>JAZAYU010000116.1:1395882-1985913 GCA_038501625.1 Corbicula japonica
TTCTGTTACAGACTCAAAGTGCTATGCACAAGAACCGTAACTCTACCTTCTTTCGTTTTTTAGTTATTGCCCTTTGGTTTATTTTACAGAGCATTTCTTGTGCAAAGCATAACTTTGTCACCAGGTTCAAGTGACTCCAAACTTGGTATGCATGTTTCTTGCAATGACTCAAAGTGCATTGCACAAGAATCGTAATTTCACCTTGTTCCGTTTTTTTAATTAATTTTCTTTGATTTTTATAGAGCATTTCTTGTAAGGAGCGTAACAATGTCACAATATGTTCAAGTGACTCCAAACTTGCTATGCATATTTCATAAAAGCAGTGTTAGGTATGCTTTGCGACAATATTGCTCATATTTTGTCCCATTAATGTCGTTAAATTATTCCCCTTTGATTGACTTTATGGAGCATTTCTTGTCATTCTTTTAAATTATTCCCCTTGATTGATTTTAGTGCCTTTCTTGCCAAGGGCATAACTTGTTGTGCATGTTTCTTGCAATCAGACAATTAAAAGGTTATTTTATATGTGAATTTTGTGCAAATACAATGCTAATAACTGTACAACAAAAAACTAATTAACATTTTTTATGTCGACTAACAAAAATTTCGTTAGGCGACACATCCGACTCGCGGAGCTCTAGTTTATTTTATTTGTTTATCAACTCAAACCAACAAATGTTTTTATTGTTGGGATTGGGTGGGAATTCAGGCACCTATCCATCACACCCCACCTGTATTTCTTTTTTTGACTTTTATTTCTCCAAACTCGCACCAATCAAAACTTTTTGGTGGTGGTGGTTGGGAAAAATCATTGGTACCGCCTCTGCCCTTCCATTTTTATCCCCCGCCGCGTAGCGGGAGTGGGGTATAGGAATGGTCTTCGTCCGTCCGTCTGTCTGTCCGTCCCTCCTTCCGTCCGTGAATAGTTGTTTTACCCATATGTCCAGCTTCACTGTTGCAACACTTTGCGCATGTCAACTGGAAGGCGAAAAGACGAAAAAACACCAAGCGAAATAACGAAATAACGCCGAGCGAAAAGACGCCAAGCGAAATAACGAAAAGACGCCACGCGAAAAGACGAAATAACGAAAAGACGCCACGCGAAAAGACGAAATAACGAAAAAACGCCAAGCAAAATAACGAAAGGACGCCACGCGAAAAGACGAAATAACGAAAAAACGCCACGCGAAAAGACGAAATAACGAAAAAACGCCAAGCGAAATAACGAAAAGACGCCACGCGAAAAGACGAAATAACGAAAAAACGCCACGCGAAAAGACGAAATAACGAAAAAACGCCAAGCGAAATATCGAAAAGACGCTACGCGAAAATACAAAATAACGAAAAGACGCCACGCGAAAAGACGAAATAACGAAAAGACGCCACGC
The DNA here is from genome assembly GCA_038501625.1 of Corbicula japonica. Taxonomy (NCBI): domain Eukaryota; kingdom Metazoa; phylum Mollusca; class Bivalvia; order Venerida; family Cyrenidae; genus Corbicula; species Corbicula japonica. The sequence continues at coordinate 1,397,271 of JAZAYU010000116.1, forward strand.
AAAAAAGACGAAATAACGAAAAAACACCATGCGAAAAGACGAAATAACGAAAAAATGTTTAGCGAAAAAACGAAAAGACGCCACGCGAAAAGACGAAATAACGAAAAGACGTCACGCGAAAAGACGAAATAACGAAAAGACGCCACGCGAAAAGACGAAATAACGAAAAAAACGCCAAGCGAAAATACGAAATAACGAAAAAACGCCAAGCGAAATAACGAAAAGACGCCACGCGAAAATACGAAATAAAGAAAAAACGCCAAGCGAAATATCGAAAAGACGCCAAGCGAAATAACGAAAAAACGCCAGGCGAAGCTAGAAAGAACGCTATTTTGTACAGTTAAATTGGCGTTTTTTTTGCACGGCGACTTTTCGTTATTTCGCGCAAAAATAGCGTTTTTTCGTTATTTCGCTTGACGTTCTTTCGTTATTTCGTCTTTTCGCGTGGCGTTTTTTCGTTATTTCGTCTTTTCGCGTGGCGTTTTTTCGTTATTTCTTCTTTTCGCTTAGCGTTATTTCGCGGCGAAATGACGAAAAAACGAAATGGCATATATCAGCCACCATAGGTTTATTTTATTAGTGAATGCCATATAGAAGAAAGCAGTTTATTTTTTGTTGATATTACTTCCAATAAAGATGTTTTCTGACATAATATACCGAGTTTTATTCAAGATTAAATATTCTTTCTACAAAAAAAAAGATTATAGGCCTATATCTTAGAAATCAGCATTTTGTTACAGTTGTGTTTGATTGCAACTTTCTGTTTACTATTATATTATACCACCTTATTGCGGGATCCATTTAATTCCCTGAACAACACCATTGCCGTGATACATGTAAAGGTGAAGATCTGTTTGAAATTTAGGAGCTTCTCTATAATTGCAAACTTTAATGGGTTGTACTTATAATACTTGTTGCAAGTATTTGAAACGAGAAAAAATATATAGAAGATATTAGGCGCTTTCCTATTTCTTTGGTATCTTCGCAAACATATTAGTATATTGGCCTGCCAATTTCAATAAGTATTCATTATTTTTCAATTTTTTTGTTCCCCAGAATTGAAATCAACCAATTTTTTTTTAATATTTTTATTATGCATAGATAGTTAATAGAAAGAGAGATGGGGTTAAAACATCCCCTAAAAGATATTCGAAGTCTGGCTATTTGAGCTAAAGGGATGACCGGACTAGCTTACGTACTGAGCTGAAGGTTACGTACTGAGCTGAAGGTTATAAAACTGAGATTGGAAACTGGTTTCCTGTTGATTTGATTTGAGACTGGTTTCCATGCTCAGTTTTATAACCTTAGGCACAGAATGTTCCGGACATGGCACATTCGCATCTGTTTGTATAACTAATATATAACACCTTGTCTAAATGATTTTGAAATTATTAATTCTTTGTGTATCATTTCCATTTTGTTACAGACAATTGCCGGTTAAATCGTAGCTGCTTGCTCTTAAGTCCATGTTCACCGTGTCAGCATAAATCCCGCCAGCAGTGTTTACCACCGAGCCATATGACGGCCGTCTGTGTGAACGGCATTTACATGCTCGAACCATTGTACTTCACCTTCGTGGGATAACAACTCATGTTCACATAATTTCTATTTCGTGTTGTACAATCTGCTAGCAAAATCCAAGAAATAATAAAATCCACACAGTTTTATAATATTAGAAAAGAGAACAATTGATTGACTGTTATGAAAGACATTTAAGTTTTAATATTGTGAAAATTAAACGTTACTGTGCTTCATGTATAGTTGAATTTCTGCAAGAATAAACCTTGAATGAATACCCATGTAGTACTAGTAGTTATCTTTGAAACTCAACAAACACTTTTACTTGTTTAGTTGTTAATGTTATATAAATTCTATTACAATTTCAAAGACAAACACAGTGAATCTAACTGGTTCTAAATATCCTTTGCTTGCCTTAAGTTGTTCGTTGGTTCGTATTCAATTTGGCATCGAACATGGTCATCTCTTAACATCAAGTATATATTTCTTCGGGTCACGTCTAACATTGATCAATACGTTCAGCAAGGTTTGGATGAAATCAGGATGTCTATCTTCCAACATATTGTAATCAGGTACAAAGTAACTAGGTAGTGACCTGGAGGCCAGGCAGTGTATCAGCTCATCCAGGAGTCCAAACAAGCAGTAAGCTAGTGATTCTTCTTTCCACATGCTGATGGGCATTCGGTCGCACACTCTAAAGAATACCATCTTCATGAAATACGATGGCAGAATCTTTGGTTGTTTCAAATGCCATAGTCTTATGAGCTTAAGGGTCCTGTAGCAGATTACAGCAACGGGGCATTTCTCACGAAGTTCTTGGAAAAGTGCTAACTCTATCCTGTTAAATGAAAGTCTCCATTCAATCTCTGGCTGTCCAAATGGCGACTGTTTGCCCACTAAATGTAAGCAGCCTTCTTTGACTTCGGAATATCTGGTCTCATTAAGCCAGGAGGGTTTACCGTATTTGTTGAGAACAAGAGGGTAAGATTCAGGGATCGTTGAGTATGGTATTTCTAGAGCAACTACGATATCGCAGCTTATATGAATGCTTGGTTGCGCTTGGCTTAGAGAAATGTCTTGCGCCAAAGTCAAAGTAACCGCTGGAGGATTGAATTCCAGCTTGAATTTGTCATTCAGTACTGGCAACTGTTTGAATATATGTTCAATATTGTTATAAAGGTCCTGAACAAGTTTCAATGGGTTTAAATACAGCTCACTTTGTCTTGTAGGTGATGTTGGCTGTGTGCAACAATCATACCACATTGTACGATACTCTTTGTTTCGCAAGTTTACCAAGAAATAACCATGCGTAGTGCCTTCCTGCATAATCAGCATGGCAGGGTCATCTTTCGTTCTTCCAATTTGAATATCTTTCATAACACACAACATGTCCATTTCAAATTCCCATGTAATGCTTCCCGTTGATGTTCGTTCCAGTTCAGGAATATTTACTCCTTCTGAAGAGCTTCCGGTCCACAGAAAATCTATATCTTTGTACCTTGGATTCTTTTTTAATGGATTTAAGCAGTTTTTAAGCGCAGAAAATACGGCAGGAAAAACTTCATTAGTCAATGTATCCATAGTATCAAATGAATCCTTATCCATGTTTTTAACAAGTTCATTATTGATTTCTCTTATGTTTTCACCTGATATAACATCTAAATCGTTTATCGATGCCATATTAACGGCCACAGATTCACTGTACTGAACAAACTCGCTAAAGCAGAACTGTTCACCGAGCTGTGAAAACACACTGGTTAAGTAGACGTGTCAAGTTACACTTCAGATAAACTGAATTATAACAAGTTCATCTGGGTTATATATTCGTCGCAAGTGACAATAATTTCAAAATAACTTTCCTATTGAAAACTCGAAATATTACCCAGAATAATATTTCAGTGTTTTCAAGATAAATTCTTGCCTTGGAAGAAATATGGGTCATGCAATATATTTATAGTAAATAGTATTCCTGGATGATTTTTAATATGCACATCTATTCCGAGAATTAAAGGAAAAGTAGTAGCTAAACTATGTGAAAATATACCTTTCTGTCGATTGAAATAATTGAAAAATGTAGTTGGCGCGTATGAGCTGGGGCTGCAGGGGCCGCGACCGTTCGGCCCAAGCAGCGGCTCCAAGTTAAGGGGTTCTTTGGCTCTAATGCAATAACATCAACGACAAAATTGGACCAAAGATCTTCGTTTTGACATTTCCAGTAGCTAATACACAGTAAAGTGCCAACGCCTATAAAACATACAAAACAGTAATGTCGCGGAACTGCATCAGGATGTTAACGCCACGGCTAACTAAGGTGCAAAAAATATGTAAACATAAACGAATTTTCTCTTGACACTCTGTTTGAAATGCTTGGCACACTTCTACAGAGCCGTAACAAGAATTTTATAAACATGGTGCAAACAAGTTGTTTGAGACAGTATGTCGAATCGTACGACCATATTATTCTAGTTTCTTACATTTCAGTACTAAACATTCACCAGTGTTTGTATGTGTGAGTGATAATGTATAAATTGACAAGTCTCCATTTTAGCCAATCAGGTCATTGAGATTAGAGACTAGTCTCAATTCTCAGTTTTATAATCTTCGGGTCAGAATTGACATTATAACGACTCTTTGTAAATAATGATACCTCTTTTGTGTGCTGATTTATGTACAATTATTATGTTTAGATATGCAGATCTTTATTTTATAAAAAGAATACAGACGTCTTATATATGAAATAAAGTAGAATGTGTAAATACTATATATGTACTGTATATATAGAATCTGATCATTTAAACGTTCCACTTACAGTAATGGCAGTAAACGAGTATAATCGTTTAACTTTATCGAAATGCATCAAAGTCATCTCTTCCGCGGCACCAATGTTCAATCGCTCCTACGCGCCTGAAGCCGATAAAATAACATTTTCAAGAAAACGAAAACCTGCAACTTACCCGTCTCCGTTCTTTATACTGAAGAAAGCAGGGCACGAGACACACCTAAATAACAGTCATCGAAGGCAAATAATGATACTTTTTGGTATTCCAGGTCGACGCTAGCGTGAAATAGAGGCATGTAACGTCTAGCAGTGTTTTCCCTGGAAATGGCATGTAACTCCGAGAAGACTGCCATCGCAACAGATCATTAGAAAAAATATGGCTCTGGACACTGATGATGTAAAACGTAAAAACAGTGATATATCCTCGGGCTCATTAATTCGTGCAAACATAGCTATATTAATGTATGATAAAAAATTATTTTCTAACAGAGCTCCATGAAAATCAATAACACACCGAAAATATGTGTTCATTACATACATCATTATTGTTCATTTCTGACAGTAAAGCATCGTAAAACCCTGAAGGTTGAATAAGAGTTTTCCTAAAACTGGATTCCCCAAGGTGGGAGACCTTTTTTCAAGAAAAGTTTTATTCCACTTAACGTTAGAGCTTTTAAAAAACGTCACACATTGAAATTGCTAAAATACTGTTAGCTTTTAATGTGCTTTTTGTGACAAACTTGGGTGCACAACTGAAACTGGAAACACCGCAACAAATGTGTTTTGCCCAAGAAAGCGTATTGAAAGTTTGGCAAAAATGAATGCTCTCTGAAGTTGCTTAAAATGATGAATGTCATCTTCGGGTTTTCTTTACAGCATGTTTGAACCTAAATATAGAGCTTTTCAGTTGTCATTGCACTTTCATCAATAAAAAATAAATGTTAGAACACACTGTCATGTAACAGCTGCCCTGTACCAAATATTAAGTACCCTGTGGCAGATCTCAAGATGGCGTCCAAACAAGACGGAAAGGGTATGTGTTTCCAGTTTGTAAACAAACTGATCTGAGTAGAAAGGTATTCTTTGATCCACAGTGATTAAAGGGATTGTTAAATCATTGATGAATTGCTTACTTTCAGACCAGCGTGTGCGTTTGACACTGTAATTGATAGAAATAAATGACCTAGAGCGATGAGTGTTTTTGACAATTTATTCTCTGATATTCTTCTTTGTTCTATAATATATGACATCCCTTTTGAAGCGCTTCTAAATGCCTATCTTGTGGTATAACAACTATATGGAACAATGCCTATCTTGAGGTATAACAATTATATGGAACAATTGTTTTGTCTTAAAGAAAATGTGATTTAAACACATTGTTGTTGATAACTTGTATTGCCCCTCCGATTATACTTCATTAATCAGTTTCTCTTGAGTCCGTGAAATGTATTTGGCTCCGAAAAAAGACTAATTCTTCGTTACTGTTCGGAAACTGGGTCATGAAATATACGGCAGTGTTGGTATAGATGTCCTGAAAATAACTGCTGTATTTTGATAAAATATTTGAAGATAGATGATGAAAACAATGAGTTTGGTGGCTTTGGTACGTGTTGACTGTTATACTGCGCATTTCCCTAAAGCAGACAGGCTGGCGGTTATAACCGCCAGAGAATCCTTAGTGAGCTTCAGTTATCTTTCCTTGAGGTTTAAATATATATGTGGTATTTCCCACGTTTACAGGTTAGGTACATGCTACTTAAAAGTACAACGGAGTAATCATATTACACTATGCAATTTCGCGATAATCTCTATAAGGCTGATGATATAACAATAAATTTTGATGCCACTTTACCTGATCTTTTGCCATGTAGATGTTTGAAGTGGCTACTATACTGAAATATACTGAACAAAAATTAAAACTTACCAGTTTTTAAATTCAAAACTTTTGTCAAGTGATGCTATATTTTATCTTTCGTTTAATTTGTGGTATTTGCACATATCTGGACATTTGATAAAGCGGGAAGATGTTATGTTTTCACAGGGTTGAGATTATCTCCTATTTCCTAAATAATGGTGAGATCGATAATTTTTAACAATAAAGTCTCAAACAGATTAGTTGATTGCCAAATAGAAGTTTATGGCATGTAAAGAAAGTTCACAGGGTTGAGATTATCTCCTATTTCCTAAACAATGGTGAGATCGATAATTTTTAACAATAAAGTCTCAAACAGATTAGTTGATTGCCAAATAGAAGTTTATGGCATGTAAAGAAAGTAAAACAAATCTTTAAAGCACACTGATGCAAAAGATTACATTACTTAATTACCGGTTTGTGAAAATTACTTCCCTTAATTTTAACTAAAAAAAAAACAAAACAGAATCCGAAGCTTAATTTTACACAGCCACGTATTCTTTTTTCTTGTTTCTTTTTTTTTAAACCGATAGATACTGAACCGACATTTTCCAAGATAAACATATTGGTGATCAAATCCCTCCAGACATTTGCATTCACTGATATAATTAACGTAATAGGAGTTTTCCATATTAATTTTGTCAAATTTTCATTTTGGCTCAGTATTTGTTAAACATTCTAGTTGTACAAATGCTGTACAATATTTGCCATTATACTGTCGTTCAGAGCGCTGTTTACACATTCTAGTTGCGTTGGTTTAATAAAGTACAAGCTGTACCTCTTCTTTTGTATATCACAAACAGTGAATATTTACTCTTTATCTATTACATGTTTTATCATTAATTATCGTGAGTGGCAATAGAAGCTGAAAGAAAATTAAAATAAAAAGATACCTACAGCAAGAATGACGCCATTCAACATCAAAAAATCAGAGGCCTCTTGGTTTGGTTTACAACAGTCGTTTATTCGTAGATAACGACAGTGTAAGAGTCAAGTCTACGTTTTTAAACTTTGTGATACTTTTTCTCTTCTCACGTCTTACAATTATTACAGTCAAAACACATATTACGCATGCGTAATTGTTGGCCAGGTGCTGCAAACTGTCAGAATTTCATGTTTAGTCCTGTAAACAATTGCAAGATTGATGTTTCAGTAGGATAGTAATAGTAAAGACATTCAGACATCCAGTTTTCACCCTATCGTGCTCAGTGTGCATGTTGTGCACAAAAAATTATGTAGAACGCTTGGTAACAAAGGACGCCAACCTTGCAAATGGCGGATGTCGTATTACTTGCAAACGCACATCTAAAACATTTCTACATGATACTTTAGCTGGTGCTTGTCATCTTATTCTATGTTAAAAGATTGAAAATAAATGCTTTAAGAGTTCGTTATTCATGTTTCAATTAAACTATTACTTGAGCAGAAAGAAAGTTCTAGCAGCCACTTGTAAAAATGTCCACAAATAAGAAGAAATCCAAATCGCGTGTTCTAGCCAATAGATATCAGGTTCTTAAAAAGCTTGGTAAAGGCAACTTCGGAACAGCTTACTTGTGTAAGGATCTTCGTGTAAAATCTGCTGACAGTGATGAAGGATTGTAAGTATCTTTGATTTACGTTCTTTCAATAGTCATCAGGTTGGGAATAACCTTAAATGTAATGGCGCCTTTAAATATAACGACCGTCGGTAAATACACGGGTGTTTTGATGTAAATTTTCATGAGATGCACGCTTTTCATGTTGGTACACTAATTTCTGCAAAATGGTAAGTTGGACAATTTGTTTACTACCTCTGACCTTTTCATATTACATTAAAGTTGCTACTTTCACCGAGTGATAACTTGCAATTTCGCTTTCTTAAAAATACCTTTTTGTTCTTTTTCGAAAAAATGCACTTCTACAAATGTCTATTACATAAAATATTGTCTTTTTTCACATTTTTCTTGATGTTTACATCAACTGGATGCCATACTGGCTACCCGGATGTTGTAGAGGGCTTGTATAAATTATTTTTTACTCAATTTCCTCAGCATCCTCGTCATCTATGGAGCGCCAAATAAGCATATTTGATAATAAGTTAGAGGAATTGAAAGAAAGAACCTATTACAACACTTGACTTTGTTAAATTTAAGTGGGATTTCAAATTGTAAACTTTACATATTAACTTCTTATATATGAGATTGGAAAACGGACGATTCGGTCCACTTATACAGCCTTGTTGGACATTATCACCTAGAACGCGAGGACTGCATGGCCAGAATTTAAAGCCAATACGATCAAGAGTAAAGATGATAGTCTATATTTTATCACAATTACAACAAATGCAAGACAAAATTTTGACGATTTGTCTTGATTAAACTCGCTAATTAACCAAATTAGACTTGATTTTCACACCTTTTTTTTACTGCACTTAGACCGTAGAGCAGTGGTTTGCAAATAATCTTTGGTCAATTTGAAAAGAAAAAAAACAAAATGCATTTATTTATTGAAAGTTCTAAAAAAGAGGTCTGTGGCTTTTATTTTATTTATTAAAAAATAAAAGTCCGCATGTTTTTGAAAGAAATATAAAATCGAGCAGAAAACCCAGAAGTTGAAGTCAGAACTTTAACCATTTTGATTATTTTTGTGACATCGATTATTAGCTTTATGGTTGAATGGTGAGTTTTTTTTAAAATTTCAAATCAGAATAAACTGAGTAATACTGTAAATTTTGTAGATGCCTAATATCGGCCGTAATTAAACCCTACCCACCGGACTCTTGACTCGCCAATTTAATAGTAAAGTGTGTGTGTACATTGTAAATAATGACCTTTATTAAATTAAATTGTAATTTCTTAATGAGCAAGTAGACTGAGGCTATTTTTGAGAGGAGATACATATTTCCTTTTGATTTTACAATAAACAGGAATGCATAGAGTTTACATGTATTGTTAAAGGCATAGCAGGATAATTCAAGAGTTGCGGAACTACAGTAGTTAAGATCAACGAATATCACTTTTGGTATGCTTAAATGGGCTGGGGAGAACCTTGCTACTTAAAATAAAAAAGTTAAGTGTTGTATAATTTTATTCTGCGATTCATATAACTTATTATCAAATTTGCGTAACTGACGATCCATAGATGACGAGGATGCTGAGGAAAATGAATAAAAAAAGTAATTATACAAGCCCTCTACAACATCCGGGTACTCAGTATGGCATCCAGTTGATGTAAACATCAAGAAAAATGTGAAAAAAGACAATATTTTATGTAATAGACATTTGTAGAAGTGCATTTTCTCGAAAAAGAACAAAAAGGTATTTTTAAGAAAGCGAAATTGCACGTTATCACTCGGTGAAAGTAGCAACTTTTAATGTAATATGAAAAGGTCAGAGGTAGTAAACAAATTGTCCAACTTACCATTTTGCAGAAATTAGTGTACCAACATGAAAAGCGTGCATCTCATGAAAATTTACATCAAAACACCCGTGTATTTACCGACGGTCGTTATATTTAAAGGCGCCATTACATTTAAGGTTATTCCCAACCTGGTCATGAACTATATTGTTCTGGTTGAATTGTTTCTACACTGGACAACATCACTGGGAGTTATTATTCTTTTAATCTGGCTCTATTTTTTGTTGAATACATAACCCCATAAAAAAGCTGTTCCAGTACCCAGTTTACTTTCCATCTTTCATAATTTCTTTTCAATCATGTTGTTTTGATTCATTTTGCATGTACAATGCAATATCTTATTGCCTTCCATACACATTGGTTTAGCTCCTGCCAATCAATACACTGCAGCTCCGTTATATCGCGATCTGTTACATTGCGATATCCAATATATCACGCTTAGTCCGTGGATCCCAATTTTTTGTACATTTACAAAGTATATGTTTGTTCATTCTTCGCGGGTGGTAAAAAAGATCAAATGATTAAATCAACGTTGGCAACAAATTCACGAAATGCACGCTTTTTTTGTGTCGTATTATGCCATTGTCGGCGAAGGCTGTTTATTACATTTTGTATGCAGGGATTTAAGAGGCGATGTACACTTTCACCAACAGATACAATTTATCATCAAACAAATGAAAATAAATGAAAGGTTTTTTTTTACTATTCTATTGCTTCTGATTTGACATAAAACCCCCTTTGAGACGAACAATAGGTGCGAAAAACACTAAGTTGATATGGTACTAGTAGAATTTTGTTCACGAGACAAACCGCAAATTAGCGACAATTAATGCAAGTTGCTAACCATAATAGAAATGAGCAGGAAACGTCAAAACAGTTTGTTGTTTTGACATCACATGCTCAGCGACATATCAAGCTGGTGAACGACAGACGACGTCGAACTGACATCGCCGACCATGACTGACCAACAGATCGCCGATCAGTTAAAAGTACCGACACCATTGGAAATTGATGACGGCGATCTTTGTTTGTAAATGAATTTCTTTTTATTAAAAATAAATCTTAATAAATTATATATAAAAAAGTTGTTTTAAAAAATATGTCCAGCACGGAATGACTCCCTGATGTATCCGTAGATTTCACGGCGTGTTAATTACACAACACCGCGATAACATGCATCTGACAGCAAAAACAAATGGATTCTCATTGTTTTAGCGTGATTATTATAATTATCGCGCTCTGTTTAAATCGCGGTTGGCGGGCTTGGACCCCGAGGTCCACGATATAATGGAGTTGCAGTGTATATTTGATAAAACAAGTTCAGAAAACTATTCTATCATATGACTATGAAGTAAGTCATATGACAGTGAAGTAAGTCAACATATTAACAAACAATGAATAGAATTATTCTTTTATCATTCTACATAGATAACTTTTAAGTAAATGTTATGGTTTGTATCCAGTCACTATTTGAGCAGAACATGTGTAATTGGCCCATTAGTTCAGTCAGGAGAGTAATTGTCAAGTCTACAGAGCACTTGCTTGGTAAGCGATGGAACCAGGGTTTGAGTCCCAATCTGGCTGCTCATTTTTCTCACCCTGTGACAGTGACTTACCTTGCCAAAAAGAAGTAGTCAAATTTGTCATCTTCCTGTCACTTGTTTGTAGAAAATCCTGTCCTGCCCATAACTTTTTTTATTTGAATTCGGATTTTAAAATTATTTCACAGAAATTATCACCATAATAAGACAACATGTCATGCGCAGCATTTGTGTCGCTACCTTGAAGGTCAAGGTCACAGCATGACCTTGTAGCAAAATCGTGTCCAGCCTATAACTTTTTTTTGTAGTTGGATTCTTAAAAACTAACCGTTTCTGTGACAACATACACATTCAGGGAGCATCACCCGTCTTCAATGGTTTCTTTTATTTAAAATGTCTACACACTGTTTGGAGTAGTTTAAATTCATGTTAACTCAAATAGAAGATGTTCTGCATTAATTTTTTAATACCATAATTATGCTGTAACCATGAAACAAACCTATATGACAAGTTATGCACCCATAATAATGATAAAAAATTGTTTTTCTCAGATTGCATGACTGTTTTCTCTTGAACAGAAAAGTATTGAAGGAGATCTCTGTGGGAGATCTACAGCCTGACGAGACGGTAGATGCCATGCATGAGGCAAGACTTCTCTCCAAACTCGACCACCCCAGTATTGTACAATTCCATGACAGTTTTATTGATGGAGAGTTCTTCTGCATTGTAACAGAATACTGTGAGGTATGATTTGATTATTAAATTGGATTTATTTTCTTGATTGTATAGTTATTGGCAATTTGTTGGACTGAGAGAAATTGAGAATTTAACCCTTTACTTCATAATATACATTTTAACACATGTGCAACCAGTGTAGATCTAGTTCAGCTGGCACATCCATGCCATCTTATCTGGATCTGCACATTTTGGTCAGAAATTACTAATGAATCTAAAAGCAAACAGAGTAGATCTTGATCAGATGCCATGGTTTTTGGGTCAATCAGAATTTACACTGCAATGGAGTAAAGGGTTAAAGAAGTACAGTACATAACAATTATTTTAACAATGTCGCAGGATTAAGTTTCATTCCTCTCCTGTTGAACAAGGATTAGCTATCATTTCTGACCAGTGAAGACATGAATCTGCTGGTACATTAACCCTTTCCTCCATAGACACATCTTTTTTGCGTGGTCGAACAGTGTAAATCCAGATCAGCGTGGATGTGCCAGCTGATCTGGATCTACACTGGTCACAAATGCGTAAAAAAGCGTATATATGGAGGAAAGGGTTAACATGATAAGTATCTTGCAAGAGTGTAAGTTGAAGATGAAAAAATCTGTCACTGAAGAATTAACTTTCGTGGGAATGAGGTGCTGCTTAAACAGTTCACCTGAGGTGACAGATTTTTCTGTCTTAACTATGTGAATTGTGCAAAATACTTCTTCTCGCACACAGAATTATACAGAAACATTTATATGTGTAAATAATCTTGATTTGTTTTGTTTTGCTGAGATGTTGACATTATCATGCATAAATTTTTTCTTTAACATGTCACTTACTTAATTACATCAATACATGATGTCAGATAGTTGATGACATTTTGTTACTCTTATACCATAGTACATGAACAGAATCTTTTTTCCCCAGCAAAAATAAGGATCTCCTTCTGTTGTAAAACACCTGATTTTGAAAAGTGAATTTCTGTCATTTTAAAATAAAATATTAAATGTGTGAAGGTTCTTCGTTTTTTATTGACCTGAAAATTTAAGAGAATCTTTAAATTTGTTTCATGTGGACATCATTAACACTTGAAATCATTCAAGTATGCTTGTATTGAGAGACAATATGTAATTGTAGGGAGGTGATTTGGACATGTTGATCCAAGAGTTCAAGAAATCCAAGAAACAGTTTGATGAGAAAACGGTGCTTGATTGGTTTGTTCAGCTCCTTCTGGCAGTACATTACATGCACAGCAGACGTGTTCTGCACAGGGACCTGAAAACTAGGTAACATATTCACACAGTGCTCACATTTAATATTTAAAATGGACATAATATTTAATGCTTTCCTTATAAAACTGGTAGAGGTCAAAGAACCTGTGTTGGGTTTAAAAACAGATTTACGATATGACTGATCAGGATCTGCACTTTACAGTTTTAAATTTACAAGTTGTATCATGACATAAATGTTACCAGAGGCAATGTCTCAGAAATGCTGGCTGGTTTTTATCTGTAATTGTTGCACATGCAATAAAACCTGTATTTTGGAGTAACGAGTTAAATTACTTTGGGGGAAAACCTGAGTAATTTAAAATTTTTGAGAGATGAGGATACTTGAAATTGCCCACTACTAGAAAAAGGGAAACAGCTCTGAGCACAGTAGGATTAAGCTTGTGATACCTGAACATACATTGAAAGTTAATGCGCTTGATAACCCAGAACTGGATAACATATGAATTTTATATCATGTGTGACCAGTGTAGATCCAGATCATCCGTCATATCTGTGCTATCTGATTAGGATCAGCACTGTTTGCTTTTTGGTCAGAAATAATGTATATTAATTAGGGATGTCAACGGATATCCGGATATCCGTTCAAATCGTCAGATATCGGGATCGAATTTGGCATCCGGATATTCGTTAGCAGAAAATTTAATTTATATATGTTGGCCATTTTGCTAAATTATCGTTCTGCTCTCGGTATGCATTTAAGCATAAACACCTGTAACGAATTATCGAGAGGTGCTGACACGCAGTTAATTGGGATTCACAGTTTTAAGAATGTGCTAAAGCAACAAGTTATATAATAGCCAACATTCGAACCTCTTACAGTTGCATTTGAGTGAAGAATGTATCTTTATTTTTGTTTAATTGTTGGTTTTACTGAGAAGCGATATAGCTATAATTTTGTCGACAATTAACAGGTTTGTCAACATAAATCAATAGCTTATGTAAATTATGTCCGTAGGATACAATACAGATTCGTAGTTCCATAAAAGTATTGATGAATTGCTTTTTATGTGATCTCACAATCTTGAATTAGTCTCATCTATGTTCTAAACAAATCATTCCTTATGATTTCCTTTCTTCATTCCACTGTTTGAACGCATTTCGTAAGGATAAATGATAATGAAAAGCAATAAATGTAAATATCATTCACACAGTCAATAATCTTTTAAGTCCAAACTTCTTGCGAACAATTATTGCTATATTAACAAACATCATAAAAATCGGACATAATTGTTGAGATTACATACCTGTGAACCCTCCCGATGTAGGCGGGAGACTCTCGATTTTTAAGTCCAATCTCCTGCCTCCCTCATATTATGCTATTTCTCCCGACTTTTGACATTTCCATGTAACATTTACGAAATCTCCCCATTAAAACACATTAAGGACCATGCTTTCATCACGAGAGTACAAATTAGACTGGTTTACAATATTTTGACAGATTTTTGAATGACAGGAAGTCGTAAATGGATTACCAGTCAATGAAATGTCATGCATGGCCTTGAACTTCAGACAGGTTGATGTTTTGATAACAATTATTGATTTTCTCACCTTACGTGTGCACAAATGAAATTACGGAGTTGGTCATTATCATTAGGGTACTGATGGACATCAAAGACACCACATGCACTTTAGTTTGATGCTCATGATAAATTTCAAAGTGCTACTAAGAAAGCGTGTGTACTTTAAAAAAACTGTTAAAGCTATTGAAGATGTTTAACAGTAATGGTCACTAACGAATACACTGTTTGATATGACAAGTAAAAGGGGCGGATCTTGAGGGGGTTCAGTGGGGTTGATTGACCCCACTTCTTGAGCCAGAATGTATGAAATCATCATATGACTGACACAAACAACCCCTTTCCTGGAAATCTTTCGTCCAATCCTGAGTAAGATAGTGATTGTTTAACTTTTTGGCTGTAGATCCTTTATGACAAATACACTGCAACTCCATTATATCGCGGACTTCGGGGTCCAAGCCCGCCAACCGCGATATAAACGGAGCGCGATATAAGTACATAATCGCGCTAAAACACGGAGAATTTATTTGTTTTTGCTGTCGGATGCATGTATATCACGGTGTTGCGTAATTAACACGCCGTGAAATCTACGGGTAGTATGTTCCGTGCTGGACAAATGTTTTAAAACAATTGTTTAAATTTAATTTATTATATTAATATTTCTTACAAGACACACAATTACCAAATTTCAAATAAAAAAGCAAAACGGAGACTGACTAATAACACCAAGATCAAAATCTTATAGGCCTTAAATTATTGTAATGGAATTAAAGACCGTATATCTAGTTTGTTTAGATGCTTGCAGAAATTTTAATTATTTTATGACACAAACTCCGACATTTACGAACGTAAATGTAAAATAAATATTAAACCACTAACCATCATGAACATATTCCATAATTTATAAATTAAATCGTAATTTAACTCCAGTGCAATATTTTAGTATTGTTGCATCATCAACCAACTTAAACCAGCTATAGAAATGACAAATGTCACATACACACTTCTTGTAGATCAAACGATTTCATAGCAGAGCCGACAAAACATCACAGTCTCGATACGAGCCGACATTTTTCTTTGAAGTCGCATTTCATTGACAGATATTATCGCTGTTTACCTCTAGTAAAAAATACAACCTCTATGAAATTAACAGGAAGGCGGATCAAAGCAAAATGTACATCAATGAACTTCCGACAGGTTTTAAAACATGACTAGGAATAATTTTTTGTTTCTTTCTGAATTGTGCGGATTATGTGATAATTATAGAGACAATCGAATTTAGTAATGGATCAATGATAAAATTAAACAGTAAGTATGCATTCACATGTTTTGCGCCGGGCTGTTAAAGTGTTATCTGTCACTGGGAAAGGTGTTAAAACACGGTTGTTTTAGGGGAAACTTGTGTTTAATTCTATCCGGCATATACATGAATAGTTAAAGGTTGAACAGAATTGTAAAAAAAAACTTTCATCTATTTTCATGTTTGATGTTAAATTGTATCTGCTGGTGAACGTGTACAGTACATCGCCTCTTAAATCCCTGCATACAAAATGTAATAAACAGCTTTCGCCGATAATAACGTAATACGACATGAAAAAAACGTGCGTTTCGTGAATTACTTGCCAACGTTGATTTAGTCATTTGATCTTTTTTACCACCCACGAAGAATGAACAAACATATACATTGTATATGTACAAAAAATTGGGATCCACGGACCAAGCGCGATACATTGGATATCGCGATATAACGGATCGCGATATAACGGAGTTGCAGTGTAAATCATTTATTTTATAAAAAAATATTTTATTTATGTTTAGTAGTGTTTGTAAAGTAGAGGTCTCAGAATAAATAAAAGTATATATGACAAGAAAAACAAGAGTAAATTTAATATTTTCTCACTATCCAGAGCTAAAAATGTTCCACAGTTTACCATAAAACAACGCTTCGTAAAATCTCCCACTTTTTTACCCTGATCTCCCACTTTTTTGGAGTCAATCTCCCACCTGAGCACGAACAAAGGTTCACAGGTATGAGATAATCAAATGTATTAGTGTTCATGTTTAATTGGATTATTAAATTTTGAAGCGTATATATTTATGTACACGACAATTTGATACCGTCTACAAAAACGATTATTTCTGTCTTTAGAAACAACAATTTAGTAATGTAACTACCAGTTTAACCGCATAACATCCTTTATTATTACTATAATCAAGGACTTTGTATCCGGGTATCCATTCGGATCGTTCAACGGATATCCAGATCCCAAATTTAGAGTCCGTTGACATCCCTAATACAGTAGAATTCGGTTATTTGAATAGTCCATTTGTCAGGACCCTTGATTCAATTAACAGGAGTATTCTAATATACAGAGCTTACGAATTCTGTCCAGTTTTTGATTTTGTTCGTATCTCCGCCATTTTTTGTGGGTGCGTCATGAGAAATGCACACTTGTGAAATTTGCTTACGCATACCTACAGCGTAACGTTAATAACTACATGTGGAGAAATCAAAGATAAAAAAGATATTGTAAATAAATAATAATAAACAATGATTATTCGTCATTTATTTATTTTACCTTTACCGACAGCTTGAGAGCTTGAGTAATTTCTCATCAATTAATGCAAACTGTTAAGCAGCTCATGTCAGTTCTTGACATTTTCAACACATCAATTAATGCAAACTGTTGAGCAGCTCATGTCAGTTCTCAAAGTTTTCAACAGTTTGTTTGTGTGGCAACAGTTTGCACTCAATCAAGATTTGTTTGCCAAATCTAATTAACTTTCTAATTAATCGAGCAAGTATGGATGAGTTTATTTGTTATTTTTACACATGTCTCGAAGCAGAACAAGTAGTTTTCTGTATTATGTATCTTTCTTTTAACGAATAAAATCATTTTTGTTCGAGAGATTTCCCGTATTCCATAAAACGTAATCATCTTATGAACAAAAACAAATGAAAATTCTCGATGCTGGGAAACCCCGTTATGTGATGTCATTGCTATAAATGTACACTGTAAACACACATGCCAGTGAATGCAAGTCATTATTTAAAATAAGTGATAAACAATGACAATAAATTTATCGAGTTTACCAGCTAATGAATATTGCCTTGGGGCAGAAACTTGTAAATATCAAGTAGGATTAGCGTCGTAAGGCGTTGTAAGGTGGGAAAGTGCTATCTTAATAAACGAAATGCATGCAGTGACCTATTCAAATAGAATTTTTAGCTCGACTATTCGAAGAATATGTCGAGCTATTGTACTCACTTGGGTGTCGGCGTCGCTGTCGCCGTCGGCGTCCCGCTTTGGTTAAAGTTTACGTGCAACCTACCTATATCTTAAAAACTACTATAGCTACAGCTTTTAAACTTGGCACACTTGTTCGTCATCATGTCCCGAGTGTGTATGCCAAGAACCATAACTCTAACTTTCATTTTGATCAAATTATGGCCCTTTTTTGACTTAGAATTTCAGGTTAAAGTTTGCGTGCAAGCTACTGTACAAACTCATACTTCAATACTACTTATACTACAGCTTTAAAACTTGGCACACTTGTTCATCATCATGTCCCGAGTGTGTATACCAAGAACCATAACTCTGACTTTCATTTTGTTCAAATTATGGTCCTTTTTCGACTTAGAATTTCAGGTTAAAGTTTGCGTGCAAGCTACTATACAAACTTATAACTTCAATACTACTTATACTACAGCTTTGAAACTTTCAACACTTGTTCATCATCATATCCCAAGTGTGTATGCCAAGAACCATGACTCTAACTCTCATTTTTATCAAATTATGCCCCTTTTTCGACTTAGAATTTCAGGTTAAAGTTTGCGTGCAAGCTACTGTACAAATCCATAACTTCCATACTATATATACTACAGCTTTGAAACTTTCAACACTTGTTCATCATCATATTTCAAGTTTGTATGCCAAGAACCATAACTCTAACTTCCATTTTGTTCAAATTATGGCCCTTTTTCGACTTAGAATTTCAGGTTAAAGTTTGCGTGCAAGCTAGTTACTTTCATACTTCTTGTACTATAGCTTTGAAACTTAAGACACTTGTTTACCATCATGACCCTGACTATTTATACCAAGAACCATAACTCTTTCTTTCATTTTTAATCAAATTACGGCCCTTTTTCAACTTAGAATTTCAGGTTAAAGTTTGCGTGCAAGCTAGTTACTTTCATACTTCTTGTACTATAGCTTTGAGACTTAAGACACTTGTTTACCATCATGACCCTGACTATGTATGCCAAGAACCATAACTCTTTCTTTCATTTTTAGTCAAATTACGGCCCTTTTTTTACTTAGAATTTCAGGTTAAAGATTGCGTGCAAGCTAGTTACTTTCATACTTCTTGTACTATAGCTTTGAAACTTATTCACCATCATGACCCTGACTATGTATGCCAAGAACCATAACTCTTTGATTTTTTTCAAATTACTGCCCTTTTTAGACTTAAAAATTAAGGTTTAAAACTTTGTATACCTTTATTTTATTTTACATCAGGTTTATTTTCAAAGGCCCATAACTCATCCTTGCTTTTTTTATATTTGATTTTTGCCCCTTTTCACTTGAAATTAGAATTAAGACTTGTAAATAATTGTTAAAGTTTCAATGTTAGTGTTTTTCATATGCACAGCTATATAAAAGGTTTAAAACAGATGTCCTTAACATACTTTGGTTGAAAGTGTTGAGTAATTGTGGGGTGGGTGGGTGCATAGACTATACTATACTACAATACACTACACTACACTACACTACACTACACTACACCACACCACACCACACCACACCACACCACACCACACCACACCACACCATACCATACCACACCACACCATACCATACCACTGTACTGTACCCCCACCACCCACCACCACCTCCACATACCACCACCACCAACAACTACAACAACACCAACACAAACAACACCACCACCACCACCAACAACAACAACAACACCAACAACAACACCACCACCACCAACAACAACACCACCACCACTAAAAACAACACCACCACCAACAACACCATCACCACCACCAACAACACCACCACCACCAACAACACCACCACCATTAACAACACCAACACCACCACCAACAACAACAACTACAGCACCACCAATAACAACAACAACACCAACACCACCACCAACAACAACAACACCAACACCACCACCACCAACAACACCAACAACAATATCAATACCACCACCACCAACAACACAAACACAAACAACAACACCACCACCACCAACAACAACAACAACACCACCACTAACAACAACAACACCATCACCACCACAAACAACACCACCACTAACAACAACAACACCATCACCACCACCAACAACACCACCACAAACAACACCACCACCAACAACACCACCTCCAACAACACCACCACCAATAACACCAACACCACCACCACCAACATCAACAACACCACCAACAACAACACCAACACAAACAACTACACCACCACCACCAACAACAACACCACCAACAACTACACCATCAACAACAACACCACCACCAACACCACCACCAACAACACCAACACCACCAACAACAACACCACCACCAACAACAACAACATCATCACCACCACCAACACCACCACCACCACCAACAACACCACTACCAACAACAACAACACCACCAACACCACCACCAACAACACCACCAACAACAACATCAACACCACCAACACTAGCACCGACAACAACACCACCACCACCAGCAACACCAACACCACCACCAACAACAACACCAACAACATCAACACCACCACCAACAACAACATCAACACCACCACCAACAGCAACAACAACCAACACCACCACCACCAACAACAACAACAACACTACCACCACCACCACCAACAATGCCAACACCAACAACACCACCACCAACAACAACACCAACAACAGCAACAACACCACCACCACCAACAACAACACCACCACCAACAACAGCAACCAGCATACCATACTGTACTTCACCACGCCACACAACTATAGTTGGGCAAAGATAGTGGGTTGATGGGTGTGGGATCAGGGGTTTATGGGCTGGGTTGTGTAAACCCTAAAAAAAATCTACAAGAATAAATTAAGTGTTATTTATTGATTTATGGATTAAGAAACTTTTGTTCATGTGTGTTTGTTGGGGGTGTCATAAACTCCTGAATCACTCCCCAGTTTAAATGAAGCCCAGTTACAATGTGCTTAATAATTCTGACTTTTCGAATAGTCGAGCGTGCAGTCGTTTCCGACTGGCTCTTGTTATTATAGAAATAGATAGAAATGGTTTTGTGTTTTAATATTCTACTATATTAAGCGAAATATTCAAATAACCGCTATTCAATTAAGTGGAATGTACTGTATTAATAAAAATATTCTTTATCTACACTGTTTTCCCATGCCATGAAGGCATATATTTGGAGAAAAATGGTTAAAAGAGTTCAGCACAGAACCAGTATCTTGTTAAAATGCATCAAGGTCACAAACAAGAGTCACATGCCTTGTAGTGACTCTTTCTTAAAGTGTTTGTTTATGAGGTAACTGAATTTGTTGGAGTCCAATCAAAATATTTGTAATGGAAGATTAGTTTAATCTAAAGGCCCAATAAACTTGTCAAAACGTTGTTTTTTTTCATTGTGAAAATTAATTAACCACGTTGACCCTTTTCAAAAGAAAGTATAAATGACCAAATATTTATGTTCTCAAACAATCCCCAATCATTGAGACCTGGTCCGAATTAAAACGTCACAGTATTTTTGTAGCCCACAAAATTACTAACAAATGTTTACAATCACTCGGCGAAAAGTTATCGTTTTTTTCCGTACGTGGGCTGTAAGAACGCAGAACGCGGGACATCATTCACATAAAAGTTGTAAACACAAAATCATGCAAACATGGAAAGAAAAAGGCAAGGAAAAATAGAGATTCTTTAAGTTTTAACCTCATTACAAGGTAAACAAAGAAAGATGTAAATGTTATACGACCCATCCCGGTAACGGCTTTTAGTGGGGAATACGTCATCAATTTATGCACTTCTGCATAATTAGCGACGGTCGCCTGCCGAGGGTTGCCGAAAAATCAGCTCGGAAAGAATCGCTGTTTGTTTTGTAAACAAGATAAACGATCCGCAAAACATGCTGCAAATCAATAATATAATACCCTTTTCTTATTGTAAGGTTTATTTTTTGTGTTATTATGCATACAGGTGAAATCTAAAATGTTTAGGTTAATAAAAAAATATGCTGTTTGACAAGTTTATTGGGCCTTTAACTTTGTATTTTAGGAACATATTTTTGAAGAAGAATATGGTGAAGATAGGTGATTTTGGTATATCAAGAATTTTGATGGGTACATCTGACCTGGCATCAACATTTACTGGTACACCATATTACATGAGTCCAGAGGTGCTAAAACATGAAGGATACAACTCCAAATCTGATGTCTGGTTAGTACATGCAATACATTTTGCAGGTCTCAATGTTATTATACCCCCTCTTCGAAGAAGAGGGGTATACGGTTTTACCCTTGTCCGTCCATTCTTCCGTCGTCCATCCCTAACAAAATTTCTGTACCATTTTTCTAAGCAACTATAACATGCAGCAGCCTGATATTTTGCATATTGCTTTATCCTATGGTGTAAAGGGATTTTATGCTCCTCGCTCATCTACTTCGTGTTAAGATTTTGTCACTATACATGTGCGTTACATAATACAAAGGGCATCTTTATCACTTTATTGATTCATTACATAAACCAAAGGGCATCTTTATTGAAAAATGCAAATTACATTTTGAAAGTCATATTTCTCAAAGCGGGGGTATCATTTGTGAGCATTTTATTTTAAAGTTTTATTGCATTTAATTTCTAAACATTACTTCTGTGTTTTAATTATTTTGCTAAATAATTAAATTATAAACATTGTTGACAGGTTACAGAACTTAATATCATTAATCATTAAAGGTTATGACATACCGTAGCTATACCTGTTATTTCTTGAGGTGCAAGACTTAAAATATCCTAAGGACAACAGTTGCTGTTCATCATTCACAGAAATTAGTAGTTTGGATTTCCTAGCATAAAAATGAAAAATTACTTTGCAGGTACATGATAGTAGATTGAAACTTTTCTAAGACAATTGATGGGTCAATATTTCAGGTCAATAGGGTGTATATTATATGAGATGTGCTCACTAGATCATGCATTTGATGGGAAGAGTTTGATGGCAGTCATGTATAAAATTGTTGAGGGTGAACCTCCTGATCTACCCCAAAAATACTCCCAAGAACTCAATAGGGTATTAAAACTGTGAGTATACATTGAAACAGTTGATTTGAATTTGATTTGAAATACTCCAAAGAACTCAATAGGGTATTAAAACTGTGAGTATACTTAGAAAAAAATTGATTTGAATTTTTATTGTTCTGATGACAGCAAAAGCCGAAATCTTAATATAATTGATAAAATAATTATTAAAATAATGTTTGGTATTGAAACATTGGTTATTTTTAGTATATGTTGAAAGCTTATCCCACAATAAAATAGGATGAAATTGTAAGGTTGTTAGTTTGAAGGGAGAGGAAAAACATGCTCTTTATCACTTTACTTATGGGATATGACTTATAACCCATGAGCAAATTGTGTACATGTAAATCCAGATTGTGCCATCTGATGAGGATCCTCACTGTTCACTTTTTTATTCATTTACTTATTTCTGGCCATTAATCAACTAGTCTAGATCCAGATCAGATGGCACAGACATGCAACGATGAATGTACCCAGTTGCAGAAGAGATAAAACTCATATATATCAAGTAAAGAGTTAAAGGACTTATGCTATTTGTAGATATTTTTGTTTGCATTTGTTAAATTTGTTTTCATTATTAATAGGATAACTGAATGCTCATAAAATATGATACTGTCAAAACCATAATTCTATCAGTGAGTGTACATGAAACTATGTGTTTCGAGTGTACACAATACAATATAGCATGAGTGTATATTGTAACACTGTATTGTACAGAATGCTGAGCAAGGACCCAGAGAAGAGACCGACTGCAACAGAACTGATCAAGATACCGCTGATCTCAAATCATATTGCAGTAAGTAAACTACACATACATCAGCCAATCTTAAACCATCCTATCATAAACTTTTTGATCAAAAAGTACATTTCCAGTTAACCAGAATTGCAGATTTATGACAAATTTCTTAAGAATTAATGTCTACCAACTATATTCTTCTACCTCTTTTTAGCTGCAGTAAAGATGAGGTTTCTTATCTTACATACATGTACTTAGTTAAACTAAGTCATAGACATGGACCAGTTTATTAACCCTTTCCTCCATAGATACACCTTAATTGCGAGGGCGAACAGTTTAGATCCAGATCAGCCGGCACATCCATTCCGTCTGATCAGAATCTAAACTGTTTGCTTTTTGATGTGTTAGGTTATCTTTGACCAAAATGCAATAAGTGCAGATCCTAATCAGACGGCACGTCAATGTGGTCGCACATGCTTAAAAGGCGTATATATGGAGGAAAGGGTTAATAATTTCCTGTGTTTCTTGTGAACATTCTACATGATGTATTTCTTGTTTTGCAGAAAATGTCCGAGGAGTACAAAATCAAACACAGTATTAATGAGAGTAATCATGCAAGCAGTGATGCTGCAGCTATCGCTAAAGCTCTGTAAGTACCGGTAACTTCTGTTAAACACATGATATTAGATTCTTTTCATTATAATGCAGATACTTGCTTGTTTGCTTTGGATCATTCTAAAGCCCCAAGGCTTGTTGAATAATGTTTGCACATTAATTGGAGGTTGAAAGTTTGATACTTTTTCTTCAGAAATACATTATTGACTACTTTCAAAACTCTTTTTACATCTTTGATCCTGGGATATCTATGGTGTTTAAATAATAAACGTTTGAACTAGAATAGTGGAACTGTATTAATTATATAGGACTTGTAATTTTCAGCATGTTTTGCTAGCATGTCTTGCGTAATATAACAAAGTGGTTAGTTGTAACATCATTGGCATGACTTATATACTGAAAAATTTGATTGCCAATAATGCACGATTTCCAGAAAGGGGGTTTCTTTGGGGTAGTATTAGGGTACTGTAGTTATGTGATAATTTCCAACATTCTAGCTAAAATCCCCATGAAATTTGAATATAACTGCCTCAAAAAAGGGGTTCAAGCAACCTCACTGCACCCTCTGTGGAACCACCCCTGAAGTAGATGATATCCAGAATTCAAACATTTTGAGTTTTTCCTTGCAAAGAAACAACAGATATAGCCCTGTGTCTGTTCTTAATCAATCAAGCAAATAAAACCTTAATCGTTTTCTCAGTATCTAGCCACCCAACTTATTATTCTAATGGAGGAGTCTTATTAGTACCGTGGTGATTTATGGATTAACCCATATTTAATATGAAATTATAGATGAAATCTATATAGCAATGATGAAAACGATTGATTTGATAACATTTGTTTTAATGCAGAAAAGAGAGATCGCGTCTTGATGACTTAAGAAAGACTGAAGATAATATTAAGTGGAAGAATCTGCCCCCAAGAGAGAGAATGAGATTAAAGAAAATGCAACAAGCTGATAAAGAGGCCAAGAGATTAAGGTTACTTTCTAATGATATATCCTTTTGAAATATTCACATTTGTGCATCCTTAATTGCTTGTTTTGAGTACAATGTCTGTAGATTTTAGCCCTATGCCATTATACTTATATGTTATGCACAGAGAAAGTTAAGCATGTCACTTCTACAGTCTCTGTCATGTCTGGGCTGTACTGTTGTAAATAATTCATTAGAAGACTGCTTTTTGCAGTTCTATAATCTAGCCTCAAAAATTGTTTTGTTACACCTGTTTGTATGGAAATGTCATAATACTTTAACCAGCATTGGTTAGTTCATCCTAGTAGATAGGTGCTATCTTAGTTTGCTCTATAGTGCATGCTTAAACATTTGCTTACTTTTGGTTTTGTATTCAAACATACAGCATATAACTTTTAACCCTTTCCTGTATAGATACACCTTTATTGCTAGGGCGAACAGTTTAAATCCAGATCAGCTGGCACATCCGTGTCGTCTGATCAGGATCTAAACTGTTCGCTTTTTGATTCATTAGGTTATTTCTGACCAAAATGCGACCAGTGCAGATCCTGATTAGACGGCACGGATGTGCCGGCTGATCTGGATCTACACTGGTCGCACATGCGTAAAAAAGGCGTATATATCTAGGAAAGGGTTAAGGTTAGTTCTGTCATAGCAGATTTCAAAAATTGCTGATATTTTAAAATGTGCAGATTTTGATAAATATTACTACATGTATCAGATAAGATGGAAAAATGTGTTTTTGGAAAGCTAACAACAATATTTGAAATTACATTATAATGCAGGCAGCATTGCTTATTATGCATGTTGCAGTTAAAATAACATAGTCAGAATCTGTAACAAAATCTCTCATTGGTTTTGTGAAAATAAAAGTTATCTGTATGTGCTTTGGTAACAAATGTAATGTTTTGAAATATCACCATGATGTGCCTGTATCAGCACACATTTTACAGTACTGGATTACTCAAGGGAATAGACTTATTAGATACAATTTTTATGCCCCCACAAAGTGGAAGGCATATAGAGTTGCACTCGTCCGTCCGTCCCACAAATCATGTGGCATCAACTCCTCCAAAACTATAAGGCGGATTTCTTTCAAACTTGCACAAGTGATCAAGCAGGATATGTAGATGATCGTAAAGAAAGGATTTTTTCCTGCGACCATTTTTACCAGAGTTATGGCCCTTTGTTAATTAAAAATAATGTTGCAGCAGTGGGGGCATCAGTGTCCAAGGACACATTCTAGTTAAGTTTGAAGAATTTTGGTTCAAAGTCAATGTTAAATTAATAAGAGATAAATATGATTTTTTTAGATAAGTTGTGTTATTCTTTTATTAATTGTTGTTTAAATGATCCCTGGATCCAGTTGTTGTTGTTGTTGTTACAGTGAGGTAGCTCGTGTTCAGTTGATAGAGAATCAGCAGCGAAAAGAAGCCATTCAACAGACACTGTTTAAACCATCGGTAGGATCGCCTTTTTCTCCTCTTGTTAATTAAACAGAAATAAATATAGATTAATAAAAATAAATCACATAATAGTTAATCAGATTCTTTTATTTACAATAGAAACTCTTTTAACAGTTAGGTGTTTGAGAAAACATCACAGTCAAACTACATGACTTTTCAATAGGTACGTCATGGTATTTGCATGTAATCAGACAACCCCGTCAGATTACCTTGCACATGATGACTGGTCATGTTTTGACATTGGTTGGAAAAAATTCTTATTATTTGCATTTTACATTTTTCTTGTAAGGAAACATTTTCCACTATGTATGCAATTTTAATCACATATCAGAATCACACCAATATTCCTCCCAGAAGAAATAAGCCACTATGATAGAAAATGAAAAAAATTATCAAAACTTAAATTCCTGAACCATTGATCAGATATTATCAGATCATTATATGAACATTGCTTGGATCATGATTCAGGTGCCTGCATGGCAAGGTGGGTCCGGAGAAGGTATAGATCTGAAGTCTGCTCTTACTGTGAGAGCCATGGACACAAAACCTCGGAAGGACTTTGGGACACGGTCTGCCCCAAGTAAGTATCCTGCATGAAGTGTTTTGGTGATCCTGTAATAATAACCTCACTGTGAGTTCTGCACCTTCTGATGTGGTGTTTATTTAAGTATTGATTTCACTAAGAAATAGTACACATGAATAGCTAAGATAATGATTATGCTGATGGAGTTTTAGTATTTAAACTTCCAAGCATTTATCAAAACTGAAATAATATTTGCAATCAGTAAAATTTACCTAAGTTGGCAGGTACATCTGTCTGGTCTGATCTGGGTTTGCTGGAAAATTTCTGCAAAAAACTTGATGAAACACTAAAAGACAAGGTCAGTTTCAAAGGAAACCAATATGGACCACAACCCAGCAGTAGGTTCTAGATAATTTGTATATATAGTCCTGGTTATACTCCAGCTGTACTACCCATGTTACTGTAGTTTTCTCTTCTACAGTCTTGTAGTCCTTGCAGTAGGTTGATCTCTATTTATTTTAACTTTTTAATGTTGAATATTTCTATTACTAAATACAGCAGTCTACCAAATGAAAATAGTATTCATCACCTCATGGTCTGTTTACATGAACATTGCAGGGCACTCTGTTTCTGTTTTAAATTTTTCAAAAATAAGACAAAGCTCATTCAAATATTTATTTTGCATAAATTTTTTTTTGTTTAAAATTGCATACAATCTTTATTACATAAGAACTGGAAGATTCAATTTCAAAACAATACTAGTTTTCCAAATAACTTAAGAAGACATTTTCAGTGAAGTTACGCCAACATGAAACATTTTTTCTACTAGTGGTGCTGTATGATGAAAACAAAAGTTCTTCAGAGGATGAGCAGCAAGATACAATCAAATATAGGCCTCTGAAGACTGCAGGCGGCCCCACATTGTATCAATATCTTCCACATGTGGCCAGTGACATCGATGATAGACCTATCACTCCACTAAGGGATAAAATGGTCTATGATAAAGTGTTTTCCTCACTTGATTTTAAAGATGGTGAGTTGTTGTTGTATGTAAGATTTTATTCATTTATTTAGGCTTACAGTAAAAAATGTATGTATGTGTAATTAAATCTCATGTTTCTGCCAGGTAGAAGCTGTATTATGGTGTTTGGAAAGAGAAATTAACAAAATTGGTTGATTATATGTTCACGGAAATATTTATTTTATGTTCTCAAAAAGCTGAATTTCAATTTATGAAAATATCAGATGGTTTGTTTTGCATGAGCATGGTTTGCTTTGAAATGTTCTTTAAGTAATGTAAGCTTCGTGTTTTGGTTGTTACTGCACACAATCCCACTGGTTTTCCTGACTAACATTACACCTCAAGGCATCTCGGAATTTGTGTTACTTGATCCCCCGAACCTCTGAATTAGAAAACTGATATTAGTAACTCCATTGACAGAAATATATTTCTATTAACTATCCATTTTGAGTATTTATTTGTTAGTTATGACAAACATTGGTTGTTAAAATTTCTTTAATTATGATATCAAAATTCCATAGTGTATTTCTCAGCCACATCCTATATTTCTGTACTGTTATACAATAGCATAAAAGACATTTACAGACTCAGACTTCCTGAAACCTGACCCCAGTTTTACAAAAGTTGCTTATTATTCTTATTTTTCACTTTATATTTTTTACAATTTCATATTGCTTTTCAAAGCTGCAGCTTTATTACAGTGCTAACGAGAGAATATCCTTTAGAAGATAAATCTGAGATGTACATCATTTAGTGATGTTAAGTACATTCTCCATCTTGTTGCTTTGACATAAGTTGAAATTCATACTTGAACTGTACTGTGTTATTATTTTAAATTATCCTTGTTACAAAAAGTTTTGGACAGGTTTTAAAACATGAATGAATATCATATCACTTTATGCAACATCTATAATTATAAAGTATCGTATATTTCTAAAGGAACATTTAGTAAAACCTAAAGATGATTGCGATAGTTTTCAATTTCACATAATTATGAATTTTTCAAGAGCACCATTTGCATATTTTATGTTGTAGATTTCAAGAAAATGTAAATTGCGTAATCTGTTACCAAGGAATAGACTTTTTTTTCTTAAATATACTTGTGAATCAACTCTGTTCAACAAGTGAGTTTGTCAATTTCAGTTGTGTCTTGCAAATGGTGAACACCTAAAATTCATAACCATTTGAAAAAGGAAACTACCACAATTGGCTTAAATTGGCTTCTGATTATTAGGTCATACTGAGGTCTTGCTGATTTTCAACTTGGTGATACTGAGGTCTTACTGATTTTAAAATCAACTGTTTTTTGAGAATTTTTAAAACCATCATGACAATTTTCATGTTGCCACTTGTATGTGAGAGATTTTGCTATCCCATTCTGTTTGCAGGCATCCCAGAGAACCCTGCCCTGGCAAACACATACTATTCTCAGTTTGACGAGGATTTCACACCATCAGATGATGACGATGATGATGATGATGAGGCAGGAGAGACAGTAGTTCCCAAGAAAGGTGGTGGTAGTGGTGACGATGATGATGATATATTGTTTGGATCAAGCGATGGTACATTAAAGAAGGACGATGAAGATGAGTTGTACAATCACTTACAGTATGTCCTCGACAAGGACAATGATACTGGTGAGCGGGGCTTAACCCTTTCCTCCATATATACACATTTTTACAGATCTGTGACCAGTGTAGATCCATAGATACCTGTTTATTGCATGGGCAAACAGTTTAGATCCAGATCAGATGGCACGGAAATCTGATCAGGATCTGCACTGTTTGCATTTCGGTCAGAAATAACCTAAGGTATCAAAAAGCAAACAGTTTAGATCCTGATCAGATATCCGTGCCATCTGATCTGGATCTAAACTGTTTGCCCATGCAATAAACAGGTATCTAAGGAGGTAAGGGTTAATTCACAGAACAAAGAGGAATATCATGTTTACTCCTGCATTAATGCCAAACATTTTTATTTAAGATTTTTTTCACTTCATCACTGTTATTCTTTAGGGAAAGTTCTTCCTCGTACCACACTCAAATATTGGAAATGATTGCCCAAAGTGGGAATGGAATCCATTTGGCCATAGCGCCTAGTGATGCAAATCCTATAATACTACTGAATGAGCTAGCTAGGACAACTCCCCGAAAATGTTGCTGGAATAACCCTGATAAACGTAATCATCATTACATGACATTGGTAACCGATGGATATTACAAGGGCAGAAGTCAACACACTGAAGAACAAGTAAACAGCATATATAGCAGTGTTCAGTAATAGTTTGTTTTTGTTGTAGATTAAAATGTCTTATCTTATTTCCAAAATATGCTAAAAAGGGCCAGAAAGATGTGATGTTGAACAATAACTGTAATTTATGAATTTCTATGATTGGGTTAATTTCAGAGGGAACTTTGACGTTAGCTGATGATATAGAAGCTGGTGCTTTTGGACCTGTTGCCAGAGAAGCCAAAATAAAAAATCTCAGGGCGTATCCTTTATAAATACATGTAATAATAATATTACCGCACTTTTTTCTTCGGTGGAAGATGCATATATGTTTACTGCTATACTTAGGTATACAGTCAAACCTGTCTTAAGCAGCCGCTCAAGGGAGTGACAAAAAGTGGGTGCTTAACACAGGTGGCTGTTAAAGACAGGTAAAACTTAGAACAAAATGTCAGTTTAGGACAAATTCAAACTGGCATTTAAAGACAGGTGTTTGCTATTCGCAGGTGGCTGCTAAGGCAGGTTGAACTGTATTGTATTTGATGTTTTTTCTAAGCTGATCCTCTGTGCTGATCCTTTACCTCTATGCTGAACCATTCTGCCATTTTACCGTACTTGCTCATGTAATCGCCGCACTTTTTTACCCGATTTTATCGTTAAGGAGTTGGCTGTGCGGCTATTCCATATGTGTAAGGAGTTGGCTGTGCAGCTATTCCATATGTGTAAGGCATTGGGACATTTTTTTCTGTAACGATTCTGCCGATTTAGACATGCCATGCGTTTACATTGTGATATTATTACATGACCTCTATAAATAGGAGGTTGATGGACGATATGAACGAGGTACCGCTGTTGTATGCTTTGCCGGTAGCGATCTAATTGAATTAATATATTTTCTTTAAAAATGCATTATAATATTAATACACTAACCAATGTGAACATATTCCAAATTCCATAATTACTTCCCAGTTTTGTCTCTTATCATGTTTCACAATTATTGCATCATCAAACAATTTCGCCCAGCTAAAATGTCACGTGCCCACTACCATGCAGATCAAAGAATTTCATAGCAGAGCCGATAAAACAACACAGCCTTGATAAGAGCCGACAATTTCTTTTGAAGTTGTATTTTATAGACATGCAATTTTATAACACACATATGTTCCGTGGAACACGTGATTCTAGTATTCCTTGACAAATTCCAGTGAATGTGAAAAAATGTTGGGACATGAAGCATTTGAAAAAGCTTACAATTATCTAAAGACAGCAAGATACATGAGAGCTAATGAAACAACAACAGAAGAAGATATCATGCAGGGATTACGAGACTTTGTGAAAAACCCGAGTGACTGCTTTTTAGTGGACCAGTTACTATTTTTAGAAGAACAGCATGGAACAGCATCATTGTAGTGTTAGTAAAGCAGTACTTAGAACTTTTATCAGACAACCAGCAGCATCTGTGATGTTAGTATTTTAGTTTCAGCAAAGCAGCTATTTTAACAGTTGTTACAGATTACAGTTTTATTTGTGTTTTTTTTTACCACCAGCAACCCTATTGACCACCCATTAGATGGAAATAAAAGAAATATTTGATATTTCCTACCAATTTTTATGGTAACACCTCTGGATTCAATTCCTGGATTCTAATGTTTATGGATGTGTATAGACTGCCTTAATTGCACAAATTTAAAATAGAAGTCATAAAAGTCCTTGACTTGATTCATTGTGTGTCTTATTGGCAGAAGTAATACCATCACCTTAGTAAAAAAAATGGTTTAACTTCTTCTTATTTAAATGGTACTTATACTGGTATTTCACTTAGTGGGTATAAATGCAAAAAAGAGAAAAAAACTAGAAATGTTTTTGAGCAGAGCATTGAAAACAGATGTTTGCCTAAATGGGAAGGAGGGGGTGGGGGAAGGAAGATGAGATGGGCCATCCACACTTCACCGTCACTCCTGAAGATTTTTTATTCCTAAGCCAATAGCTTTGTTTCCATTTTCAATTAATTGCCTCAATTTATATAAATAATTTCAATATTTGCTCTTCAAATATTTTTGGTTGAAGATAAAATGGTTAATAATAAGAAGAAAAATGATAAACTTCAGTAGAAGGGAAGTCATATAAGTACAGTCCATTAATGAAAAGATGTGCAATCTTGCGACTTAGCATTAAGTTATGTTAATAGCAACATCGACTCACCTATCAGGTCCTTCCTCTGCAAATGCTCAAGAAGTGGCATGATTGAAGCAAAAGTTATTTTACCCGTATTTCGGATTTTGTGAAATGGACTTTTAATTTTTATTTAACCCTTTCTTCCATATATACGCATGTGCAACCAGTGTAGATTTAGATCATTCAGCACACCTGTGCCCTCTGAACAGGATCTGCACTGTTCGCTTTTTGGTCAGTAATAACCTAATAAATCAAAGAGCAAACAGTGCACATCCTGATCAGACAGCACATATGTGCCAGCTGATCTGGATCTACACCGTTTGCCCATGCCATAAAGTCTTGTAAATGGAGAAGGGTTAATCTGGACAGCCAATGCAGTGTTCATATCATGTCAACTAAGCAGGTTGCAGATGTGATTTCGGTAGTGTATAACCCTCTAAAGGTGTTATTGCAAATAATAGACTGGTTAGACATTTTGTCAACTCCAGTTAATAGTTGCCAAGCTCAAGATTTAGAAAATTAGAACAGAGGGTTCACATTGTAGAACATGTGACCTCTCCATAAGGTCTTCTGATCTAAAATCAGAGTATAAAGAGTGGTGTAGTGTATCTCTTTACTCAATGGTAATGACTGATATCCAACATGTGGGACCAGTGAACATCTAGATCGGCCTGCACATCTTTAGTCAGAAATAACTATTGAATCTAAAAGTGAATAATGTAGATCCAGATCAGACTGCATTGATTTGGTTGCTGACCAGGGCTGAAGGTTATAAAACTGAGTTTGGAAACCAGTCTCAAATCTCAAGCATCTGATTGGCTGAAATTGCGCCCAGTCGCCATTTCAGCCAATCAGATGCTTGAGATTTGAGACTGGTTTCCATGCTCAGTTTTATAACCTTGGCACCTGGATTCACACTGGTTGCACGTGGAATATAAGCTGTATCCATTGAGTAAAGTCGTTCATTTCCAATACAATATATAATGTAAATTGTTGTAAGTAGGTTCACAAAAAATAGTGATAAATTGGTACTGCTGAAATGGTATTGCCTGTAATTGTCATGTTCAAAGGTGATATAACTATCTAATCTGGACTAACAAGTGGATTGGATGCAAAATTGTTTGAAAATGAACATTGAAATGATGTAACCATTTACTACATGGTGATTATTTCCATAATGGTTGTTAGTCATCCATAGAAACAAGCTTGCGTCTATTTTTTAACCCTTTACTCCATGGAATATGGCATATATTCCATGTGAGATCTATGTTGATCCAGATCAGCCTGTGCATCCATGCATATGGAAAAAATCACCAAAGTTATTGTTCATGATTATGTGCTGTATAATTTATAATAAGATATTTTGAAGATATCATTTATGAATTGGAGGATTTCATTTTGCATTTAACACTTTACACTGAGGATACAACTTATCACATGTGTAGATCCTGATCAGACGGCATGGATATGCTGGCTGCTCTTGTTAAATGGTTAAAGGATCAGGTCTTCTACTCTTGCATTTATTAAAGGCATAAACTTCAGCTGTCTACTGTAAACTTTCCATAATAATAATTTATGCTCAGTTAGAATAGTCCAACAGATTTGATCAGAGTTCATTGTTGCATAAGGCAAAACAGCAAGTACTGTATATAACCGTTTTATTTTACTGTAAACAAATACCACAATAAGTTGCAGGGTGTGTTGTGTATTTTTATGCATTACTAGTCAGGGGGATCAAACATTAATCATGTACTGTGCCTGGAAGGTTTGTGACATAATATGTCTTAGAGTTAACACTTGTTCAAGTGCTCCCTGAGTGGCAATGCTTTACATGTGATACCCAGACTAAAGTTGAAGTTCTAGATCTATGATAGACATTGAGGCTTTAATATTTTTTATTTGACTTTCAATATTAATTTATTGAAATGTTATTAACCATTTACTCTCTACATACAACTTTTATCGACTTATGAAGTCCTTTGATTTGACTTTATGAAGTCCTTTGATTTGAAATAACATGAGGGATAATTCACATTGGGCAGGGTGCTGACTGCTCATAGGCAGGACACATTGCATAACTTGATCGTGTTTTAGACAAAAAAACTTCATGTTTCAATGTAGAAGTTAGGTTATTCTTTTGAATGATCTATTTTGCTACTTCAGACAGTATTGAAATTCAACAATTTTAGCTGTTCTGTATGACAGGTGACAGATGAAAAGCACATACTGATAATAAGTGATGCATAATCCTACTTGCTTTTAAATTTAAAAAGGGATCCAGTGAAATGGTGGAATTACTAAAATAATGGTGTAAGGACCTGATGGAGTTGCATTAATATGAGAACAGAAAATTGCCAAATTAGAATCTGGGTAGCAGAACTGAAATGGATTAGTTGACTGTTAGGGGAAAGGTGTTATATCGGCAAAGTACAAACATGACATGGATGACCATTCAGGAATTGAAAAGGTGTTAGGTTGCTGCAAGATGGGCATTATTAAGGCAGGAAGGAGCATTTTTGCAATACCATTTCAAATTAATGAACGGAGCTTACAAAGGATGCGGCAGAGCACTCTGTTATTCTCTGCTAGGAAAAATCTCTATATTGTGAATTTTTTTCTAATGTTGCTTCAAAGTTTAACAGATAATTTGATCACCCTAGTATAGCTTGATTTGAATTGTCTTGTCTATTAAATACATATCAACATAAAAGAAGTAAATGATCCCTATCAAATGTTTAGTCTCAGTTTATTTTTGGACTCAAGGTCCCGGAGAGAACGCAGTCTAAAATGTTAGGCAGCAGATGACTGGAATCTGAGGTTAGTTTTAATTAAGAGTTGTTTCTGGTCTTCATGCCTGTTTGAATTACCAGTATGCATTACAAGAGTGCATGTTAAGTCAATCCCTGTTAGTTTATTTTGTTAACTATCACTATTGATTTGAGCCTGTCTATTCATATTCATATGTGTTTTACAGATAATATATTAACTGAATGACCAACAGTGTAAAACTTATGACACTGCATGGATGCGCAGGATAATTTGGGTCTACACTGGTCACATACTGTGCTTAAATCTTAAAGCGTTAACATGATACAAAAATATGTGCTGTAAAAAGCTGTGATCCAAGGGTACTATTTCAGTATTTCTTGCTGAAACTTTCTATGCATAATTATATATTTTTGTTATTTTTGCTCATAATTATTCTTTTGTCTTTCATTTATATTTTAAAACTTTCCCCATTATCAGTTGTTGTGTTTGCTAGCAAGACTTTGTTTAACCAGAGCTTACAGAACATGTTGTTTCCTTTCAGAACAAAATGACTTATAAAATTATTGAAGAATCGGATATTTAACTACGGTAGGGTTGTGTTTTTATTTAAAGAAGGTTAATTTTTTGCATATTTTGCTGTAGGTAAAAAAATGAGAAATTTCACACACTCGTAAAATGTTAGCATGAAAGAGCTTATCTTATAGGAATAATAAATCTGCATGAATTTATGTCTTTGTGAAAATTTCATTTATAGACTCTTAGTGAAAATTCAACCCTAAAAATTAGTCTTGCCAATTTAACCCTTACTGTGATACACCTTTATTGCATGTGCAAACAGTGTAGATCCAGATCAGCCGGCACATCCATACCATCAGCATTTACACTTTTCACTGTTTTATTGATTAGGTTGTGTTGTTTTTTTTCGGACAAAAAAAAAACAACAATGCAGATCCAGATCAGATGTGCAGCTGATTTGGACCTACACTGATGGCACATGCGATAAAATGCGTAAATATGGAGTAATGGGTTAAATTACAGTTTTCTTTATTGATGTTTTTATGAACAATCAAGATTTCATATCTGCTGTATATGAATCTGCTGTGTTACAAATTATTAGATCTCAAAGTATTCCTAATTAAATGCATAGAATTTTGATAGCTTTTGAAGATTATATCAGAGATAGGAATTTGTTTTGATTTCAATTTCTAAATGTTATATACTGTACCTACTAGATTGTATACATACTTTTTTGGAAGAATTAATGCATATTGTTACAGGCAAAATATTTTGGTGTAATTTAAATTTTTGAACAACAGAGAACTCGGGTAAAAACAAAATCAAGTTGAAGAGCCAGTTATTAAACTGTAAATAAAATAAGTATTGATGAGTTCCACAGTGTTGAACAAGAAGTAAGTTGTGTGCATTATTATTGATACTAATACCTATATATGGTAGGTAGAAGTTTCATGACTTAGGTGTGCAATGACTAACAAAGGTTTACCATTGTTAACAGAAGCATTTTAATGAATCTAGTAAACTGTTTAGATCCTTTTTAGGTCATGTTAGTTCACAGTTTGATCAGGTCTTTATTATCGGTCAATAAGCCCCATTTGTCCTGGTGGGTCATATTTGGGAAGTGTTTGTTCTACCAGAACTGGCATTTTCTACCAGAAGGCCATGCAGTAAAACAACGGTGATAAAATACTCAAATTGCCTGTATTCCTTGCCTGATATCTTTATTGTTGTGGACTTACACACTGCTTGGCACACAAACATCAAATACAAAAATTCCATTATTTCAATTGTCAGGTATGTATTCAAAAGAGTAAACTGTTAAAGGTAGATAATCAAGGGGTTCATTTTCTGTTACTAGCAAACTTTAAAAAGCTTCTTGGTTCCATACAAATGTTATATCTTATATAAATATTTTACAAAAAAAATCCTTAAATGTGACTGGCATTAGGTGTGTTAAAGAAGATCCTTTTCGGTGTGTGGTGTAATTCAATCATTGTTCAATTGCAAAACCATTGCAAAAACCTGATTTTTGTACTGAGTATTTGAGTATTATTACATTAATGTATTTTACAGATTTTTCAAAACTGTGCATATTTATGCCCTCACAAATATATTTAAAGGGCATTCACTATGTTCTTGTATTCCTTTGAACATGAGTTTTTTGGTCAGTCACTACAAACTTAACACTGCTGGAAATCTACTTTTGTCTTAATTTTATGAAACATGTTATTGATAATCTTTTGAAACTTGAAAACCTATTAAGCATATTATAAAAGCAATTCAACATTGCAGTCATTTTTGCAGAGTTCAAGTGGGGGGACATTTGTCACACAGCTGTATCGTTGTTCTCAATATTTTTACATGTCTTGTTTAACAGTCATTATAATAATTTATATGTATACTATTGATAACAGAAGTCATTTTCATAAATAATATCATGTAATAAAGTTGCCACTGAAAACAATTTACTTATTTCTTTTTTAGAAAGGGTATGTTGGAATAAAGTAAGAGAGAGTTCATGAACACTTGACCATACCAGACTGGACATTTCAATAAAAGCATCTGTTCACAGGTGCCCCTCCAAAAATGAGATTTGTGGTGGGGGTGTATACTGATACTGGTTTGAGCTTATCCATATGCAGTCTGTCCACCAATCGGTCTCGTGAATAATATGTGGTGAACTTGGTTACTTTCATATGGATTTCTTTCAGACATGCACTGAGGATCAGGCATGGTGTGTAGATGACTTTAAAGGAAGGATTTTTTCATCCCATTATTTCATGATCTATTATTTTACGCTCTATTTAAATAGTATATGTAGTTGAATCTTTGTCCTTCCATCCGTCCGTCCATTCTGCTTTAGTCCGGGCTATTTTTCAACATCCACTGAGAATTTAATTCACTGACAATTAATTAGAAGCATCACTAGCAGGAGGAGATGTGCGTGTTATCAGCATATTCCAACTTAATGATTTTCTACTGAGTTATGGCCCTTTGAAATACTGTATAATATTTTGACCGCTTGTTTCCAGACTTTGTATTAGCAATCACTGGTTTGAACTCAGCAACAATATATGGTAAAATTTACTAATACCCATGGAGGGGGATTGCATATTATCACCATGTTTCAGTTTGGCGATTGTTCACAGAGTTATTGCCCCTATAATACATTACTGATGTGGGCAGCTTCTAAGAAACTACCTGTTGGAATTTAATGACACTAAATGGAAGGCTTCACTAACAATAGGAATTGTTGATTTTGTCAGTCTTTTAGCGAAATGATTTTGCAATACATAGTTAAGGCCCTTCAAATTAGTGTATATTATGATATAACACCATTCGTGTCTAGGCTATTTCTCTGCAGTTCAATGACACTTTATTTGAAGCAACACATATTAAAATAATTATTCACCATATTAAGATGTTTTGGCTCGATGATTTTTAGCAGAATTATGATCCTTTGAATTTCGTTATAGTGTAAACTAGAACAATAATTGTTAGCACTATTTCTTAGCAGCAAAAACTTACAATTCACTGAATTCAGCAACACCTTCAATCCCACCATGTCTTGGTGACTTCCCAGGCCAACCGATCGACCATCGATATGGTGTTCTCTCTCGGGCAGCTGCAGGAAAAGTGCCGCGAACAGCGACGTCCACTGTACCTCGTTTCATCAACCTCGACATGGTCAGCCGGTCTGGCCTCTTCGCCCTCCACAAGACTCGATGCCCTCCCAACTGAAGATGATCGAGTCATTCCACGACAATATACACATGTCCGGTACTGTTCCGAGTACGACGGAGCGTAATCGGACCACTTCAAAACCAAGAGCGGCTGAAACGGGGATGTGTCCTGGCCCCGACACTCTGGCATATTTTTCTCCCTGCTCCTGTGCTATGCATTCAGCGAGTCTGAAAATGGCATCTTTCTCCACCCACGGAGCAACGGGAACCTATTCAACTTCGCCTGCTTCAGAGCGAAGACCAATGTGCGCAAGGTCCGTGTGAGAGTTGCTCTTTGCCGATGACGCAGCCCTCGCTGCTCACAAAAAAAACGCCCTCGGTGTCAGCGACTCGTCACTTTTTTCGCGGAGGCACGCACATATTTTGGCTACACTATCAGCTTCAAGATGACCAACATCGTGACTCAGGATGTCAGAGCTATTCCCACAATCGCCATTGGAGGCGGTGGACAAGTTCACATTATGACATACCTCGGCTTCACAGTATCCAATAACTTGTCGCTACATCATTGTACATGGATGTCTGAAAGAGGGAACTGAAGTCACACAACACTAATCAAGCATATCTCGAAACAGCATCTTCGCGCCTGCTCAAATTTAAGAAAAAATGGCGTCACGCAGGCTAAAAACAGAGAGATCCAGTGCAAGAAAATGAAGACCCAGCCTATCACTGCTACCACAATAGTACCTACCACTGAACGCGACAGGAGATTGAGCTTCCGCGTTGCCTTATTCAGCCGTTTATGTTCATGTAGTTCATGTAGTTGTATAGTCCTACCACGGACGTTGTAAAGATTTTTTTTTATTTTCTGGATGAAAATCTATACTAACAGACATTGGTCCCATAGGACCCCCTTGTTTGAGTCACGCAGCGGGACCTGAACATCCACGGAAACTAAGCTTATAGCTTTTTAGGCCCATTTGTAACATGTTTTCCCTAATTGGCATTGACTATTTAGTTTTATTATTGGAATATCTTGATACAGTATTCAGTTCCCATTGACAGATTTGGTAAACATTATATTATCATATTTACATAAAAAATCAACTTATGATATGTTAAAAATACTAAAAAACACAGTCTGCACACTCAATTTGGTAATTACTTTACTAAATTGGTAAGAGGGGTTATAGCAGTTAGGTCTAAATTTTGACTGGTTCGACCACTGTTTGTTAAGCCTAGACTTGAAACTATTTAATGTAGTTGCCTCAATAATACTAGTAGGCAGAGAATTACAAGTGTCCACAACCGTATGGCTGAAAGCATTTTTTCTTGTATTTAATCTGGCTCTAGGCTTAAATAATGTTTGTCTGTTACCCTTGTATTTGTGTTAGTTCTAGTAATAAGTATATCTGTGGAGATCTTATCCAGTCCATGTGTAAACCAGCCACAACCAGCGCTTCAGGCCCACAACTAAGTTAACACTATGGTATAGACTCCATTGTCTCTAGAGACAGAAGGATGCCAAGATCTCTTTCAACGAAACAAATAATTGTTTTATTTTACTGCGAAGCCTATTCCAAGCAAAAGATAAGTAGGAAACCTTGTTGTTGTATTTTTTTCATTCATTTTGATTATTTCCGAACTGCTAATTGCTCCGCTGACAATCGTTTCAACTCGGCGATCTCCGGCAAGTTTCGGATATACACGAAGAATCACCGAAGCGTGATCCGAGTTCTCATGACGTCATTAATTTTGCCTGCATGACGTCACTACCATTCTGTAGATCTTCAATGGACTATCAATATCGATACGGTATTTCTTTTGAACAATTTAGAATTATCGTTTTCAACTCTAAGAAGTTGACATTATTCGTTTCTGCAACAATTTAATTATCCCTGGTAGAATCTAGTTTAGCAGACCACAGATGTTCAAAACTCAAAAAGCCCAGCGAAGTTTGAGCGAAAGAAGTGGGCTGGGTGCGGGGCAGTGCCAGTAGTCCTCATTTAAACTCACTATTTTGGAATGTGTTAATCACTTGATTTACCTGAATTTTCTTACAAGCAAGCATTTATGATAAATTTTAATAAATAGTTGGGGTCCGCTAAACTAGATGTGTAGAATCTAGTTTTAAGGATCCCGGATATTCACACAAAAAGCACATTGGTGTTTGAAAGAATCGGGGTCATGGGTGTTTTGTGTCCCGATATTTTGTGTTGTAGTTGCATGTCGTGATACAGATAGCTCAGTGTAGACAACATTTGACACATGGCGGGAAAATATAGACAAGGAAAACCAACGACACAATCCGAATTATACGCTGTTCTCTTACCTCCCTTTGCGATGATAAATTTTATTGACAACAAAGCTCTTAAGGCGATTTTGGCTGTAATTTTTATATTGAATCATGTCCCATCAACTGTTCGATTCACTTGCAGGTAAAATGTGATTTTTGAGTTTACGATTCTGCAGCAAGCCTTTCCTGTTTTGTTAAATGATTGCCTAGTAAGGTCAGTTATTGGAAGAACAATGTCTGGCCGGTAAGCGACTCCGCCATTTTGATTACCCTCCCCAATATTAGTCTATTTAGGTACATTTTCTGGCATAACCCGAGAGGAGGGCAAAACTATGCGTGCAATTTATAATAATGTTAAAGATAATGATTCTTATTTTTTGTTCACAATTACTTGAATTTTACTTGATTTTGTAAATGCACCATGACCTTGTAGAAAGGTGAGGGAGTAATCAATTAGTGGAACAACCACAACAGTAATGTCAGGGGCGGCTCCAGAGCGGGGGGGGGGGGGGGGACACCAGTTGTAG
This sequence comes from Corbicula japonica, assembly GCA_038501625.1. Lineage (NCBI taxonomy): Eukaryota > Metazoa > Mollusca > Bivalvia > Venerida > Cyrenidae > Corbicula > Corbicula japonica. The sequence continues at coordinate 1,439,313 of JAZAYU010000116.1, forward strand.
TAGCACACATTTAGTGGTATGTTTCATTATTTGCATACATTCAGTGATACTTGAAGTGTTTAGAGGTCTGATACTGCTTTGAAATAATTTAATGCATTAAACCTCTATTTGCATTTTTATTAGCAACAAATAATGAAAATTTGTCAATATAAGCATCTGATAAATAAAACTACTGCAGCTTAATCTGCCTATGATTATAACTTCATATCCTGTTGGTGACAAGTGGGTAGCCTACGGCAATGCAATGCTTGAGCAGGAAATGGACAGGTTCATTTTAAGAAATGGCATCCTATATTAAAATAAACATCCATTTCGCATCCAGCAGTGGACAGAGTTATGGCCCTTTGTTAATTTCACTTATAAAATTGTTGGCATCATCTCCACATTTTGTATTTGGCTGATTTCTTTCAAACTTGCACAGGTGATTAGACATGATGTGTAGATTGTTGTAAAGGATATTGTCTTGCAACCATTTTGACCAGAGATATGGCCCTTTGTTTAAATGTTGGTTATAAAATTTTGTGGCACTTACTCCTCATTTACTAGTCAAAATCAACACATGTTGTTAATACCTTATACAAAATTTTGTTATAAATGTTGTTGCAGCAATGGGGCATCAGTGTCCTGAGGACACAGTCAAGTTTGTTTTGAGTTTGAGAGCCTACAATGCTATAGGATGCATTTTAAAAATTTTAGCTGAATGTCGGTCAAATGGTTCGCTTGATTCATAAAAGGCTATTTAATAAAACAATACACACATTCATTGAATGAAACTGCATACCTATATTGCAAGTGCATATCGGTATGCTTTGCTTTAATTTTCATTGTGTTTTCTTCAAATGTTAAAGCATGTTTACGTGTTATCTGAAGCTCTGCTTGAATCTGTTTTCTCATTTGAAATGTAATATGTGCCAATGCATGAGTACCAACATGAAAAAAAAGTGAAAACAATATATTCCACAGTTTAATAAACTCAAAATACCATTCAATTTCCACTGTATAAACTAAGAGCCATATGTAGTTAGTTAGTCAAAACTTAATGTTGCATTTCCCATTTTTATTCCCTCATGAAGTGGGAGGCATATAAAGTTGCACTCGTCCCTTTGTCCATCCATCCAGTTGTCCCCAAAATATTGTGGCATCGACTCATCATTAACTATTTGGCAGATTTCTTTAAAACTTGCAAAGATGATCAAGCAGGATGTGCAAATGATCATAAAGAAAAGATTTTTTCTGCAACCATTTTTACCAGATTTATGGACCTTGTTATAAATGTTGTAGAAGTGGGGTCATCAGTTTCCAAGGACACATTCTAGTTTAATAATAGTTTACATTGTAAAGTATACTCCGTGTAGTTTGGATGATCATGATTGATAGACTTATGATTCTCCTGATGCTACAATGATTTTTGTCCTCTGTAGGTATATTTTGACCTGCTCTATTGATAGTTTTGTCACATTAAGCAACTGATCAAAAATAATTTTAATCCTTGTTAGAGCTACATATCCTTTCTGGTACTGTTACATAAATGGACAGGCAACAAAGTGTCATGGCATTTCTTGACCTAATAAACTTTCAGTGAACATAAAATGGCTGACATACTTGAGGAGTGTTAGTTTATCAATATTCTGCACATTTCTTCCCAGAAGTATCACACCTGAAAAAGAAATACCAAAGGAATAGAAAATATTTTGATTACATAATCTTAAACTTTAAAGTTAGTATGTATTTTGTCGCATGTGCAACCGGTGTAAATCCAGATCAGCTGCTGGCACATCCATGCCATCTGATCACGATCTGCACTGTTAGCTTTTTGGTCAGTGATAAAAAATTAAAAAGTGAACAGTGCAGATCCTGATCAGATGGCACAGATGTGCTGATTGATCTGGTTCTACACTGTTCGCCCATACAATAAAAGCTCTTGTATAGAGGAAAGTGTAAAATCAGAACCATGCAGCAGTATCAGTCATATGTTTCATATGCATGCTTTACTGATATCAATATTATGACTTGTTATTTTCAGGAAACATAACTAGCTTAGAGAACCAGTCAGCAATACAGTCCATCTTGGAATCCACCAATCTCCAGGATAACACCAACACACAGGGTGAGCTTGTTATCATGAAACTTTGCACTACCAGCTGTAGACGAGCTTATGACACTGGCAACTGAGGTTACATAAGTATAGTATGCAAAGATAATTATATGGACACTTCATTACACTTGGTAGAGGTCACTGATTCATGTTTGATAGACTGATATTACTGGTGTTAATTCAAATGTACTTGGGCGAGGGTTCCCTTTATTGTTATAGAAACTTCTATCTTCCCATGTCACTATTTTTATGTCTCCCCCCCCCCCCCCCCCCACTCTGGGGGAGACATCTGTCCGTCTGTCCATCTGTCACACTTCGTTTCCGCTCAATAACTGGAGTACCGTTTGACCCAGAACATTCAAACTTAATAGGGTGATGGCCCTTATTGAGTAGAAGAACCATATTGATTTGGGGGTCAGTAGGTCAAAGGTCAAGGTCACAGGGGCCTGAAGAGTGAAAACCGTTTCCGCTCAATAACAGGAGTTCTATTTCACCCAGAGCCTTCAAACTTCATACGATGGATGTCCTTATTGAGTAGAGGACTCCTATTGATTTTGGGGTCATTAGGTCAAAGGTCAAGGTCACAGGGGCCCCAAAGAGTGAAAACCGTATACGGTCAATAACTGGAGTACCGCTTGACCCAGAGCATTCAAAGTAAATAGGGTAATAGCCCTTATTGAGTAGAAAAACCCTATTGATTTTGGGGTCAGTAGATCAAAGGTCAAGGTCACAGGGGCCCAAAGAGTGAAAACCGTTTCCACTCAATAACAGGAGTTCTATTTCACCCAGAGCCTTCTAACTAAATACGATGGATGTCCTTATTGAGTAGAGGACTCTTTTGATTTTGGGGTCAGTTGGTCAAAGGTCAAGGTCACAGGGGCCCGATGAGTGAAAATGGTTTCCTCTTACTAACTGGAGTTCTATTTTATCTAGAGCCTTCAAATTTCTTAGAATGGTTGCTGTGATAGACTTAGAACCCTGTTGATTTTGGGGTATGTATGCCAGAATTCAACATCACAGGGGCCCGTAGAGTGAATATATATAGATGTGCATGTTCTTTATACCATAATAAATGACACAGGCTTCCATTTCAAAAAGGTGACATCTCTTCCTTGGCCTTCCTTCAATAGGGCGCAGCGGGGAGACATGCGTTTTTCACAAAAAACATCTAGTTAAACCTTTAGTCCATAGATACACGTTTATTGCGTGGGCAAACAGTTTAAATCAAGATCAGCCAGCTCATTTGTGTTGTCTGATCTACCTTGTTCGCTTTTATATGCATTTGGTTATTTCTGACCAAGATGCGACAAATGCAGATTCAGATAAGAAGACACATTGTGCAGGCTTATCTGGATCTACAGTGGTCGAACAAGTGTTAAAACACGTAATAACGAGTAAAGGGTTAAATAAAATATGAAAATGCTTTGCTCTATGCCGTCAGATGATTCAGGGGTTTGCACCTGAAATTCAAGGGTCAAAATGATAAATAAATATTATTTGTGAGGGTCATGTATTTGACAGCTACTGCTGAATCCATATTATTTTATTAAATTCTCAATGAGCATTTTCAAATAATACAAACAACTAATTTATCCCGAATAGCTAAAATATGGAATTGCTTAAATTAATATTCATAATAATAGAAGAGCCCACCATTTCGTGTCAAAATATGATATTCATTTTTTATTGCTAGCAGTTTTCAAAGAAAAGCCACAAATTTTCAAAAAATAAATTTAAAGTTTTCACATGCATATGAATTAGCATTATAATCATTTAAAAATGTCAAAATAAGATATTAATATAATTGCATCATGCATTCACAGTGGAGGATGAGGATGTATTCCAGTGTGGTAAATGTAAGAAGCAGTTCTCCAATCTGAGCCTGTTTGTGTCTCACAAGCAGTCAAGATGCACACCAGTAGCCCCTAGACTACCGTTACAGAACACAACAGTCATCCATGGACTGGCGGGTAGCGCCTTCACTGCTACTGGAGCTCAGAATACCCTTAGAGCCCAGATCCCTCAGGTAAATGTTAGAATTTCATCTCCTTCCATAGTTCTTACGCTATACACAGCTGTTCAAATGGTGTGATGGTACATTAGAAGTTATGGCGAGCATTGTGAATAAAGAGAACATTTATTTTATATTAATTTTCTTTAAATAGTCTAAAATAAAACTTATGTACGATTGATACCATGTAGCAGCATTAACTTTTCTGTTTTGCTGACTTTCAAGCTACTGTGGTATCATTTAATTTCGCTGGCACGAAATTTTGCGCAATCACCTAAAACGACTGTTTCGCGCGGACGTAAATTCGCGCAAAACCAATTTTCAAAAAAAAAATAAAAATAACCAAAATCATTATTATAATCTATATTTGACCGATCTGTTATTGTTACCCTTTGTTTATTTGAACACGCTAGCTAACCATGTGTCAGTTGGCCCCTGTCAACTACTACTTCCTTTGTTAGTCAATTATCGGACCGCTGTTTATTCGGCGCTTCGGCGCCGCTAATTGATAAGGGACCCGTATGATCCATCTATCTGGACCATTCATAACATAATTGAATTTTGTTAAATTGCGTACCTGTTTTATGTTCACAAGTGTCAATAAATTGTAAAACAATTACTTAAAAAGGGACCGGATTGATGATAAGAGTTACTCCCATTTGTATGGTACAGTTTGTTTACACTGTATGACATTTCTTGCGAAAAACTCTCGTCATTAGGGAAACGGCACTGTTTGTTGTTAGGAACAGTATTTTTAGGGGATTGGGAAAGGTCCTGTGATTGAATTGGGAAGACTCCCGTCAGCTTTGGGAATGGTACCCTTTTAGGAAGGAAGTTAAAGAAGGAAAAAAACGCTTAGGTGTATCTATGGAGGGTTAACTGGATCCTGTTTCAGCCTAGTTTTGTTAATGTATGCAGATAATTGATTTTGTTTAATTATATGCATTCCAGCAGTCTGCAGGGGGATATGCAACACTGAATCAGGGCCCACTTAGTCAGCTGACTCAGAATCTCGTGCTGACTGATGATCAGATGCTGGCCTTCAGTGACCTCACACAGAGCATGCAGAATGGAATCTTGCAGGGATCTACACTACATCTGGTAAAACACCCTGGCAATCATTTGTTGTTAACTTGACATTTACCGGTAGTCATAATGTTTATACGCTTCATAAGCTATAATAATACCATCCTTATACTTTAACATATTTTGGATTTCAGTTCATAAAGTTGTTGAGGTTGAAACTTAAGAGAAATTTCAAGATAAGGGAATAAGAAAAACACTATTGGTATGGCTATGTCTTTTTCTTGTTATTCTTACAATTTAATTGCTTAGCAGCATATTCCTTTATTTGGTTTTTAATGTGTTTGACAGGGTCCAGCAAATACAGTGCAGACCAATGGGTCGTTTCTAACATCAGTATCTCAGTTAGCACCCAGAGCCACCAATAATGTGACCATCCTGAGTGCCATCCAGCCGACCACCTCACTGTCAGCCTCCAGCGGCTCAGCATTCACCAGTCCCGTCTCTGTACAAAGTCTGCAACCTCTAGTTCAACAACAACAACAACAGCACATCACCATAGCAGCCATGCCGGAGAAGCACCAGAACATGCACATTATCAAACCCAGCCCAACCAAAGCAGGTGCATTTTCTTCTGCTTCTAATTCAAGCTATATTTCTGTTTACTATACCCTTTTTGAAACTTCCAAACAAAGAGTAATTAAAAAAATTTAGATTTGAAAACGTCATAACGGCAAAAATATTCTAACACATAATATATTAATATTTCAAATTTCTTTACTATTTGTGACCATTGTTAACCAGATCAGCCTGTCCGTCCTTGCATACTGATCCTTGTCTTCACAGCTCACTATTTGATTAATTTCAACAGAACACTTTTATAAACTATGAATGGACTAGGTCACTCATAAATTAAGTGGGTTAAAACTATTTCACATACGCTTAACAGGTACGCATAAATTAATGGATCAAAATATCAGCCGATTTATTCACCAGTATTTGTTGACTTCAGCAGAAATAAATTGCTCTTCTGTAACCTACTTTGCTGTCTGTATGTTTAGAGTTTATAAATGTTCAGCCATTATAACATCAATTTTCTACCATTTACCATACTAAAATGTTGTAGCCTTTTGAATGAATAATACAAACTTAACACCTTCAATAACTGTTTGACTTAAATGTTAGAAAGAATAGATAAAAGTTGGATACAATTACAGGCAGAAAGTCAGCACAAGCTTCAGCACAGAACGGAGATGATCAAGACTACGCAGAAGATGGCAAGAAAAAACTGGTCTGCAATTACTGTGGCAAGGTCTTCTCTAAAAACTTCGATCTTCAGCAACATGTCAGGTACGAGTCCAAATATATTCCGTATTGTACAGTTAAATGTATAATAACCTTTTTATTATATATCTATATAACATAAATATCTGTCAGTGCTGTTTTTAATAGAAATTAAAGTTTCTGGTTCGTATTCTTCCCTGTTTCTCTTCCTCACTCTCAAACAAAAACTTTTCAAGAAAGAGTTCAGTTGTGCAGGGGGAATTTCTTCTAAGTTGCGCGATTCAGATGGCAGTGTAGCAGCCAACCATCGAATAAATATTCCAACATCTGATTTCGTTTTGTTTACAGTGTTTTTTGCCGTTTGTCTGTCGATAAAATCAGAAATTTCTTCATCTGTCAACATTTTGACTTCTGTCAAAACAAAACAACGCTTCCTGGTCAGCTAGACGCTTTACAAGAAATTTTAAACATATACTAACAAGCGTCTTTATACACGCATGGTTCCCGGTATTTAATTCGTTAGAGATTGAAATCGGAAACCAGACTTTTATCGTTTAGTGCACATGTACCAAACCGTCCAATATGAAATTAATATATATTTTTTGGATCCAATATGGGAATATATTGGACGGTCACGTGGTACAAATATGCAGATTGTCGATTGGTTACATTTATTAGATATATAATAATTCATAATACAATGTTTCAAGGTCTCATACTGGAGAGAAGCCCTTTCAGTGTGTTGTATGTGGCCGAGCATTTGCTCAGAAGTCTAATGTCAAGAAACACATGTCAACACATAAGGTGAGTACTGTGTACACTTGTGTTTGTTTAAGGTTAAAGAATTGAAGAATACAAGTAAGACAAATGGGTGAAGAACAAATAAAAAACTATCCTTTAAAAATAGAAGAGCATTGAAATTGCATGTTTCATGTTATGAAAGGCATACTTTTGGTCTTTCAGTACCTTATCCAAAGAGAGGTCACTGGATATGAAAGGCATACTTTTGGTCTTTCAGTACCTTATCCAAAGAGAGGTCACTGGATATTTCATCTAACCAATCTGTTTCAAGTTCGGAAAAACCCACCTACTTGATGATTATCATAGTATTTTTTGAAACCTTAGAAAAAGTGATGAATAATCGAATACATTATTATTGTAATTTTACTGCAATAATGCAGTGTGACCCTATGATTGGGCTCTATTATATAAGAATTTGCATGTTATATGATGTCGCTCACTCAGACTTAGTGATTTTATACTATGTTTTTAGAATTTTAATATTAAATGTGTAAATGAAATGATAATCTTAACCCAAATAAAGTACTGTTTACCTGTTAAGAAGAAAGTTAAACATTTATCATTTTCAAAAAGCCCCATTAGGCATGCATGGTGGAGCGATCAAATGTGTGCATAGTTGTTCTTTAACCAGTATGCCACAAAAGACAGATCTGGCTAGCCTGGATTCCAGGCGATGAAGTATTTTTTTTATTCATTCTCCAACTAATTATCTTGAGCCAGTCTACATCTCTATCTGAACTTCATCGCCTGGACTAAAGCGTTGGAGTACCAACCTGATTTTAGGTTGGTTATCAATCACTGTCAAGAATTGACCACAAGGTGCTAAGTGGTTTATTGCCTGATGTTTATAAGCTCATTGATACCATGTGGTGCATTTAGATCATTATCTCTCAGTTTTTCTTGACCAGGTTAATCATCACACTCTGTGTTTCACATTCTTGCTGTTGATTTCATAAGAACTCCACGATGGATAGGCTTAATTGTGCAATAGACTATGCATTGCAAAAAAAATTGAATTAGTGCTTTAAAACCTGACCAAAAAGATGTTATTGAACAATATATCTGGAATAGATTCTCTTTTCGGCTCACCAAATGGCAGTGGTAAGAGCTTGGTTTTTCAAATGGCACCTTTCCTCTACCATTACTTTGAAAACAAAGAAAATGTTGCACTCTATTCACGTGGATTCAAAATTATGGTGGGGTGGGAGGTGGAGGTTCGTGTACATGCCCCCCACACCCAGATTTTTTTAAATAACAATGGTGCAGTCTGAGGCATTCTGAGCATTCTGGGGTAAATTATGTGGATTCAGCCACATATAGGCAGCTACGCGACTGCCTGTAGATTTGGGGCAATATAATCATGCTGTCATAAATAGAATATATTGAATGTCAAAAGAGTAAACATTAGGAGATGACAATTATCCCATATTAATTTTTTCTTTGCACAAAATTGTAGCATAAATGTATAGACAAAGACATTTTCTTAAAAGTGTGATAATAGTAATAATATAATGTAATATTTAAAAGCTTATTGATAAAATATAGCCTGATATTTGTAAAATATTACAAATGTTACTTAAAAAGAAATCCATGTGACACAATGGAAATATTGCAAGTTAAGGTTGAGCCTACTAACTAAATTGCATAGCTGTCTTGTTCAGCACAAGTACTGTTAAGCAGAAACTGTTCTATAACTATTAAAGCTAGTAATCATTATAAATTATAAAGAGAATTAATTACAATTTAAGAACAATGTGTGTAAATAAAGTATTGCATACTTCGCTGAGGCAATCTCTTTCTGCTCACACGCTCATGAGACTTTTTCTTATTAGATAATTATTTTCGTTCGTTTGTTAAAGCGAATGATGTTTTGATTGTATGATGGGCTGTTTCAAAAAAAGGCTGGTTTGGGTTTTCCTGTTAAAAATGTACAACAAACAGTTACTTCCATTTTCCTACTTGGACTAAAGTGTTGGAGTACCAACCTGATTTTAGGTTGGTTATCAATCACTGTCAAGAATTGACCACAAGGTGCTAAGTGGTTTATTGCCTGATGTTTATAAGCCCATTGATACCATGTGGTGCATTTAGATCATTATCTCTCAGTTTTTCTTGACCAGGTTAATCATCACACTCTGTGTTTCACATTCTTGCTGTTGATTTCATAAGAACTCCACGATGGATAGGCTTAATTGTGCAATAGACTATGCATTGCAAAAAAAAATGAATTAGTGCTTTAAAACCTGACCAAAAAGATGTTATTGAATAATATATCTGGAATAGATTCTCTTTTCGGCTCACCAAATGGCAGTGGTAAGAGCTTGGTTTTTCAAATGGCACCTTTCCTCTACCATTACTTTGAAAACAAAGAAAATGTTGCACTCTATTCACGTGGATTCAAAATTATGGTGGGGTGGGAGGTGGAGGTTCGTGTACATGCCCCCCACACCCAGATTTTTATGCCCCCGCCATGAAATGGCGACGGGCATTAAGAGTTGCTCCTCTCCGTCCTTCCGTCCGTCCGTCCTTCCGTCCGTCCGTCCGTCCGTCCGATATTCTCGTGAACGCAACTCCTCCTAAACTACTGGTGGGAATTTAATGAAACTTTACCACAATGCTTGGCTTGATATGTAGTTGTGCATGAAGGTGGGGTTTCGCTCTTACATCTTCCGTTAAGAAGTTATGGCCCTTTGATACTTCCATTTACATTAGTTTTAATAGGAATATATCTCGTGAAGGCAACTCCTCCTAAACTACTGGTGGGAATTTAATGAAACTTTACCACAATGCTTGGCTTGATATGTAGTTGTACATGAAGGTGGGGTTTCACTCTTACATGTTCTGTTCAGAAGTTATGGCCCTTTGATACTTCCATTTACATTAGTTTTAATAGGAATATATCTCGTGAACGCAACTCCTCCTAAACTACTGGTGGGAATTTAATAAAACTTTACCACAATGCTTGGCCTGATATGTTGTTGTGCATAAAGGGGGGTTTTGCTCTTACATGTTCTGTTCAAAAGTTATGGCCCTTTGATACTTCCATTTACATTAGTTTTATTCTTATATTTTGTGTTAAGCAAAATATGCATTTTGCCCATAACTTTAAAACTACTTGAGATATTGCCTTGAAACTTGAAATATATTTTCACCATCAAAATCTACACCATAACCAACAAGATCCATAACCCTGCTTCCAATATTTTTTCAAATTATGCCCCTTTTTCACTTACATTTTGTGTTAAGCAAAATATACACTTGACCCTTAACTTTCTTATGAAAGGAGGGATTTCAAAATAACTTGGCACAAATGTTCATCATGACAAGGTGGTGTGTCGCATACAACACCCATGCCTGTAGGTCCAAGGTCAAGGTCACTGTTACTAAAAATAGAAATTTTTGCAAAATTGTGTCGGCTCTGTAACTTTGTTATTTGTCATTGGATTTTTAAATAACTTGGTTTAATCGATCACTATATTAAGACTGTGTGTCACATACATTCCCAAGCCTGTAGGTCCAAGGTCAAGGTCACTGTTCCTAAAAATAGAATTTTCTTCTCCAGGCTGTAACTTTGTTTGATTTCAAAATAACTTGGCACAAAATTTTAATGTTAACCATGACAAGGCAGTGTGTCTGCACAATACCCATGCCTGTAGATCCAAGGTCAAGGTCACTGTTACTAAAAATAGAATTTTCTTGTAATAGGAATATAATTATCTCGTGAACACAACTTGTTCTACACTACTGCTGGGAGCTTTATGAAAAACCTATAGCGGGGGCATCCGTGTCCTTTGGACACATTTCTAGTTTTAAATAACAATGGTGCAGTCTGAGGCATTCTGAGCATTCTGGGGTAAATTATGTGAATTCAGCCGCATATAGGCAGCTATGCGACTGCCTGTAGATTTGGGGCAATATAATCATGCTGTCATAAATAGAATATATTGAATGTCAAAAGAGTAAACATTAGGAGATGACAATTATCCCATATTAATTTTTTCTTTGCACAAAATTGTAGCATAAATGTATAGACAAAGACATTTTCTTAAAAGTGTGATTATAGTAATAATATAATGTAATATTTAAAAGCTTATTGATAAAATATAGCCTGATATTTGTAAAATATAACAAATGTTACTTAAAAAGAAATCCATGTGACACACTGGAAATATTGCAAGTTAAGGTTGAGCCTACTAACTAAATTGCATAGCTGTCTTGTTCAGCACAAGTACTGTTAAGCAGAAACTGTTCTATAACTATTAAAGCTAGTAATCATTATAAATTATAAAGAGAATTAATTACAATTTAAGAACAATGTGTGTAAATAAAGTATTGCATACTTCGCTGAGGCAATCTCTTTCTGCTCACACGCTCATGAGACTTTTTCTTATTAGATAATTATTTTCGTTCGTTTGTTAAAGCGAATGATGTTTTGATTGTATGATGGGCTGTTTCAAAAAAAGGCTGGTTTGGGTTTTCCTGTTAAAAATGTACAACAAACAGTTACTTCCATTTTCCTACTTGGCAGAGGTGTCTTATCATGCCCTTTAAAGATTTGTGAAGTTTCATCAAAATAGCACCATTCGTTAAAAATATTCTAAAATAATGGGCAAAAAATGTCAGGAGTGTGACAAAAGAGTGTGACACTTTTAAAAATCACATTTGCATTATCTATTTAACATCTAACTTGTACTTTATATGATATAACTAAATATCATATTATTCATATATTACAGTACTGTGGTTCTCCACTGGTGTTAACTCAAGATTTGAAAAATGGGTCTCTTACACTTTTTTTGTCCTTGATTTTATTTCTTTCCTCATGGATTCAGTAACAAAAACAAACTATCACCTCAATCATATGAGATAATAAAATTATAATGATTATTAAATCACTATTTATCTCTTTAAATTAAAAATAACTGACATTGTAAATAATTTAACTGAAACGGCCTGCTTTTGTGTTGGATATTTTTTACTTTTACATAAAAATAATTAAAAATAATACACATGCTCCTAAACAACCTTGGTATCAGCGCTTGGACTGCTAGACACCGAAAGACTGGAGACTTTTGACTGGATCAGAGCCTACTGCTACTATTAGCAGCTCATCTGTTATTTGTATTAGCTCTTCAAAACCTTTTTCCACTTCTACCTGTTCTTTTATGAAAACAAACATAAATTTTGGAAAAAGTAAGTGCTTTTCTGTTATCGATAGTAAGAATTTGAAACTAATGTAACACTAATTAAATATTTTGATTCAAGAAGTATCTCGGCAAAATATTTAGATGCATGACTGTTCATATTTATTTCTTTAACCCTTTCCTCCATAAATACACCTTTATTGCAAGGGCGAACAGTTTAGATCCAGATCACCCGGCACATCCGTGTCATCTGATCAGGATCTAAACTATTGGCTTTTTGATTCATTAAGTTATTTCTCCAAAATGTGACCAGTGCAGATCCTGATCATAAGGCATGGGTGTGCCGGCTGATCTGGATCTACACTGGTTGCACATGCGTCAAAATGCGTATTTATGGAGAAAAGGGTTTAAACATCTTGTCATATTTATAAATGAAATGCCTATACAACACAAACAAAATTCCATGGAATAGCAAAAAGTTGAAAAATCATTAAAACATTTTATTGCAAATCCAGTCACTTCAGTATTGCAGTATTGAAGGTCAGTTAATACTATTTGCAAAATATGAAAATGATTTAATGCATTTCCATCAGAATATTGACCAATTTAAATATCAATAAAAAGAAAGTGAAAATATATGAAATAGTAACAAAAAAGGAATGGAGTGGGGTGCAACAATCATTTGGAGCAAATCATTAGGGTCAAAAGAATTGGAATGCCATTGAAGTGGAATCGGATTGGAATTTGAGTGGTTAAAAGTGATAAGCTGATACAGCAGGAAACCAACCGGAGCAGGATCAGCAAAATTGTTCATTTCAGGATTTTTAGTACTGTTTATCTAGAAAAATACTCATTTTTACTACAATATGAATACCTTAACTGAAATTTTATTGATTGGTACATGTAACTTTAAAAGACAGACATACATAAGGCTCATGGAATATTAAATGAGTGTCTTCTCTACCATACTACATGTACCATTGTTAATTCTTTCATGTATATTAGGTAGATTATGTATTCATATTGAACCAGGAGTACTTTTATGCCACTTGCTTTCTCATTATGTAATTAATTTAACCTTTCTACCTACCGGTATTTAAAACATTGCAAAACAAATCATTTGTGCTAAAATGAACAACTAGGAAGCAACTGCTTCTGTTTAAGTTCTAAAAATCAGGTTTCTTGAAGATTTCTTTTTAATTTATTAACTTTACATTACTTTTCATATGCCAGAGACAATATCAATAATCATAAGCAAAATATTTTTTGGTTTTATTAACAAAAATGTCACATAGAATAGTTTCGCACTTAACAAAAAGACCAAACGTCAGATAGAATATTATGACCAATTTCTCTTTCCAAAGTAATTTTTTAGAAAATCATTTAATACTTTTTACAGGACATGTGTCATGTCTTGGTGTATCCTTTTCTGCAAAAACATGATTTTGGGAAAAAATGTCAGATAGAATAGTTTCGCACTAAGCCCTCGATTTGTTCAGACCATCATTTTACAAAAAGCTTGAAAAAAGACAAGTTTAGTGTTGTTTTAGTAAAAGGTGCATTTATTAGGCATCAACTAATGATAAAATTAAGCATATTATACTTCAAGTAATCAAAATTTATGCTATTAAGTCAAGCGTGGTAGAAAAGAAAATACCACAAGTTCTTAAGCACTAATATTTGATGCTTCAACATGTATTTTAACAGAAATGCACATTTAAATAATAAGAAATAGTAATAATTGTATTTTAAGAACATAAATTAAAATTCTTGTGATTTATTTAATATTGGTCAATAAAGCTCCATAAATTTATTTTTATTTACATTTTTTTCACTTCACTTGCTTTTTTTTGAAATAGCCCAAATGACAATATCTCAGCAACCAGTTGACCGATTTCAAAAATCTTTCCAGTTCTATACTCAGTTTCAATAAGCAAAAATTACAGAATAACAAGTTTGATTTTTTATGAACTTTAATTTTTTACTATATTTTTTCTTTTCCATCCATTTTTAAACAGCCTATTTAATACACCTCTGAGGCAGTTTTGATCTGAAGCTACTGTTTTCTTCTTTTCTGTCACCAATTATACATAATAGTTTTTCCATGTTGGTGTTACTCATACTTGTTGCTTCTTTCAGTCATATTGGTCAGTTTATTCAGCTCTTTCAAAACCTTCAAATTCTACATGAACAGTTAAGAGTATCAGAAGTCATAAGGTAAATAAATAATTGCTGATAGCGGTCATTAGCACAGCAAGCTGATTAGACACGGGGTAATTTTAGAGCACTAACATGTCAATCATTTCCAGGAGACCCCAAACACTTTATACTAGTCTGATAATTCAGACATCTCTCTCAATGCAGTATGATAGAAAATAGACTGGCTATAATAAAAGTCTGTTATGATTTATAAAATATAAATAAAACAACAAAACAAACTAATTATCAGACTAGTGGCTAGTATAAGATCTGGCCTGCTGGATTTATTGACTGTATTTACCCTTTACTCCATAAACATGTATATGGGTTCTTGTACTAACTCTACTCCGTATAAAAAGGTTTTTGCATGTGCAACCAGTGTTTATCCAGATAAGTCGGCACATCTGTGCCATTAGATCTGGATCTACACTAGTTGCTTCTATTTCAGAAATAATGTAATAAATCTAAAATAAACAGTATAGATTCTGATCAGATGGTACAGGTGTGCTGTCTGATCTGGATCTACACTATTGGCCCATGCGACAACATCCATATCCTATGGAGTACAGAGTTAATATCTCTATATGACAAGTGTGTGAAAAATGAATGGGTCGATAGAGATGGCATATTACAACCATACAATGTGTCTGAAATTTCAAGGTGTGGCCGACCAGTGCGTCATCTGGCAGTTTACCAGCGCAGCCCCCAGCAGTTCTCATACCTGTGGAGGAGACCACTGACTGTGCTGAGAAATCTACCGAGGCAGAGAACCAGCAACACACAGAGGTTTGTACACATAGAGGAAACAACATGTAAACATGTGTCATCCCTGATGTGCCACTTGTACATTATAAACATTAATTTAACATTTATAATTCTTTATTCAGGTCATTTTTTCCCCCAAGAGTTTCCAAGGATTCTGTAGTTAACCACCTTCATGTACTTTACTTGTATAGGCAAGTTTACAGTTAATCAATTGGTTTAAAGTAGGACCATATTTCAAGTTGTAATTCTATATAGTTATTTGGTTTCTTGACAGGGAATGTGAGGATATATTGCCGGTCTGGGTGTCATATTACCCGAGCCGCAGGCGAGGGATAATATGACACCCAGACCGGCAATATATCCTCACATACCCTTTCAAGGAACCAAATAATTGTTTTATTATACTGCAAAGACTATTTCAGACAATATTAATAAGAAAACATCGATTTTTCGATTATTTCGCTTATTTAATGCCGAACGGCTTAATTCCCCTCTGAGAACCTCAATAATTACATGTCTGACGTCATTAATTTACCTGCATGACGTCACTTCTATAGAAATTGAATGGACTATCCATTTGATTTTTATTTACAAAATTTGAGAATAATCTGATCGTTTTCAACGTTAAAAACATAACAGAAATTTTTTTTCTGTAACAATTTTAGTAATCCCTAAGCATACCGCTTTATAATTTACAAGATCGGCTTCAAATTATGCATTTTTACGGAAATTCAAAACAAAATGGCGGACGACAACAAAAGGTGGGAGGCCAGACGGGGAAATTAATGCATGTGCAGTTCATATCTTCGGCCGATCCGTAAATACGGATATACATCAGCGGCAAATTATCCAATCAAATTCAAGGAAATTTCTTTGCAGTATAATAATATAGTTTATGCAGTGTATGGTGACCTGACTTTATTTATGGAAGATTTGTATGTTAGGCGGATTTTGAGCCTGCTGCCACTGAGACGAAACAAAAACCCCGTGACAAAAAGGGAGAGAAAAAGGAGCAGTACAAGTTGAAGGTGATAGTGGACAACTCGTACATGTGTCAGTACTGTCCTGAGAAGTTCAAGTCCTACTACCAGCTCAAGTCACATATGGTCAAACATAAAGGACATCAGGTACAAGAGGTTTAATGACAAATGGTAACGGCTTTTCCATAAAGTTGTAATGTATCTGTAGCCTGAACGCAAGGCGATGCACCCTGCTGCCCTTAGGCCCTTACTGTCAAACACTGCGCTTAATCCTATTGTCATGTTTTTGTGTGTTATCTGTGCATTTTGATATTTTTGAAACAGGAATTTAAGCTGTAAATGTAAATGGGTAGATGCAAAAATATAGGTTTTGTATAGATATATATATATATATATCTTTAGTATGCATCCTGTCGGTTTATATTTATAAAGAAAATACTTGTCAAGAAAACTGTTAGAGTAAAAGCATGCTTTGCACTTGACTTTCCATTGAACAAGTATGTATCAGTGACTTGATAGTAACAAACACTTTTAACACTGTGCAGGTGTGTAGTGAGAAATTGTTGGAATAAAACCATTTATTATTATGACTTACTTCAGGTATACAGGTGTGTAGCAGGGAATTGTGGCGAGACTTTCAGGGACCTGGATTCCTTCATAGAACATGTAACAACTCACAATGAAGATATGACCTACAGATGTCACAAGTGCTCCAAGATCTTCCAGACTCTGTATGAACTCGGTGTCCATCAATACACTCACAGTCTGTACCAGAATGCTGGCAAATCTGGACCTTGGTAAGTGCATCACAACTATGTATTTTAAATAAATACTTTATTAAACCTTTAGTCCACAGATTTGCCTTTACTGTATTGGTGAACAATGTAGATCCATATCAGATTGTATATATGTCCATTTAATCATGATCTACACTGTTTCATTTCAGGTTCATTAAATAATTGACCAAGAAGCAAATAGTTTAGATCCAGATCAGATGACACAGATGTGCTGGATGATCTGGATCTACAGTGTTTGCACATGCAATAAAATGTGTATATATGTAGGAAAGTTAAATGAAATAAAGAAACAGCAAATTGACAGTGAAATCAATTATATAATGACATTTGAGACCAGTGCAGACCCAGAGCACAGTGTGCCTATGTAATCTGACCAGGGTCTACATTCTTCAGTCAGTAAGTTCCCATTAAAGTGAGTAGTGACTCAGTTACTAAAGTTAAGCAGGTTACTGTGTCAGAACATTGTACTTTTAACCCTTTTTTAGTAAATCAATTTCAAATTGTCTAGTATGAGATAATCAAAAGAAAGGTAGATGGAGTTTACCCTTTACTCCATAGATACACCTTTATTGCGAGGATGAAAAGTGTAGATCCAGATCAGCTAGCAAATCCATGTCATTTGATCAAGATCTTAACTGTTCATTTGTAGATTCTTTAGGTTATTTCTGACCAAGATGCGACCGAGGAGATCCTGATCAGACAGATTACAGTATGTAACAGCTTATCTGGATCTACACTGGTCGCACATATGTAAAATACATGTATCTGGAGTAAATGGTTAAGTTAGTGTTGAAGTAAATAGTGACAGGATTTTTACATCGGGCTTATTGAGCCTTACAGTCGGAGAGTCCAGTTTGAAGCAAGAGGATGCATAACAGCTATGTCAGTTATCCAGTTAATTATATATATTTTATATAAAAAGAGCTATTATGTTTCACAGGCATTTCCAATGCAACCTGTGTATGAACAAGTATGCTACCCCTGAAGCTTTGCAACATCACCAAAATACAACAAGCCACGAGTTCCCATGCCCACATTGCAAGAAGGTGTTCACCTGTGAACGATTTTTGCGTAAACATCTCACTACTCATGACTCTGAAAGTAAGTAAAGATTTTCTTTTAAAAAAAGATCTACAGTTAAACCCTGCATTGAGACCACCCCAAAATGAAGACCACCTTGATAAGAAGACAACTATCCCATTGTACAAGTTGACTAGTCTTGCAATACTTTGAAAAAGACCAACCCACTTTGAAGTCAGTTAGATTTCTCAAACACCTTTGTTTTTTATGATTCAGTTTATTCATGCCACATGTTTTTTGTTTTTTTAAAATTTCAGATCAGTATGAATGTACAACTTGCATGAAACGGTTTAAGACAGAGCACTATCTGAAGTCGCATATCCTCATACATACTGGAGAGAAACCGTTTGAGTGTGATGTTTGTGGAGCGTTGTTCAACAGGAAGGACAAGCTGAAGAGACACCATCTTATACATGATGCTAAAGTCAAGTATAAGTGTCCCTTCAGAACGGTCTGTGGTAAGTCTGTTTCTCAGATTCACGGCTGCCAATCACATATATATATACAATTTACTGATCATATTACTGTATTACTTGTATGCAATAGTCTGTTGCACTCTTGCTTTTGAATATACATGTATTGTATTGTCATTTTGTTAAATTTTGGTGCAAGGAGTTAATCCTTTCCGCCATATATATGCATTTCATAGCATGTGCAACCAGTGTAGATCTAAATCAGCCGGGACATCTGTGCTGTCTGATCAGGATCTGCACTGCAGATCCTGCCAGCTGATCTGGATTAACTGTTCGCCCATGCTATAAAGGTATACATGTATATATGGAGGAAAGTGTTAATTCCGTTTGAACGTTACATGTGATTCCTGGTTTTCTTAAGTATTTAGATTAGCATTTTAAGTGCTACACCAAAGATGAGTGTATGTTATTGATGCTGGAGGTTTCTTTCCTATATTCATATTTTTCATTGTATCAACCCTATAGTGTATACCTATGATTTCAAAAACTGTTTAAAGTGGCCAGTTTTGCTAGGTCAATCAATATGCAAATTTAAGCACATGTAGTTGTGAAATAGTAGCTAACAATAAAATTGTGAGTGTTTCTAGTTTTAAAACATCAAATTGTCAGTGTGTTTAAAGTGTATTAGAAGATGATATGACTTGTTCACATGTAAAAAAAGAATCAGAATATGAAACAACCTAATTAATCAATGTTACAAATAACTTCTTGTTAAAGTGTTAATGAAATGTACATTTGTGTCGTAGAAATACATATGTTAAAATGTTTTTTAAAGGAAAACATTAAATAGATTGTATTTGCAAACATGTTTAGGTTTACATTACTCTTTGGATAATGTTATATCCTATGTGCCACAAGTATAGTTTCAGATCAGCTGGCAAATCTACAGCTGGATTTACACTGTTTAGTTCTTGGTCAGAAATTACCATATGAATCTAAAAGTGATGAGTGTAGACCCTAATCAGACTGCATGGATGTGCAGACTGATCTGTATCTCAAGTGGTTGCACATTGTATATAGTCCATGTCAATGGAGTTAAGGGTATAGAGTTTACCAGCTCATTTTCCTTAGAAAATCTTAATAGGAATCTCAAGTGTTACTTTGTCTTTATGGTTATTGTGTTTGTTTCAGGTTGTACCAAGGAGTTTGTGAGACCAGACAAGTTAAAGGCACATCTGATGACTCACAGTAGTATCAAACCCTTCACCTGTGAAATCTGTGGCAAAGACTTTGTCCGTAAACCTCACTACACTGAACATTTGAGGGGACATAACCAGGACTATCCTTACAACTGCGAGAAATGTAAGAGAGGCTTTTTCAGGCCAAAACTCTTCAGAGAACACAAGTGTGAAAATGCTAAAGGGGACCTGATAAAAAAGCGTGTGTTCCAGCCCCGGAAGATGAGAAGAAAACCAGGCCGACCAAGGAAAGTTCTCAGAATCGACAAGTCTGATCAGTCGTCTAAGAATGTATATCTCAATCAGTCTAAATTAAAACGTTCGGCGGAGCAAGGAGTGGAGCTGGACGAGAAAATCAGTGAGAACAAAGATCAAGGGGAAGATATCAATGAGGATGCTAATACCGAAGAGAGTGTGAATTCTGAGAACACTGAACAAACTGTTGAAGATTCTCTGGATACTGCAGAAAATACATCTGTCGACTCTAATGAACAGGTAGAAATGGAACAAGCTGAGCAGACTTTAGAAGCAAGCAATTATACAGATACCGGAAGAGAAATTGATGCTCCAAAGAAACCAAAGCCGGAATGTTATGTTAAGATTTCTCCAACCCTGGTTCCAGTCTCGGTTGTGGAAAGGTATGTGACAGTGCAGCTGACGCCGGCAAACAATGGTGATGGTACCGAGATTCAGACACAGCTGATCCCAGCATCCGAATTCCCAGGACATATCCAGTTTACATCAGTACCAGGGGGTCATCTTCAAATCTCACCATCTTCAACTACATTCCACCCTATTCATATTATAGAAGGCCAGCCAATGACCTTCACGGTATCTCAGAGTGACCATCTAGGTGACATTGATGTAGGGGAATCTAATGTGATAGATATTCCTGTAGATATTGTGACTGTATCGAGTGATGATGCAATGTTGTGTGCTCAGGAAGTGACGGCGGATGGTGACGCCACTGATCAAGGGTACACCACTCTGAGCTATGCCCCAGATCATCTCATTAACTCCTCTGTTGAAATATTAGGTTCAGAAAGCATGTAAAAGTATAGTGACCGGTAAAAGTCCAAAACAACCAATTCAGGTCTCTAAATATGTTGACAGAAGTCCTTGTTTCATTAAATTGTATTCATGATAAATTTGTTACTTACAAATGCCATGTTATTTTCCTAGGTATAGAGAGTAATGGTTGTAATTAATTGAGAAAAAATCTTCAGTTTTAACATTCATATGAATAAGTAAACAGAGGGTAACCATAGAATTTTTTTTTTCTCCCAATTTTATCTGTGATGGAGGATTTAAGATCTTTAATTAGATAATTATTTAGAATCTGGTGTAATTATGCTTAGCGTGTGGTTTAAAACAGGGTGGCCATACAGCATGGTTTGTGTCATTTTTGGTATTACGGCAAGCAAAAAAAAAACCATAGATACAAATCTTCAAAGCCTTGTAAGTATTTTATTAGTTCACCATTTCTGACAAAATTTAGCACATTCTTAGAGGAAAGTTTTACACATACCACTTTTGTCAATACATTTGTTGCTTTGTGTCTATTTTTGTCTGTGATTATGGGCAAACACTGATAAAATTTGTATCCTTTAATTTCAGTATTTGCCCCGAATCACAGACAAAAGTAGACACAAGGCTAAAATGTATTAAAAACTGTGGGTAGTGTTTAACTTTCCCCTTAGAATACGCTAAATTTCGTGAAAATGGTGAATTAATAAAAGAATGACAGGGCTTCGAAGATTTGAATCGATGGTTTTTTTTGCTTGCCGTAATACCAAATATACATCAAAAACGATGTGGTGGCCACCTTGTAGATGCTTTAGACTATTTATAACTATTACACTTTTAATTAAATAAAAAACTGATTGTTAAGCAAAAAGTTATTCTTTATTTTTTGACGAAACAAAATCTTTATGTTATCAGACGCTGTGGAAAAAGCTCAGATTGTTATTCATTTTGATACATACAGTATTGGTAATTGGGAGAAAGTAGTGGGAAAATCTCTTGAAAACAGACTATTTTCAAATCCTTCAAACCTTATCTCCATAGATGGGGTCCATCACGGGAAATGTTGTCTTCCGTCATATTTTTGGACATTGTAGTTGTTACTGTATTTGGAAAGAAATTACTGTTCCAATAATCTTATAATTATTTCATAATGAAAATGTGATTTAGTCACACATTTTGACAATATAATGTTATCTTGTGAAATGCATAAGCAATGTCCTCTGCTCAACTTCACATCAAATGTCTGAAGACAATTTTTCCCATATAAGGGTTTTATAACATGTGCAAAAGGGTTTATCCAGATCAGCTGGCACATCTTTGCCCTCTGGTCTAGATCAACACTTGTCACATCTTGGTCAGAAATTACCTAACTCCATATATATAGGTTTTAACACGTGTGAAGAATGTAGCTGAAGATCAGCTGGCACATCTGTGCTTTCTGATTTAGATCTGTGCTGGTTACTTCTTGGTCAGAAAAACACCGAATGAATCTAACAGCAAACAGTGTGGATCCTGATTAGACAGCATGGATATGATGGCTGATCTAGATCCACACTTTTGGCACATTTTATTAAACCTGTTTATATACATTTGTGCAAAATACCCCTGAACCTAGACCGGCTCAAAGGCCTACATTGAAAGACTAGCCAATCAAAAATGAATTTGGCAATTTTAGATCTTACAGGCTAGTAGGTAATTTTCCCTTCCACCACAGTACCCTTAGAGGGACATGCCCAGATCTACATGGAGGTAAACTTAGTGTCATATCCTTGTTTTCTATGGCAATTGAATATCATAGCCATATATGCCTTTCCAATAATTCAATGAATTTTTTTGTTACCTCCCCTGTCCAGTCATGTGACTGCTCTACTGGAAAAATATTGTTCTCTGTATTAACGTAATAGGGAATATGTACCTACAACTTTCTTTTTTATCATTAAATTCTTTTTTGAAAAATATATTTTCTCATTAAATAAGTAATAATACATCAGCGTCATGATATTTTTGATAATAATTTATAAAACAATCAAGTTTCTTTGACTAAAAGTGTCATTATTCCTCGCGTTAAACACTAAACAACTTGAACTAACAAGCAGTGTGTTCTCCACGACTAAATTAAGCCTCGTTTTCGGTTTAGCCTGTCTAATCAACTACTGACATCCTGCTATGAATATGTCGGCGGCGATTGACTTTGAAGGGGGCATGCCATGAAAATGTCAAATTGTCGAGCACAAGGGATCACTTGTCATTTACTTTAAGGGACAGATATCATTGACCCATAGAGATCGTGTAATTACAATTTGCTAGGTATCTACACCTCCCGAATATTAAGTATATCGGAGTCCTTTAATTACTGGCAAATGTATTTGATTTTGAAATTATATGGGTTCTTAATCCACATTACGACACGTTATAGAAACAAAAGACGTCAATATGAAACAAATCTTAGCAAAACGTTTTATATATGTTTAATTAAGCTTTTGGGCTTTTACGCCAAAATTACCAACTGTCAAACCTAAGTTATGTTAATTGGATATGCAAACATATTGTAGAATAAAAATTCCTATCTTTATTGGAAGCCGGCATCTGAATCCTCGAATTTTATTCTACGAATTATACTTCTACAACAAACAATCGGATTACAGATCCTTTTTCATTTTAAGACAGAATCCATCATTTTGGTGTGAAGTATTCGTAACATTTTAAAAAATCAAATTATTTATTCGTTGACCATAAACGCCATCAATTATACAGACAATTCTGTTATTCAAATGTGTAGGTATCAACAAATTTAGATTGTAATTTTAAATGTCTACAGATCATGTAACCAGATGTTAACATATCACGATTTCCGGATTATAGCGCATTACCAGTCTTAGGAATTTGCAACTTTCACACGAGTAAAATATAATTTTCAGCAGAAAAGACAATAAGATGAAAATGTTGTACAGATATTCGTAAAATAAATGCTTATTTTTGTCACACTTGCGTTTCATACTGTGTACTATCAACAAGAATGGTACATGTTCTGAAAACATAAAAAATCTAAATATCTAACAAATAGTGAAAATAAAAAAGTCTGGCTTGAATAACAGACCAGAAACTTATTTTTTCACCACCGGCGACGAACGCAGACCTGCGATAAAGTGGATAAGGTTAGTTATTTTGTGGTTAAGCCATAGTCCGATCGTTCAGCATTCACGCAGAGCCTCGTTTTGGATTGATTTCCTGTCACGGGAAGTAACTCGTACAGGACTGCGAAACTGTTTATTGGAAAGGCGTATAACTGTTAAATAAAGCATGAAGTCTTTAAGAGATACTCTTAATGAATCTGCTTCAATTAATGTTTGGCATTAAAATTTCTCTTGATCTTCAGTTGTATTATGTTAGTATTTCCATTTTCAATATGAGACTTTGGGCATCCCTGCATGCACTGTAAGAAGGGCTGTAAGAAATTTGTCATAATATTTCAATGCATTAATAATAGTTGTTTAGAAGTTAATCGCATTATTCTGCTCATCAATGTTAAATTTGCGCAGTAATATTTCAGAGACTTTCAAAGATGTGTTTCAAGGTTTTGTATATGTAATAAATCAATTAAATATTAATATAATACATGACAGGCGATGATTGCCAAGCCTGGGGCATACAGAGTTGGCTATACACTATACCATCAAACTATCAGGAAGTTGGGAAACTTAATATTAACCCCAAGAATCAATATTAACTGTCCTTAAGGTACACAAAATAACACCATGAACAAAATAGTTTTTACAAGCAAAAATTTGATTTGAATTGAAATATAAAACAATGAAGACATATTGACATCCAAATTAAGAATTTTCTATTTAGAATTGGGATAGTGTAAATATAAAAGAAAGAAATGAAAAGTCTGGAGTTGTAAATTGATCACAATGGTACCAGCAATCAAGGTGAGTGTATATCTAACTTATACTGCCAAACCAAAGAGTTTTACTATAGTTTAAAACCATGCATGATTGAGCTACATGTAATAGCTTCTTTCTCAGACTATTTATAACTTTGACAATATGAATGTTTTCTATTTGATGAGAACACCCCGATTTTTTATTACAAACCACACTTCTAACAGTACATTATATTATTAGCTCTTTAAGTGGTCAGCACAGTATTTGTCATATTTGCAGCCAATGTAGACCCAGGAAAGGCATACAGTGTCTACATTGGTCACTATTCTGTTAAAAAATACAGTTAACCCTTTACCCCATACATACACCTTCATTGCATGGGCAAACAGTATAGATCCAGATATGCCAGCACATCTGTGTCGTCTAATTAGAATCTACAATGTTTGCTTTTTTATACATTGGTTTTTTTCTGACCAGATGCAACCAGTGCAGATCCAGATCAGGTGGCCCAGATTTGCCAGCTGATCTGGATCTACACTGGTCACACATGTATTTTTATGTGCATTTATGAAGTAAAGAGTTGATAAATTTCTGTAAAAGACTCATATGAACAATGAAATTACTGGCTCTGAATACTTGGGGATATTATTTGAATCTCCGTAACACAACTTTACATATTTCAGCACTTAAAGGATTAGTAAGAAGTTCCATACAGGTAATAACTAAAACAATTGTTCAGAAACTTTTAGTTTACCAATCACCAGTATGGCCTTTATCAATTTCAGATTGAGTTCAAGTTTCTTATACTGTTAAGTCTTCTTGTCATCAACATAGACACAAAAGAGGTAGGAGATGACTATTCTATCCAACCAAGTGACCAGGAATGGTTAAACTCTCTGTTCTACCTGCCGACACAGCCTCGAGTTAGGAAAGAATATCGTATGCTCTCTGAAGAAGAGCGCTATCAGTTCCATGATGCCTTTGTCAAGATGAAAAATGATAAAGTAAGTACCATTATGTGACCTCAAACTGTTAGAAATGGTATGTAAATGAATTTTTCATTGAATCAATAGTTTGTTGTAGATGGCTGCTTTATAACAAATGATCCATTAAAGTTATAACTTATAACTGCATTAAAGAACTTTTCATATTGACTGCTTCATACAGAGAACTTTCTCTTCAAGATCCAAAAAGCTTTTCAGTCCAATCCATTCTGTACAGTTAGCAATATTTTTTTCAATGAGGGTAAATTATGCTTAATATTAACTTACTTATTTCATTTTGAGCCAGTTGTTATACATAGAGGGTGGGGGTTGCAGAAATTTATGAAATGGCATCTACCGGTATAACCAAATTAGTGAACAAGTGCACAGGTTAAGCTGACTGCACTGGTCACAATTGCTGTGCTTAGTTCTTCAAGGGGTAGCTTTGATTCATTTTCTATTTAGTATCTACAGTTAATCTGAATTCTGTTTACATTTATTCTGATTCTGTTACATTTATTCTGAATCTATTTTCATTTACTAGTAATCTGAATTCTGTTTATTTTTAATCTGAATCTATTTTCATTTAATCTGATTCTGTTTACATGCAATTTGATACTGTTCTCATTTATTTTGATTTTAAGCAAAGTTTTGCCCTGTTGAAAGTTCCTGTTACACTAAATACTGACTGGTTATGTTTCAGTCTGTGATACCTAACAAGTATGACTTGATATCTTCGCTACACCACCGACGATCCACCAGGAACAGTGCTCACCGCGGTACTGGCTTCCTTGGCTGGCACAGGGTCTACACCCTACTGTACGTATATAACCATTGCAGTATCTTAGTCTCTCTTTGAGGAGGAATTAAGAATGTTTTAAACCTGACATCAATGTGATTGCCACTCTACTTTACTATTGAATAAAATTGTTCTTCTAAAGAGGGCATCATCTTTAGTGCTGGCACCCGTGTTGGTAATTATCTCATTCATTATAAAATACATTCAATTTAAACATGGCCTACTATTAATATAAAAATATTCTTCACTAATGACAATTAGCACAACTCATTCAGCTGCTTTTACAAAGTTATGCTCCCCTTGTTTGTGGAGTTGTAGATTGGTAACATGTGACTGTGAGATATTGTTGTCTTTGGGTCAGTAGCCCGGTCACATAATTCCTGTATGACCAAACTATCCTAGCAACCACAGCCTTATCCTGTTTTGTAATATATATACATTTGTTAACAGAATGGAGAATGCTTTAAGAGAGTGGTACCCGAACATGACCATGGCTTACTGGGACACAACTTTAGATGCAACTCTTGACCTTCCCCGGGAATCTTGCCTGTGGAGTGAGGACTTCATGGGAAATGGAGATGGTTTTGTGGTGACTGGAGTGTTCCAAGGTGAATTATGAGTTTAGATATACAGATATATATGAAAATTGAAAATGGTGACCAGTCTCAGATCTTGGTGATCTGATTGATTGAAATTGAGCACAGTCTCAGAACTGTCCAGTTGAAAGCTTGAGATCTGAGAATGATTTCTATAAGATATATATCTGTAGAGCCTGGTGTTGAAATATTCTTATTATTTCTATTATGAAAAATGAAATCACCTTAAGAAACTCCAAGCAGATCAGTTCTCTCATAAAAGTACTTATTTAAAAGCTTTTGTAGTTGTATTTTACCTTTTTGTTAGTTAGCTCGCCAGGGTCAAAGATTATTTATTATAATTATCATTAGTCAAAATATAAAGTCAAAAATAGGTCACTCTGTCAAGTGCAAGAAAATCTTATTAAATCAATTAAATCAATTATCTCTAATCTTGCTAAAAATATTTGTCTGGACATCACAGGTAAAACTCCAAATTTGTTTAGCATTTGTTTCCAACGATGACTATGAGGATGATTTCCATACACAGGGTTATTTGGAATTGTCTCAATTTCAACAAATCTGGGCTGTAGGTTATAAAACTGAGCATGGAAACCAGTCACAAATCTCAAGCATTTGATTGGCTGAAATGGCGACCAGTCAGATGCTTGAGATTTGAGACTGGTTTTCATGCTCAGTTTTATAGCCTTGGGCACTGATGCTTGAGATTTGAGATGGGTCTCCATCTTCATCATTATAATCTTGGACCCTGGCTTCCAAAAGTAGTGCATGAAAACGTTGTACAGCAGACTCAAAGAGCTCCACAGACTTCATCTTATCATGACCAAATATGCTAAGATTTAATTCATGATAAGAATCAAGACCATGCGGGACAAAATAAAAGTATGTAGGTCAAATCGAAGAACAACATTGTGAACAGAATAGAATGTTTAACACATTTAAGAAGCCATGTTTTATCCATTTATCACCAAAACTTGCGACAAATGTTTTCCTTGATGATTTATGAATGAGTTTCAAACTGGGCAGATTTGGGCTATGTCCAAACTGTCTATCACACAAAAATAAAGTTGTTAATACCGGTATTATCACTTTACTTCATATGTAGGCATGTTATTGCATGTGCAAACAATATAGATCCTGATCAGATGGCACAGATACATCTCTTCAATGTCAGGTGCACAAATCAGACCCTCTTTGTATTAATTATTAAATCTTGAGCAAACAATTATGTTATTATGTTTGTAGATTGGGATGTGCAGACTGGTAGGCTGTACAGGACGGTCGGGGCACTTTATGGACCACTGACAGACCACAATATCTCTGCACTGATGCAGTTCAGACACATTGGAAACATCAGTAACCCAGATGATGGCAAAGATATAGAGAACATATTTGAAGAGACTCACAACAGGGTGCATCACTTTGTGGGAGGGGAGATGAAGGTGATAGAGACTGCTGCAGATGATCCTATATTCTTTCCTTATCACTCCTTCATAAGTCTAGTGTGGGAGGACTTCCGGACCTTACAGAGAAAAGATGGCATAGATCCCGAGACAGATTGGGATGAGTTTTATGGCCCAGCAAGGCATCACAGGTATTCACCAATGGGACTTGGAAATCTGCTTGCTATAGATGGAAGCAGTAATTTGTTTGCTGAAAATATTGTGTTTGCTGACCGGCCAGTGTGTTCCAGACGGTCCCCAGATTGTGGCTCTCCTCATCTCTACTGTAATGTTACACTGGAGAAATGCTCTCCTTGGACAGTCAAAGAATACCAGATAATCAAGAATGCCGGCAAGGATAATAAATTACCCTTAACAAAAGCGGTCATTCCATTCATTGAAACTAAAGTCAGTAGAGGGTTCAGTCAGTTAGCTAAATTAGGTTATGAAACAGAATTTGCTGCATATGCTAAACCTTACATAGAAGAGGAGGATTTGTTTCTGGTAATGGCTGACCAGATAGTTCAAGTAGAGCCTACATTACCTGATGTTACTAGAAACCCTCTTCTTACGTTACTGGAAGGTGTAGATTATCATACAGATGTCCGAGGTAGAGGTCATGGTCATGTAAAAGGTCAGGGTCACTTCGAAGGTGATGACCACTATGGAGAGCATGCTCACAACCATGAGGATCAGTATGGTGAAGGTCACAGCCATGGAAACCATGAGCACAGTCATTCACATGGCCAGGTCGTCGCTGCCAATCAAATAAATTATTATGAGACTCTGAGTGATAGCTTTTTACAGTATTATGCTGTGTATGTTCTTATTGCATTGATGTTATTCCGACTTGTGTTTACATTAGTAACAAAGTGTTTATCTGAAAATCACAACAAGGCAAAAAGAATGTATAACATGAATGGAATATCAAATGGTGGTATTAAGGAAGAAAATAAAGAGAGCACTAGGCCACGTTCTTTGCGGTCAGGTAACATATATACAGTCACAGTTACCACACAAAATTTACCTTCTCCTGATCACAATGGAACTTTTGTCTGTTTTGAAAAATACACAAGTAATTCACCAGTGGTGAACATAGCAGACAGTAAGTGTACTGATGGCAGATCTCCCAGCACATCCAGTAACTATTTAGACATGACCTATGCCTCTCACTCAGACTGTGCAAAAACTGTAGATCCAGAGAACCAGTCTGACATGTATGAGAGGAACACAGATCAAGATGACATGGATGATACTGATACAACATACAATTCTATAGAGAATGAAAACTACGATTTTGTAATGAGCACAGTAGATGGGCCAGGTTTAAAGGGGACAAGTGAAGGGGGGACCAGTGTAGTGGGGACAAGTGTAGCGGGAACAGATGGGCAGAAGAGTGAGGACAGTTTTGATGTGTTTGAGACATATGATAACTTTGTGTTTAAAAGAGAAGCAGAGGGCACACCAGACACTGGTCGTACAGCTGTAAGTGTGGGATCCGACGTTCACTATCTTCCTGGTACTCGTTTATAACACCTCATAACTAGTCTACAATATAGCTGCTTAAGGAATATATAAAAATCAGTGTTTCTTGTAACTAAATGTGCTAATAAATATATTTTGTTAAGTCTTTAATGTGTTTGTTAGGTATCAACAAAATGCTATTAATAATGATAAATTCAGACAAAATGTTGCTCAAACTCAAACAGAACAGATACTGTATTTTTTCTTCAGACTGCTTAAATTGAACTAGAAGTTGTTGTTTCTGCCAGCATAACACAAACATAGAATAATTATTATAATAACCCTCTGTGCTGGGCAACAGAGGTAGTGTAACAGTTATTGAGCAGTTTGTTAGGTTTATGCAGATATGAATACAATTGAAATTGTCTTGCTTGAGATGTTCATTACTGCAGCTAACTAAGGCTTACTAAATAAAATGAACAAGAAATGTGGGTAGTTAACTTGCAAACAAGAAATCTCTTTAAGGCAGTTATGCACTATAGATTAATGCTACTATTTTCAGAGGTTTTATGGGGAAATAAAATGTGCTTTTAAATTATAGTCAGAATTTTAAGCCATGCTCAAGGGTGACAATTGTAGATACAGATCAGCCAGCACATGGATCTACATTGCGTCTTAATCAGAAATTACCTGATGAATCTAAAAGCCAACACTGCACATATAAGTAAGCAGATCTGAATCAAAACTGGTAACTCATGAGATTTGAGCCATATCCCATGGAGTAAATGGTTAACATGTGTCCGAGGAAGAATTCAATTTACACTTACACTTGCAGTTCAGCCAGCCATTTTATTCATTAGGATTTGGCATTCCACGAAACTTGCAAAAAGTTGAAATGTTTTATCATATATGATATAATAGATGTAATTCAAGTTGCATTGCAATACTACAAAATTACTGATTAAATTTTACTTGATCAGGTATTATCTTTATTTTATATTCCAGTTAAAAGGAAAAATTAACTTTCAGGTCACAGATGTTTTTGTTTATGCAGATGACAAATTCCAAATCTTAGGTTAATAGGACAGGTACTTTATAAGTTATTAGCAACATTAGGTTTCAAACTAGTAATCTGAAAGGGGCTTAACTCAAATAGGAGTTATCATTCTTGTTGTGGTTTCATTCAAGCAGATATTCCAATAGCACAAGTACTTTCAAAGTTATAAGCACCATTAAATTTCATATCAAAATCATTTGAAAGGGGCTTTAGTCAAATAATAGTGGGCAAGATTGCACTTTAGCGGGCGCAGGTCGGCCATGTTGTTGTTTACAATGTCAGCCATTTTGAATCTCCTGTCAAACTCTTTCAAAATGCCTAGTGACGTTTGAGCGATAAAAAGCAGGGGTGTGGGGGCGGCAGAACCCATAAAAAACAATTACTAGACTCGGTCACGTGAATATTCGCGTAAATTGCAGTACTCCCTAATAGTGGAGCAAGGGTTATCATTCTTGTCACAAATGAATTTGTTCATGCAGATGACATATTCCAGATATTAAGCAAATAGGATAAGTACTATCAAAGTAATATGCAACGTTAAATTTCATATTTAAATTAATTGAAAGGGGCACAACTCAAAAACATTGAAACAGGAGTTATCACTTTTGTTGTCACAAATGGATTCGTACATCCAGATGATATATTCCAAGTATAAAGATAATGGGACAAGTAATTTTAAAGTCATAGACAACATTCAGTTTCATATTAAAGTCATTTGAAAGGGACATAACTCACAAAATACTCAAACTGGAGTTATCATTCTTGAAGTCACACATGGCTTTGTTCATGCAGATATATATTCCAAGTTAAAAGTTAATAGAACAAGTACTTTCAAAGTTATAGGCAACTATAAGTTCCATATTCAAGTCATATGAAATGAGCATAACAAAAAAAAATAGCGAAACGTGTTATCATTCTTGTTGTCACAGACGGCTTTGTTCATTCCGGTGATAATTACAATCCTAGAATTACGTGAATAGGACAAGTACTTTCAAAGTTATAGGCAATATAAACTTCCATATTAAAGTCATTTAAAAGGGGCATAGCTTAGAAAATAGTGAAACAGGAGTTATTGTCATTGTTGTCACAGATGGCTTTGTTCATGCGGATGATCTATTCCAAGCATCAAGTTAATAGGCCAAATTACTTTCAAAGTTATAGGCAACATTAATATATAAAAGATTGGGAACTACTAGAAGCTGCCACTAGACTATTGAATCCATATAAGTCTACCTGCAATTGCAGGAGACACAAAACATACCGCAAGTAAAAATTTCCACAGCAACTATCGTAGGATAAGATTACACTGGACCTAATTTACGATGCAAAATAGACATATGAAACAGCAGCAGGAATTACAGTAAAACATTACTAAGGAGAGATATTTTTAAAACATGGAAAAAGTAATAACTCTATGTAAAATTTTTAATCTTTAATTCAAATTGTTTGACACATGTCCTTTATCAAGAAATATACAGAATGCAACTTAATTTGTAAGAACAATAAAACAACATTTAAGATAATAACTTGGATGTGAAAAATTATGAAATTCTTGATAAAGGGCATGTGTCGAAAAATTTGAATTAAAAAGTAAACATTTTACATAGAGTTATTACAGTACTGATTTCACGCGTTTGGAAAAAGTAGTTTGGATAATGGTTTGGTAATATTTAGGAACAAAACTGTAAATAGTAGTGTATATATCAGGGTAGTCTTAAATAGGAGTTTTACTGTAGTTGTATGAACTGTTCAATTCACCATGTCTTGACGTTTTGACTGACAACAAAGGTAGGTAGTTGGAATTATTTATTCTAATAAGGAAATCAATCACAGCGTATCTTAACAAGTGCCCATCACTAATATACAAGACATTTAACAACTGGTTCAAGCAAATCACTACAATAAAAAGGTAACAAAGTACAAAGCTGCTATAAGGTTAATCAACATATATCATCACACTGGGTTGAAAAATACAAAGACATGATATACTTCAAAGTTGCTTGTTAATCCATTACTCAATATATACGCCTTTATTGCAATGTAGATACAGATTAGCCAGCAAATCTGTGCCATCTGATCTGATGTTGCATTGGTCACATCTTGGTCAGAAATAACCTAATAAATCTATAAGTGATCGGTGCAGATCCTGATTAAACAGGATGGATGTGCCTGCTGATCTGGATTTACATTGTTCACCCAGGCAATAAAGGCATATATAGGGAGTAAAGGGTTAAGCCAAAGGTTGCACAAACTTTCATTAAATGGTACAAAGAATTAAAACCATGATGACTGGAAGTTTTGGGTTATCTGTAAATCTAAGGTGTAACACACAATCTAGGATCTATCACTAATGATTTTGATCTGAAGCATTCACTTTGTTTGTTAACATCTTCACACTTTAAGAGCAATCTTTCTTTTTCATCGTTCTTTCTTACCAACCTAGTTTCAAAGCACTAAGTGAATAGAAAATCTTAATCATTAATGATTGAAAAATTATAAGGAAGCTTTAGCAATTTTAATGCTACAAAGAAAAGCAGTGAATTAAGTATGGTTTTCAATAAATATGAAAAGAAATCATTTATACCAAGTAGTAATAGTTTAGACCAATATGAAACTTGTTCATGTATTCATATAGATGCCAGAGATTTAATATAACAGGGAAAAAAGCAGTATTATCAGCAAGAAAAGCATAACATGCTCTAGACATGTCCTTGAAAAAATATTGTTTTCATAATCTGTGTATACACTGCCAAACTATTTCCATCTCGAATTGTAAAAAGTTTGGGATGAAACATCCACCATTACAAGTACAAGATTTCCTGGACTTAAAGATTTTTAGAATTTCAAACAAATTATGTAACCATTTCTGCCACATACATCTATAAACCTTTATGGCATCTACATTGTTCGCTGTTTTTGATTTTTGACCAAATAGCGAAATGTTCAGATCCTGATCAGCCAGCATGATCAATGTGCCGGCTTATTTGTATCTACACTGTTTGCACATGCGATAATTGTGTATATATGGAGGAAAGGGTTAAGAAAGTATTTGTATGAATCAAAACCAGTCTGACATCATTGTCTATTAGACATATTCAGCACTTTCTAAAGTGAATATAAATAAATATGTACATCATTTATATAAAAATATTATGCAAAATAAGCTTACAGTGTTGTACTAGATATATCTAAGCTGTATATGCAAAAATGAGTTTTTTGTATGGAACAGTTACAAATATGTGAACTTAACCCTTCTGTCACTAAGCATTGGCAACCAGAGTAGACCCAGTTCAGCTTGTGTATCCACACAGTCTTACCTGGTTCTACACCGTTAGCTATTCACTCTATACTTTTTTGTAAACTTGATTAATGATCAGTTGAACACTTGTGTCGTTCTCTGGTACTTTGTCAGATTAAAAAAATCCAAGTACAAAAAAGGGCATAACTCCATCAAAAAGACCTTGAAATTAAGAATTTGGCATTATCATCACAGTGTTGTCATAAGCAATATAATTTGGAAGTTTGATGAAGCAATATTAAGAAATTGCAAAGTTATAGCCAACATTTTCATATCAAAATCCAAGTACCAAAAAGGGGCATAACTCCATCATATGTGACCTTGACCAAAGAATTTGGCAATATCATGATGATGTTATCATAAGCAATATAATTTGAAAAAGTTTGATGAAGAAATATTAAGAAATGGCAAAGTTATAGCCAACCTTAAGTTTTCGTGACAGACAAAAACATACCGACGAATGGACAAAGCTATTCCTATGTATCGCCTTTTCTACGAAAGGGCGAAACATAGTGTTTCACATTTATGGAAATGTGTTTTCATATTATAGTGACAACTTCAGCAAGTGTAGGGTCAAGCAAAATGATATAAGTGACATATATGGCTGTCAATATGGTAAGATTCTGTAAGTAACTTTATCATGTAAAGCTTTGTATGCATATCTTGAACTGACTGTTATGTGACAGATTTGCAATATATATGACCTATACTGGCCTCTGTTTCTAGACATGTACTAAGACACTTGCACAGCTAACAACAAGATTTATTAATTCAATCAATGTTGAGCTATTTCAAACCTGTAAAGCTGTAAGTTCAGCTAAATCTGATAATGCTATTGACAATAATTTACAGCTGTGAATACTGTGGCTATATACATATACCTGGTACTTATGTAACAGGTTAATGTAAATTTACAATGTATGAAGCAATGCCCCAAAGACTGAAAGACCACGGTTATATGTTATGCAATGCTATATTATAACAAAGGAAACAATTATAGGAAAACACAAGTTTTACAAATCATTACTGTAAAATTAAAATTTTTAGCCTGGTAGCAATAAACTAGATGAAAAAATTACAAATGCATGTACATCTTTTGGCAAATTCAAAACAGAAATTAACATTTCTTCAAACATATTTGAAAATTATCTATTTACCAAATATTCGTAATTTGATCGTCAACTGTAATAACATCTCAAAAATTCATTATGTGCTGTTTCAAATTTAATGGAAATCAGATTTAAAAAAACTCTAGGGAGATAACCAGAAGCTTTAGAAATAAATGATTCTAAAAGATGAGGTAATGAGAAATATTGAATCATGTACTGGTACTATACTTGCCATTTATAATTTCCCCTATCTTGAGTAAAAAAATGACAAAAGAACAGTAAGAGCTGCAGATGGACCTTAAAAATGTTCCCCAATGTTCATCAAGGGTTAACTGTTTTCACTAGTACAAGCATCCGCCAAGTCCCCCCCAAAACAGTTCATCCTAGGTGACAGAATTTTCTATCTTAATTGTGCAAGATACTATTTCTTGCATACCTTTTCTTATTCATAACATCAGTATATGTAATACTGTCTAAACTTTGTTTCAATACACTGAAATGTTGACATTATCAAACCTAATTTTCTAAATGTCACTTAATGGATTATATTTATGACATCAAATACATGATGATGTGACAAACTCATGTAAGTATATGAACAGTTCCTTTTCCCAACGGAAAGATAGAAATTTCCTTCCCTGGTATAATTTTAAACAATTCTCAGGAAAAATTAATACATTGAATAAATTTGCCAAGTTATCCATTTTAGCACTGTTGGCCATATTGTGAACTTAAGCCAAATAAGTTTTGAATTTATGTAAGATTCCAATGGTAATAAAACATTTTTCTATTTTTGTATCTGATGCCCATATTATGTGACATCCTTGCTGTCTGATCAGGATCTGCCTGCACTGTTTGCTTTTTGATTAATTAGGTTATTTCTGAACAAAAAGCAAACAGCTAGTGCAGATCCTGATCAGACAGCATGTGGCGGCTGATGTGGATCTACACTGGCCGCACATGCGTTAAATTGTGAATATACGGAGCAAAGGGTTAAACTGTTATATGTCCGCAGATGCAAACTGGACTGTTTAATTATAAACAGTCAGTAAATATTATAAACAAGCTTGGTTCCAAATTCTGAAATTTAACTTTGATAAGAAAAGATGAGTCATATCCTATCCACCACAGAGTTACATGTTATAAATCAAACATATACATAATAGAATAAGTTTTATTTTTGATAATAAATATATATTCCATAGTGTACAGCTACTGCAGCATTTGCTATATAATTGTTACATTCTGTGCAACATTTGGTTGAAAACCATTCAAGCTAAGTGGCTTGCAAAAAAAATTAACAAACGCAAGTGAAAGAAACTCTTTCATGACTTCAAGGTTATTTACCACAGAGGTATCTGCACTATTTTTTGCATTCTTCAAACACAAGTACCCTGTACTCTTGCAATTAGAAAATTAGAAAAAAAACAACATTTCCATGGATTCCTTCCAAGCTTTTTTTGTCCTCAATCTTTACATGACACTGTCAATTGCTATAATGACATGATCAAGGAAAGGTTTTATCACATGAGTAACCAGTATAGATCAGATCACCCTGAATGTGCAGGCTGATATGATTTGTACTGGACACCCATGTCATAAAAAAGCATATCCTTGGGGTTCTAGAAACTCTCCTTGATCTATACTGGTGGTCCGTGGGATTTGACTTTTAACCACATCTTACAGAGTTAAGCCTTGAAGTCCAGCTGAAAGACTGGTATCGTCAAGATGACTGTAGATATAAAACATCCTCAGTCTTGCGGGGATTTTTTCTCGGGAAGTTCTGGAGCATTCATCAGCTCATCTATTGTGTCACTGTTTGCCCTCATAAAGAGAATGATTCCTGCCTTGTAGGCGGCTGGTATACACACATGTGAGGTCTGCGGAGATTGAGCGGGGGACATCTGATCAGCCGGGCTGTACTGCTCTCTTAACATATGAACTATCTGACCTACAATATAAACATATTTAGTTACAACTAGGAATGCTGAGATGATCAAATAGAATCAAATAATTGTCACCAGACTTGAAAGCTGGTGACAATTATTATTCTTTTCAGTAAATCGATGTCCATACTTTAATATCTTTGGGGTAGTAATAGTAAGGGAATCTGCTCTGGCAGATTAAAAACATGACTGCCTTGAGCAATTCCAGCGAGCAAGTTGTCTGTTTGGCTGTTCTTTTGTTGGGGTAAATTGGAAATTAGGACAGAATACAGAGTTTCTGAAATTTTGAAAGTTTCTGGCTTATACTGAGGATATACTGTGTTCAGATTGTTGACATTTTATGATTCACTGAGTGACTGTCAAGTCTAGGAAAAACTAAAAAGGGCTTTGTTGCTGGTGTTTAGTTTCATCTCACTAATGAAATTCGTAAGTTCATGCCAGTCATGAAATAAACCGAAGCATAATAGAAAATTCCTTTCAATGTATTTCACAATTGCTCATAATTAAACCCAAGCAAAATCAAACCATTTTATAATGTGCCCTTAAAACAATAATACAGTAAAAATTAAAATTAAATGACACCACACTAAGCAGAACAGAACTTCAAAATGGCATATGCACTGGCACACAAATCTTAGTGCTTCCTAAGTCACTGAGCCGAGGAGCAACATAAAGACAAACCTAGGACATTCATAGTTCTCCAGCGTAGATCTTGCTGCTTGATGATGTCATTGAGAGGACACCAGTCGCGGAACCTGCTCACCACATCCTGACGTCGCACCAGAAGCACAGAGTCACTTGTTAACTGTTCCAGGATGACGTTCTCTGGCACAATCTCAAGGGGGTTTGTCAGGTATACACCTACATTAGTACACAAAATATTTATTTTCATAAACTGATATCTCAAATGCAGACATAACTGGATGTACTGGACAGTGAACATCATCCAAGAAAATCATTTAACATTAACCCTTTACTCCATAGATACACCTTTATTGTGTTGGCCAACATTCTAGTTCTACATGATCTACACTGTTCGCTTTTAGATTCATTAGGGTTTTTTTCTGACCAAAATGCAACCAGTGCAGATCCAGATCAGATGGCACGGTTGCACACACATTAAAACACATATATATAGAGTAAACAGTTAACTTATCAATGATTGGGAATCACACATATAGCACTCCCTAATAACAGTTTTACAGCAGGTGTTTAGATTTCAAATATTTAAGTTCTTATTATTATTCTTAGCTTATTTTTAAGAACATACAATTTTTATGTCTGCAGTCATTCCATACTTCTTAGGATTTCGGATATTGTTAAGAATACCAAACATATGGAAATTTACTAAACAGTCCCTTGACATAAATGAAAACCATGTAATAATGTATCTAACATCTTAGCTTTCTATTTTCTATCTATTCTTGTCCCTAGTATATGTAATAGGTCTGCCAGGCTCTAGACCCCATGTTGTCGACTTCACAAATCCATTTCTATCTATTTCAACCACACCCACATTTACTGACAACACAATAAACTATGCCCACATCTACTACTGACAGCATTAACTGGTGTGAACCTTTACTGTGCACAGTGACACCACCCAACACACCTAACAATACTGCTGACTCCAACTACTACACATACCTTTTCCTGCTGACTCCACCCACCACACCTAACAATACTGCTGACTCCAACTAGAATTATCACTGAAAGTGATTAAATACCCCCACATGTGTGCTTGATACTTGAACTGGGACTGCTTCGAATCAATGGCATAATGTGCCCCACTTTCAATCCAAAGTTTTATCACAATATCTCATTCCTTCTAAATTTATTGACCAGAAACGGTTTGAATATGTTAGTAACAGTGACCTTTACTTAACTTTTATCTAACAATTGTGTGCCAAAAATTGTTTATATATGTGAAGCTATTCATGAGAAATCGTCCAGAAACCATTTTTTCTATTTTTAGTAACAGTGACCTTCACCCCCATCAGGCCCAATTTCAATACCAAGTTTCGTCTTCACAGACACTACCTATATAGCAATTTTCATCACAATATCTCATTCCGAACCAAAGTAATTGAGCATATACAGTTTTTTCTATTTTTAGTAACAGTGACCTTGACCCCATAGGCCTTACTTTGAATCCCAAAAGTTATCTTCACAAAAACCATCAATTCACCAAATTTCATTTAAGAATCTCATTCCAAGCTATAGTTACTGAGTGGAAATGCAGTTTTGAAGTTTAAATAAAAGTGACCTTGACCTTTAACCCAAAGGCCCCAAAGTCAAACCTAACCTGTATCTTGTTATGTTACATCTGTGTCAAAAAAATAATTAAATCTATGAAGTATTTCAAGAGTTATCGTCCAGAAACAAGTTTTCTATTATAAGTAACAGTGACCTTGACATAGACCCCACAGGTCCCAAAGTCGAACTCGACCTGTATCTTCTGATGTTCCATCTATTTACCAAAAAGGATTTAATCTGTGAAGTGTTTCATGAGTTATCATCCGGAAACCATTTTTCTATTTTAAGTAATACTGACCTTGACCCCACAAACCCCAAAGTCGAACTTGACCTGTATCTTGTGATGTTACACCTGTGTACCAAACATTTTAAAAATATTTGATGCCTTTCAGGAGTTATTGTCCGAAAAGCATTTTTCTATTTTTAGTAACAGTGACCTTGACACTGACCCCACCAGCCCCTAAATCAAACTTGACCTTTATCTTATGACGATATACCTGTGTACCAAAAATTATTAAATTCCTTCAAGACTTTCATGAGTTATCATCTGGAAACGAAGAATGCGACCGACCGACAGACAGACAGACCGACCGACAAGCTCACTCCTATATACCCCCTCTAACTTCGTTTGTGGGGGTATAACTACTACACATACCTTTACTGCTGATTCCACACACCACACCTAACAATATTGCTGACTCCACTGACTCCACCCACCACACCTAACAATACTGCTGACTCCAACTACTACACATACCTTTACTGCTGACTCCACCCACCACACCTAACAATACTGCTTACCCTATCTACTACACGTACCTTTACTGCTGACTCCACCAACTACACATACCTTTACTGCTGACTCAACCCACCACACCTAACAATACTGCTTACCTCATCTACTA
Organism: Corbicula japonica; assembly: GCA_038501625.1. Classification (NCBI taxonomy): domain Eukaryota; kingdom Metazoa; phylum Mollusca; class Bivalvia; order Venerida; family Cyrenidae; genus Corbicula; species Corbicula japonica. The sequence continues at coordinate 1,479,911 of JAZAYU010000116.1, forward strand.
CACATACCTACACTGCTGACTCCACCCATCACACCTAACAATACTGCTTACCCCATCTACTACACATACCTTGAGTGCTTACTCCACCCACCACACCTAACAATACTGCTTACCCCATCTACTACACATACCTTTACTGCTGACACCACCCTCCACACCTAACAATACTGCTTACCCCATCTACTACACATTACTACTGACTCCACCCACCCCACCAAACAATACTGCTGACTCCAACTACTACACATACCTTTACTGCTGACTCCACCCACCACACCTTACAATACTGCTTACCCCATCTACTAAACATACCTTTACTACTGACTTCACCCACCACACCTAACAATACTGCTGACTACAACTACTACACATACCTTTACTGCTGACTCCACCCACCACAACTAACAATACTGCTGACTCAAACTACAACACATACCTTTACTGCTGACTCCACCCACAACACCTAACAATAGTGCTGACTCCAACTACTACAATTATACTTCATTCCACCCACCACACCTAACAATACTGCTGACTACAACTACTACACATACCTTTACTACTGACTCCACCCACCACACCTAACAATACTGCTGACTCCAACTACTACACATACCTTTACTGCTGACTCCACCCACCAGACCTAACAATACTGCTTACCCCATCTACTACACATACCTTTACTACTGACTCCACCCACCACACCTAACAATACTGCTTACCCCATCTACTACACATACCTTTACTGCTGACTCCACCCACCACACCTAACAATACTGCTGACTCCATCTACTACACATACCTTTACTGCTGACTCCACCCACCACACCTAAAAATACTGCTGACTACAACTACTACACATACCTTTACTACTGACTCCACCCACCACACCTAACAATACTGCTGACTCCAACTACTACACATACCTTTACTGCTGACTCCACCCACCACACCTAACAATACTGCTGACTCCAACTACTACACATAAATTTACTACTGACTCTACCCACCACACCTAACAATACTGCTGACTCCAACTACTACACATACCTTTACTGCTGACAACACCCACCAGACCTAACAATACTGCTTACCCCATCTACTACACGTACCTTTACTACTGACTCCACCCACCACACCTAACAATACTGCTTACCCCATCTACTACACATACCTTTACTGCTGCTTCCACCCACCACACCTAACAATACTGCTGACTCCATCTACTACACATACCTTTACTGCTGACTCCACCCACCACACCTAAAATTACTGCTGACTCCAACTACTACACATACCTTTACTGCTGACTCCACCCACCACACCTAACAATACTGCTAACCCCATCTACTACACGTACCTTTACTGCTGACTCCACCCACTACAAATACCTTCACTGCTGACTCCACCCACCACACCTAACAATACTGCTTACCTCATCTACTACACATACCTACACTGCTGACTCCACCCATCACACCTAACAATACTGCTTACCCCATCTACTACACATACCTTTACTGCTGACTCCACCCACCACACCTAACAATACTGCTTACCCCATCTACTACACATACCTTTACTCCTGACTCCACCAACCACACCTAACAATACTGCTTACCCCATCTACTGCACATACCTTTACTGCTGACTCCACCCACCACACCTAAAAATACTGCTTACCCCATCTACTACACATACCTTTACTACTGACTCCACCCACCACACCTAACAATACTGCTTACCCCATCTACTACACATACCTTTAATACTGACTCCACCCACCACACCTAACAATACTGCTGACTCCAACTACTACACATACCTTTACTGCTGACTCCACCCACCACACCTAACAATACTGCTTACCCCATCTACTACACATACCTTTACTACTGACTCCACCACCACACCTAACAATACTGCTGACTACAACTACTACACATACCTTTACTACTGACTCCACCCACCACACATAACAATACTGCTGACTCCAACTACTACATATACCTTTACTGCTGACTCCACCCACCACACCTAACAATACTGCTGACCTCCAACTACTACACATACCTTTACTACTGACTCCACCCACCACACCTAACAATACTGCTGACCCCATCTACTACACATACCTTTACTGCTGACCACCCACCACACCTAACAATACTGCTTACCCCATCTACTACACATACCTTTACTCCTGACTCCACCAACCACACCTAACAATACTGCTTACCCCATCTACTGCACATACCTTTACTGCTGACTCCACCCACCACACCTAACAATACTGCTTACCCCATCTACTACACATACCTTTACTACTGACTCCACCCACCACACCTAACAATACTGCTTACCCCATCTACTACATATTAATACTGACTCCACCCACCACACCTAACAATACTGCTGACTCCAACTACTACACATACCTTTACTGCTGACTCCACCCACCACACCTAACAATACTGCTTACCCCATCTACTACACATACCTTTACTACTGACTCCACCCACCACACCTAACAATACTGCTGACTACAACTACTTCACATACCTTTACTACTGACTCCACCCACCACACATAACAATACTGCTGACTCCAACTACTACATATACCTTTACTGCTGACTCCACCCACCACACCTAACAATACTGCTGACTCCAACTACAACACATAAATTTACTACTGACTCCACCCACCACACCTAACAATACTGCTGACTCCAACTACTACACATACCTTTACTGCTGACTCCACCCACCACACCTAACAATACTGCTGACTCCAACTACTACACATACCTTTACTGCTGACTCCACCCACCACACCTAACAATACTGCTTACCCCATCTACTACACATACCTTTACTACTGACTCCACCCACCACACCTAACAATACTGCTTACCCCATCTACTACACATACCTTTACTGCTGACTCCACCCACCACACCTAACAATACTGCTGACTCCATCTACTACACATACCTTTACTGCTGACTCCACCCATCACACTTAAAAATACTGCTGACTACAACTACTACACATACCTTTACTACTGACTCCATAGACCATCTGATGATGCCAGGCATCTGGTATTGTCCACCCAGGTTTCACACCTCGCTGCAGATTTAATGTAGCTACTGGTACAGCACCTGTTAAACATATATCGCAATTAAAATGCTGCATTGTACTCAATGATAAAACTCCAAACCATAACCGAGAGGATTTCACATACTCAAATAGTTTATTACTTCAGTTCATTAAGATATAGATATCTTTCTTGGATTTTCAATATAACTTTGGCTAGTCATATTTTTTTAATTTGAATGGACAAATTATCTAAAAGAAGACACTAATATTTGTTCTATATATCATTTTTTTTTTAATTTATATTTGCCATATCATGCTTTAATATAAAAGCTAAAATCACACCTTTCTTCATCCAGTGTCCAAGCCACTTGAGCAGATTTACCTCCCTTGGAGGATAGAAATGGAAGAAGCGTCCTCGTATTGCCCCTCTGGTCACCTCTCGGACACCATCCACCAAATCTTGGGCAGTAGTGCCTGGAACAGATACCATACAACTGGTTAGTCCATTACATTCAACTTCAAGGTTGTGCTGATTTTAAAGAATGATACTTTTAACAAATTGTTTTTTTCCATTTACTCCATGAACAGGCCTTTTATCACATTAACGACCAGGGCTGAAGGTTATAAAGCTGAGATTGGAAACCAGTCTCAAATCTCAAGCATCTGATTGGCTGAAATGGCGACTGGTCGCCATTTCAGCCAATCAGATGCTTGAGATTTGAGACTGGTTTCCATGCTCAGTTTTATAACCTTCAACCCAGTGTGATCCATTATCAGCTGGAATATCTGTTCCATATGATCTGGATCTACATTGTTCAATTATTGGTCAGAAATAGCCTAATGAATATAAAAGTGTATATTGTAGATCCTGAGCAGACAGCAAGGCTATGTGGCACTTATCTACCATGTGATAAAAGGCGTATCCCCTGGAGGAACAGGTTATGAACCATTTATGTTAAGGTACCTCATTAACAATGTGGATTTTATCAGCCAGTGAAGAAAAAAAGGAATATCTTCAAAACAACAATGAAAAACCAGATTATTTCCATGCTTGATATTCACAAGAATGCGTTGTCAAATTAAATTCAGTTTACATAAATGTGTCACATACAACAGAATAAAATACATCTATACGTTCACTTGGCTTTCACTGAAATATCTTTACCTTTTAGAAAAAAAATAGGTGCACAACAATCTCACAGCAGGTTAGATTTCTTTAGTTTAAACTGCTTCAAGAAAACATATAATCAGGCTTAACTTTGCAGATAAATACTACCAGTATGCACAATTTTAGCATTAAAAAATGCATAATTTCTTTTTACATGTCCAATGAATACCAGTACCATCAAAACTTTTTCCAGTCAGCTAACAAATACATCAGAACAGCTGGTAAAATTAGTATATACATTGTAATCTCTATGCATAAAATTGTTTATAAGTTTGTTTGTTTTTCTCAGGGATTTTAGGTCAATAATTAATTAAATACATAGTTCAACTTTACATGTAGTATCACGAAAAAAAAAATCAAATTGGATTTTAAAGTCAACTCAATGTTGTTAGTTTTAATGTTGCAGATATACAGCTTACCTAATTAATTTAGATTTTAAAAATAAGTGTATACTTATTGTTTTAAATGCATTTTTAATTTTTTATTTCTACAGAGAAAAATAAAAAATTACCAAAAAAGTTGTTTGATTAGAAACTCAGGTATCTGAATTTGAACTCAAACAATTATTCTAGAATATCTCAGAAGGACCATGTAAAGCGTTATCTGAAACATTTCTATGGTAATTGGACAATTTTATTTCATTTTTTAAAGTATTTCAAGTAAATAACCACTCAGAATTTTGAACAGAGTATAACCTCTCTATTATGACCAGCTCATGGAGTGGACAGAAGTGTTCTTAATAGTGAGGCAGGTGTTAATACAGGGATAGAAAATAGTTCAAAATGGTTCACAGAACATTGAAATAGTGGTCTAATTTTTGAGGTGGTCTTAAGTTTGGGGTGTTCTTCATGAGGTGTTTTACTGTAACTATGATGAGAAAATTGTGTTTGAACATAAGATTGTTATTGATATTGGGGTGTGATGTGGTGGTGTGTTACCTGCGTTGTATCTAGAGAAGAGGTAGTAAGGTATAGGAGCAGCCTCCATCCTCAGGTTAGACCGGATCTTCTGAGCAACTTCTTCCTTCTCCACTTGAAAATCAAAGGCTTTCTGTAAACAAGTACATGTTATATTAAATATGAAAACAAAAAACTGAATTTTCAATACCGAGATATAGATGCTATCATGTTAATCTTCTGAAAATATTTGGATTTCTAACAATTCTTTGCAGATATCAACATGTGACTATCTAAGATATAAATATAACAGTACCATGCAAGAGAAAATTACAGTGAAACCCTTTTATTAAGACCAACTTTGGGACTGGATAAAGTGGTCTTTATAATGGGTAGGTCTTTTAGGGTAAAAGATAGTGCAAAACTGTGATAAGGGACTTTGAAACAGTGGTCTTATTTTTAAGGTGTCTTAATCCTGGTATGGTCTTAATGAGGGGTTTTACTGTATAAACAGCATTATTTAATTTTAGATTGGCATAGCAGGCTTTTGTCAGGAATGGGGGATTTGATAGGAAAAATGGCTTTGCATTTTGAGGAAAAGGGGGAAAAATAAAAATAGAAAAAGGGGACCTATTCTTTTTTGTGTGTTTTCTTGAACATCTTAATTTTTCAATTTACCTGTGTTTAAAAAACTACAGATGCATCTTCACAGGTGGAAGCATCATACCTTGGTAGCCCCACCCCAGGTGATCTCAGCTCCCTTCCCTCCTCAACTTCTTAGGCAAAAAAAGTCCAGACAGAAAAAATTTCCATGCTGTTTCTTTTTATCATATTAAATGATGATCAAATTGCCAAAACTATTTTTTCGTACCTAATTATCTATTTGAGATTATGAATGTCTATGATATACATCTAGATATGAAAATAGTCAAACCAAACATGCACACAAATGCTCAAGATTGCAAGTCCCCATATCAGGTCATCAACAACTTGTTTTAAATTTTAACAGTCATAAAATTTTTAGTTTCTTGTCCTAACATTTAACTCAATTCAGAAAGTTGACACATACATGTTCATTACACTTACCAGAACATTTAACACAGCTGTGGGCCCGCAGGCTGAGGTCCCAATTTGCTTCACCTGTACTACATATGCCTCGTACTCATTCCATATCATCACTTTCTCTATGTCACTAACTGGACTAGGATTTCTGCGTTTCCGACGCAACTGTAATATCAATAATCAATATTCAAAATTATCAAAATGAAACTCTTTAATTTAGATCATATGATAGCTGATGAATCTGGAGATCTCAGCCTTAAATTCTGCGAGATTACTAAATTAATCATTGATTTAAAGGTGGGGTTGTACATTGGCATTTCTTTATTTTATGATCTTGATAACAAACTTCGGGAAATATTCCAACTGCAGTTGACAATTATCAATCTTAAACTATGGGATCCACCAGTAGCAAACTTTAAGTCACAACCACCCAATGTTTTGCCAAATTTAGACATCACTTTGTCAAGTTACTGACAGCAAAACAAAGAAACATGTACTTATTTGCATTAAGACTGCTCTGATCAAGCAGAATTCAGGGTAACCTTAGAGATGGTTGTACACATGAGCTGTTCTGGCCTGACCACGTCTGTATCATTAACTTTGATAAAGCAGAATTCTGGGTTACCTTACTGATGGCTGTACACATAGGTTGTTCAGACCTGACTATGAGGCCTGTATCATTAACTTTGATAAAGAAAATTCAGGGTTACCTTAGAGATGGGCTGTTCAGGCCAGACCATAAGGTTTGTATAATGAACATTGATAAAGCAGAATTTCAGGTTACCATAGAGATGGCTGTACACATGGGATGTTCAGGCCTGACCATTAGGTCTGTATCATTAACTTTGATAAAGCAGAATTCCGGGATACCTTACTGATGGCTGTACACAAAGGCTGTTCAGGCCAGACTATGAGGCCTGTATCATTAACTTTGATAAAGAAAATTCAGGGTTACTTTAGAGATGGGCTGTTCAGGCCAGACCATGAGGTTTGTATTATGAACATTGATAAAGCAGAATTTCAGGTTACCATAGAGATGGCTGTACAAATGGAATGTTCAGGCCTGACCATGAGGTCTGTATCATTAACTTTGATAAAGCAGAATTCAGGGTTACCTTACTAATGGCTTTACACATAGGCTGTTCAGGCCTGACAATCAGGCCTGTATCATTAACTTTGATAAAGCAGAATTCAGGGTTACCTTAGAGATGGTTGTTCACATAGGCTGTTCAGGCCTGACAATGAGGCCTGTATCATTAACTTTGATAAAGCAGAATTCTGGGTTACCTTAGAGATGGTTGTTCACATAGGCTGTTCAGGCCTGACAATGAGGCCTGTATCATTAACTTTGATAAAGCAGAATTCTGGGTTACCTTTGAGATGGTTGTTCACATAGGCTGTTCAGACCTGACTATGAGGCCTGTATCATTAACTTTGATAAAGAAAATTCAGGGTTACCTTAGATATGGGCTGTTCAGGCCAGACCATGAGGTTTGTATTATGAACATTGATAAAGCACGATTTCGGGTTACCTTAGAGATGGCTGTACACATGGGCTGTTCAGGCCGGACCATGAGGTCTGTATCATTAACTGCACCTTGAGTACCCTCTTCCAGCAACAAGTCCAGCTGATCTATATCCTCATATATAGGCTCTGGTTCCTCCAGCCTGATAAAACATAAACCAGTCATCTTGGTAACTATACAGTAATTGCATGAATCTAGCTAACTACACAGTTATGTCATACACAGGTAAATATGCAGTAAATATAATGTCATACACTGATATCTAGTATAATCTACACAGTAATGTCATACACAGGTATCTACACAGTAATGTCATACACAGGTATGTCATACACAGGTAACTACATAGTAATGTTAAACACAGGTAACTACACACAGTAAATGGCCTACACAACGTACATGTATGTTCATGTATAGACAACCATATATAAGGGGCACATCACAGGAAAAGGTACCTTCGGACAATTGACGTGAATTCTTGAAATGATGTCATAAAGTTGAGCAGAGGACATTACTTCATTATGCATTTTGTCATAAAAATAACATTGTTGTCAAAATGTGTTACAAAATCTCCAATAAGTTATGAGAAAAAAAGATAACTTTCCAAATATAGTAACAACTAAAATGTCAATAAATATTATGGAAGACACCTTTTCAAGCAGTGTGTCTCATATAGAATGATAACTACAAAATCAAAATGTATCTAAATAATTATCCAATTATGTAATATTAAGGAATTTAATTAGTTAATGGCTTAATGTACACTTGTACGAAACTGTGTATTACCTCATTTTTTGTCCTCGGCTATGTTTCCCTTTGAAGCCACTCCCATAAAACATGCCCTCAGTCACCATTTCTAAATTGGGAACCACATCTACTTGCCCATTGACTTTCAGGTTGTCAAGGTCAAGGCCACTTGCTCCAGAAAGGTCAATGTCACTGACCCCTGGCATCCTGATATTTTCTTCCTCATCAGAGCTGCTATATGTTGGCATAGGTAACATGTGTAAGTTATTGTGTGTTGAGGTGCTCGGAACATTGAAAGGACTTTTTTCAAACACTTTTTCCTGTGTGTTGACCTCGTCATCTTGGAAGTTTGACCTTGCCATAGCTTCTCCTGACATCCCAACAGCTCCAATCAACTCCTCACACTCCAAACTACTGAAATAATCACAATGTTATCACTAAATCATAAGTAAATGTATACAGCTTATTCATTATTACCTTCCAAATATTAAATTTAAAAATGCACTTTAAAACAATGCTCTGTTGTACAAACAAATTAAAGTATTTTTTTGGTATTAAGATTTCAATCATACAAATTAATTAAATAATAAGATTAAAAGGGTCATATAGCATATAAACAGCAGTGAAGGATTCCAGATCCTTCCAGCCTACGTTCTCAGCACACATAATACCGTCTATAAATACTGTCATCTGAATCTCATTCCCTGGCAAGAGACATCTCATTCCCTGGCAAGAGACATCTCATTCCCTGGCAGGGGACAAAAAAAAAACCAACTTACCTGTCATCATCATTTGCAATATCCTCACACTGTAAGAGGTTTTGATCTAGACTCCGTGATCGCCGTGTATAGAATGGACAATACAGAGTTTCATCAGGACTTGTCATGTCTAACGATAATGACTGATGGTGCAAAACACGACTTCCAGCATGACCAATGAATTCATTTTGCTGAAATGAAATAATTATTTAACTATTAAACAGTAAAATGTTCAACAACTGTCCTTATCACCTCCTAACAACCATCTAACAGAGAATAAGGTAAAGCCACCATCTGCCTACCTATCTTTTATTCCCCTCTACATCTGCCTAACTATCTTTTATTCCCCTCTACATCTGCCTAACTATCTTTTCTTCCCATCTACATCTGCCTATCTATCTTTTATTCCCCTCTACATCTGCCTAACTATCTTATTATTCCCCTCTACATCTGCCTAACTATCTTTTATTCCCCTCTACATCTGCCTATCTATCTTTTATTCCCCTCTACATCTGCCTAACTATCTTTTATTCTCCTCTACATCTGCCTACCTATCTTTTATTCCCCTCTACATAAAGGGAGGGATGTTTACATCTCTGACTGGATCTATAATTGATGATGCCCCATCAAATTTCAGTAACATTTTGTGCAAATATTTATCTTTGCTTACTTGTATAAATATTGAGTTGCGCTCAACTCGGACTAGGTGCATTTCAATTACTGCCCATGAATAGGCTCAATCAAACCGAGTCTGCATTATTTTCATATTTGTCTACTTGTGTGGCTTTCAAAGTTACCTTTTCATCTAATTTTAATTCTGATATATTACCCTTTATTGTTCTAACTTCTATGTCAATGCCTCATTCAATATAATGTACTGTTTACACAATTGATCTGTACCAATCCTTAAAAGTTAATCTACTTTCTCAGTTACTGTCCTTGTTTATTTACTGGTCATAAAAGTGCCAACTGATCTGGACCTTCACTTGTCCCACATGTGAAAAAAACATACAGAAAAAGATAGCATTAAAAGCATCATACATAGAAAATTTTACAACCTTGCGAATTCTGATACCAGATATATAGAAGAAACATTTCACACTGACACTGATGAAACACTACATATACTGAAACACACTAATGTCAGCTGACATAAAATCTGAGGAAAAAGTGTATTTACAAGTTTTCGACTTTAGCATTGTGGGTTATGTAAACTGAACATGTATGTGTTAAGAGCGGATATTCTGATTTTATTTAAATTTGTTCTGTTATTTTCAGTTATAGTCTTCTATACATACCATTTCATCAAAGATGCATTTAATATCTGTTTCTGAGAATTTTTCAAGACTGTTGGTACACTTCAAACTTCTGTTGAGTATAGTTATATACATTTTTGTACATAAAATATCCTCTATAAATATTTTCCTTATTGTGTGACCTAAATGTTAGTAGTGCATGTGTACTTACTTAATTTGTCATCATTATATGCTTTCTGTTCAAATGTACATATCAAATGAAGTGACTTACAGGCCTGGTTGGGTTCTGTAATTATTGGTTATTATATTGTGTAAATATTATAATGTCACTATAATAAAATTAACTTACTTATTTACTTTACATGTGATATCAAGTATTAATAATATTTTTACAGAGATCTGTGACTGACATACCTGTGAATATTGCACCCTAGCCCCCTCCTGGCTTGACGAGCGGAACACTAGTTCTCCACTGACCTCCGTGTCTGGTGAAACCAATTCTGAGAAATCAGACTCGAACATCCGTTCATAGGGGTCACTATCACTACTACTCAATCTAACATTGTTGAAACACTTATTGTTCACTTTATCCACATTATTAAAACCAAACCATGTATTACCGCAGCTTCTATTTAGAAAATTGTTTGAAGAACTAGACCTTGTCCCAGGCCAGGTTTTGTGTTTAGAACCATTATCAAAACGTCTGGTTTGTTCGGCATTTAGCTCCTTGCTACACTGCTCACAAACAGTAACTCCAAACTCTTGTTGCCTTTGTTTGTCCACAACCATAGGTCTATCACAGCAAGCACAAACAATATTAGCACTATTTGTATCTCCATTCACTGAAGAGTTCGCCTCATGACTTGGCATGTTACAAGATTCACACTGTTGATCATCAGTTTCTCCTACACAGTCACATTCTGAGCTAAATACATAATCATCATTTTCTTCATTACTTTTATCACAAGAAATATTGCATGTATAAAAATTATTGACATTTTCTCCCCTTACTGACCTAGAAGCACCAGACAAGAAGTTACAAGCTCCAGTCACTGTATGTTCTGAACTTAGCACATTAGAATCACTTGGTCTTGTTGGAGACCGGTAGCTTGCATCTGTTGGATCAATAGTTTCATTATCTGAAACGATTTCATCTTCATTATTTGGCAAGACCTCATCGCCACAACCCTCATCCTCATCTGACGTCGAGTCCCGAGAAAAGAATGCAAGTCTTTCCACATTTGGTGGCAGATCTGCCTCTATGAAATCTCCTATGTCATCATTGTTCTCATTATCTAGCTCAGTTTCTTCAACTACATTTCCCACCTGTTCAACAGGATCAACAGACTCTTCTTCAAGTCTATTTTCAATCTCAAGATTCTCTAATGCTTCTTGAACATCAACATTTGCAGCATCTACTTTTTTGTCTTTATCTACATCTTCAGTATAAATATTCTCCCCAAATTCATCTGAAGTTATGCTTTCTAATGATTCACTGCTACTTGAGACAACAATTTCTGGTTCTACCCTTAACCCTTGACAATTCACTTCCCTTGAAAAACTACCGTTTCCTTGTGGTGTAGATATCTGCTTTTGGTTTTGCTCAGCTATAACGTGCCCATTCAACAGGCCATTTGAACTGTCAAACACTGTAAGCAAATCATCATCATCTTCTTGCACAGAATTTTCATAATCATCATCAGAGAAACTCTCTGGGATTGCTAGTGGGGCAACTAGACCATGTACAATGGGCCTGTTTGAAGAAATTGGGGCACACTCTACTGTGTTATGATCATAACCATTTATTTGTTCAATGTATCCATTGGCTTCCCTCCTATGACCATTTACTCCTTGCAATTCTCCTCTTCTCTCATCCACCCTCCTATGACCATTTAATCCTTGAAATTTTCCACTTCTCTCATTCACATCTTTAGACTGTTCACCTGTTTTCTCACTTTTATCACTCTCATTATTTGACTCGCTTACTACTTCCAAATTTCTACAATTTCTGCTGGTATACTGGCTAATTGTTTCCTTATTTCTTCTACTGCCATCTGAAGTCTGGTTCTCTGTTTCTTGAGACATGTAACTGTCTACAGCAAGGCCTGGTTCTCTGTTATGACCACCCCTCAGTCTGGCATGTATTAGGTCATTCTCATGCCTGTATGCCTCACATACTGTCCTAGAATAACCTACTCCATTTTGCAAGAGTTCCCCATTAAATCTGATATCAATACCATTGAAGTTTGGTTTATTTCTGTCTGTTTTGTTATAATTTCTTTGACCAATAGCATTCCCATTCAGCTGATTTGAAGTTTCATGATCAATGGATACATTATTCACTCTACTTTCAGGTAAAACTTGATGTACTTCATAGGGTAATGCATGTAGTGGTGAGTTTTCTTGTACCTGTATATTATCAAGTTGTCCTGATTGATTCCCTTTCTTTGATAACTTACTGTCTTTCTTCCCAAAGGGAGATGCATTACTCGAAGATATTGGAGATTCATTTTTCTGACAATCTTCCACCTTTCTCTCCATATTTGTGTAAGCTAAGAACTCACTACATGTTACAAAAATCAGATTTTTTTATTTAGATGCTTTAAACTGGCTCCATTATTTTCAGAAACTGAAATAAACAAAAACATGAAATCAGTTAATATCATTTAACTCTATACTCCATATGTATGTGTTCAAATGCATGTGCAAACAGTGTAGATCCAGATCAGCCAGCACATTTGTGCCATTTGATCTGAATCTACACTAGTCATCTCTTGGTTAGAAATAACCTATTATTATACTGCAAAGAAATTTCCTTGAATTTGATTGGATAATTTGCCGCTGATGTATATCGGTATTTACAGATCGGCCGTAGATATGAACTGCACGTGCCTTAATTTCCCCGTCTGGCCTCCCACCTTTTGTTGTCGTCCGCGATTTTGTTTTGAATTTCCGTAAAAATGCATAATTTGAAGCCGATCTTGTAAATTATAAAGCGGTATGCTTAGGGATTACTAAAATTGTTACAGAAAATAATTCTTTTATGTTTTTAACGTTGAAAACGATCAGATTATTCTCAAATTTTGAGAATAAAAATCAAATGGATAGTCCATTCAATTTCTATAGAAGTGACGTTATGCAGGTAAATTAATGACGTCAGACATGTAATTATTGAGGTTCTCAGAGGGGAAATAGGCCGTTCGGCATTAAATATTCAAAATAATCGGAAATCGATGTTTTCTTATTAATTTTATATGAAAAAGTCTTTGCAGTATAATAAAACAATTATTTGGTTCCTTGAAAGGGTATGTGAGGATATATTGCCGGTCTGGGTGTCATATTATCCCTCGCCTGCGGCTCGGGTAATATGACACCCAGACCGGCAATATATCCTCACATTCCCTGTCAAGAAACCAAATAACTATATATTATTACCTAATGGATCTACAAAAGTGCCAGCTGATCTGGATCTACATTGTTCGCCCATCCAATAGTATAATAGGTGTATATGGAGTATGGAGTAAAGCGTAAACAATTAATGAAATTAACGTACAATTTTATTTTTGAAAATGGCCTTAAGAAACCAATAAAACAGTCATTTTTTAATAAAACGGTCTATCATTTTCTCAATAGCATGAAGTTTGTTGCTCTGGACATGGCTGTCATGCCAGGGACCACAAATTGAAGAAATATACTACTCAAAATTTGATAGGGATCGCTTTCCGTTTTATCCCGAATTATTGCCCCTACCAAGTTTCTACCGCTGTTCAACTTCAAAAGTTTGACGGCGTATTCTCTTTTGGCACAGAGCTGATGTCAAATGAACATATTTTCAGAATCTCAGCAAATATTTTATAGTTTAAACCTTATGTAAGGAATAAACACAATCTTTTAAGTGATCCTTATCAAATTTTGAGTAGTATACAAGTACAATGAAGAAAAACATATGCACTTTAATAAATATAAAATATAATAAAGCAATTATTTAAGTTGTGTACGTTTGAAAAAGACAGACATGCAATAAAATTATGCTGGACTTTATGAAATTAATATTTATTATGACAGTCCATTTTCCACAGAGCATTCCCAAACACATTCCTAAAGTCCCATTATCATTAAAAAAATATGGGTGTTTAATGAAAGTAGAGGTGGATTCTGGGATCAAAACATACAAACTAGGATCTAAAAGAGCAGGGTCTTAAGGTCAATATTGCCAAGGGAAATCCCTCCTTCTGCCTGATTTGAAGACCACTGCATTTAGACAAAAATTAAATACTAATTTTATTTGTAATTTTATTTGTAAACTGCAGATGAGTCAGCACATTGATTGTGCTAATAAATTTAATACAACATGTACATGATTTTGGTATTGAACTAACTGATATCCTTCAAATTTGATATACAAAGTACTTTTACATAAAAAAAATAAATTATTTATTTTATGGATTAAAAATTCCAACACAAAGCTCTTTCATTGCGATAACAAACATTATAACCTAAAGCCCAACTGCAGACAATGAACTCGTGATGAGTGAGAATGACTGAAGAATTAATGTCATGGACCATCGCTATTTCTCACTGAAATTACCTGTTCGGGAAAAATCATAATGGTGGTGAATTTCCACTGGGACAGATATTTTTATGTGTGGTAGAGGTTGAAAATGTAAATGACAACAAAGAATTTTATAAAACATTATATCTAATCAACGTGATATTCCAAGCTGCCACCAAGCAGTCGAGATTTAGCTCTTTAGCATTCAAAATTAATAATAAGTGATCATATTTTCAATTACCAGATTACCAGAATACCAATGGAAAAAAACTCTTCTGCTTAGACTTGCACGGTTATGAGATAGAATGGCGACATTGGCTCAAGAACTTACCGAAAGCAAAATAAACAGTCAGCAATTCATAAGACCTATCTGTCTTTTCAATAACGGTCTTAAATCTATCTGTATCGTTTGTTTTTTTTTTCTTTGGTCAGACTCCTATTTTGGTAGCCATATTGGCTTTGGCTAATCTATTTCCGAATTGATATCATGTCGTTAACCACGCGCACTGTTCTGTAGATTAGAGAAAGTCTGAAATTTTGTAAATAAACATCATACAGTTTGCGTATTATACAATCCTTTACTTTACAAATGTTATAAAGTTTATAATGTAATATCCAAAGCCATTCTCTGTTTTAAGAAAATAATTTAAAGAACTTGAATTTGAACTGGAATAGATCTAAGTAAAGTTTCCAACAATAGATATACTTTACATAAAGCTCTTGACACAACCTAAGGAAAGAATCTATTAATGTCTGCAGTTGTTAAAAAATAAGCTAAGCAGTTGTCACAGTTATGATAACAACCAAGTATGATTTATAAACACAAATTAAAAATGTTTCGAATATGAAGCACGAAATACTAGCCACACATTTTCTGTGTTGTAGTTTTGCAATTTGCAGTAAAATCACCACAGCGGGTAGCATCAACACGACAGTGATTACTGGAATTACCAAACCACATGCTTCCACAACTATTCTGTTGAAACCAACCGAGGAACAAAACGCTTACAAAAATCGCCAAAACCAAACATATTTAACACCGAGTTAGAAACTTATTTGTAAATAATAAAAACTGGTGATATACTACAGAATGATTCAATACGACATAATAACAAACGGTGAAAAATAGAAAACTTAAGTTCAGGAAAGTGCAAAACGTATGGTACATGTGTGTCAATTCAAAGAAACTAACAGCACTCTCATCAACATTTACCGCTAAACCATATTTTTACAGTAGTCTTCAAGTTCATAAAGTTATACATGACATGTAGTCCTTCCCTGCTATAGGAAAATAAAACAATACCGTTAGCAAATGGCAATAAAAAGATTTGTAGTTCATCAGAGGTAAATGAATCCGAGTTTTCCCCGTCCATGCATTCGTATCGTTGCCATATAAGCCTATAGAAAATAAAAACGGAGATAATGGCTAGCCTTGTGTTAAAACCAAGCTATTAAGGTAGTACGTCGGTTTAAACTGCCCATTTACTTTGAAATCACTCATTACAACACTATACATTGTACTAACTAATGTTTGTACTATTTTGGAAGATAGTCCTAAATTGTATTATTTATACCAAAATGCCATTAGGAAGCGCTCAGTAAACACTGCCTCCTTCACCAAAAAGTGATGCTAAGAAAGAAATCCAAAAATGTAGAAAAAAAATCAATAAATTAGGCATAATATATTATTTCCGTTTCATTGTTACTTTTAATTATGATTTGAAGACCGAGTAAAAAAAACACATTTACTTTCAGCCAATACTCTAACCGATCGTCTAGCTCTATAGAAAATAATTTTGAAAATCTAACATTGTTTACATCATTTTTGTTTCTTTTCGTGGAAACTGGTACAATAACACCCGAAAACCACTATTTGGGATAAACACCAGTTTCCAAAACGTAATTAAATCATATATATATATATATACACTCAATTTATCCACTTTTGCTACGATTTTACGATTTCCGCATCTAAATTTCAAAGAGTTTAATTGAAGTGACAGACTAACCTGTAGTAGCTAAATCTTTTTTAGTGAACATTCATACTCAGAACTTTAAAAAATGATAAGTATCATTGCAAGAATCTCGATGACACGTGTACACTCTTATATATATTATGTGTGTCATCGAGATTCTTATAGTCAACCAGTCTGTACTGGAACTGATCGTAGTAGAAATTGGGTCAAAGTCTAAATGTAGTATAATCTAATAACACAACTTAAAGATAAGTTGAAGTCTTCAAATAGGCCTACATGTTCAATTGATGTCTGGTGGGTATATTCAGCATAGTGGGAGAAACAGACCTTGGAGGCACTATTCTATCGACTTATAAGAGCCGACATTCCCCCAATAAAATTGGCTCGCTTGCCATTCATAACTGTTCGCATTGAGCCCGACTGGGCATTTCTTAAGCTGTTAAACAATGAAACCAAACACCGAGGAGCGTCCTAAACATCTCCCAATCCACTCTCTTACACTATCGGCTGTTGTTGTTGTTGTTAATTCCCAGTTTAAGGACCCTCCCGCCTCTGACCGAGGACATTATGGTGTGGTCCATTAAAGTTGAATTTGGATGCCTAAAACTGGTAGTTGCGGGGTGCACCTGTGCCTGACGGTCCAATTTTGATGCCAAAAGAGATGAATGCACTGCGGTTAATTCAACCTATGAAGTGTATCCATCGCTGACAATCCGGAGGTGGTCTCCCCGTAGTGGTGCCTCTGGCCGTGATTCTTCCGCCGCCGACGTCCCTGAACCCCTGGTCGGTTTCCCGGGCACATTGAGTGTACCCAGTACCGCCGACCAAGGACACTTCCACAACTTTCATTAGGGCAACACCCCCGGCATTGTGCTGCCACCACGCTGCATGAGTCCGTCCCGGCCGTCCTCTTCTTCTGTTTCCGCCTACTTCGATCGAGTGGACTGGATCAATGGTAATCTGTGACATCCGAAGATGTTGTGATCCTCCCTGCTGTCTCTCCGTAGGCTTCTACAGCGTCCAAGGGCGGCCGATCCGGGGAAAGACGGTGCTCTCCAGTATCCGCCAAGCCATCAACACACCTCGCCAAACATCGCCGATCCAGGTCCCGATGGTAAAAATGCTTAGAGTGGTTCCCTTCACGACGATGCCGGCTGACGAGATCTGTTGATGACTTCCACCCCGCTCGCGACGTGTACGCTCTGGATTGTCGAGCGAGTACACTATCGGCTCATTACATTCACCTCTGTTATAGGCTAGGACTACTTTCAACTGCCTTTACTTCATCTCAAAAAATAGTTCCGCAATTACATCTAAAATTGCTTGGGTTTCTTTGGTTTGAATGAAAGATGGTGAAGATATCTGTCATTTGTTTATCCACAAGCTTTCATATCCATAATTACGACTGTATAAAATAAGGCTGTCGAGTTATGTCAAAAATTTTAATTGAGCCTTTCGCAGAGATGTAAAGTGAGTGTAAGGAACGACAACTCTGTGGAGATTGCTCCCAATCTGTTTGATTTGCGAAGAAAATTCGCATTAGGGGCGAGCGAAAGAGCTATGTCCAGTGTGTAATCACAGGGCTTTTATTATAACATAGATTAGAAGGATTAGAAAAAATAGTTATGTGCCGATTCCCTGTGTGTGTAATTAGTATGCTTACGACATAAAATGAATTGCAATTAGGATTGGAAAGAAAATGGCTTTATGTAAATAGTTATTCTTCAATATAAACAAAATACTGTAACGAATTTTGTTAAGTGACGTCATCCTTTTGTTCGCGGGCGGATGTGTGTGACGTCATGACATGTTCTACATAAAGAAGGGCTATAAAAAGTACTGAGGACTTGCACCTGGTAAAAATTAAATCTAGATTTCGGTCTGCTTCGATCAACGCTTGTTGAACATTTGGAAATTCACCAGCTGTATCGATTGCTACATATGTAACATTGTTAATATTTGTTGATCCAAAACAGTACGATCCGGAACTGCCCGCTTAAATAACGCATAATGTGTGTATGTATGTCGCTACCGGAAGCCCATATGAGCGACGCCTCTGAAGACTGTTAGTCATTTTAGGTTTTTGGAGCAATTAAAGTGCAAGATACAGAATCGCCCCTGGTTCTTTTAAGTGCCCCGTGCATATAGCACCACTACACTGGACCTCGGTTTGAAGTCCCATCCAATCGACTATTAGTTACTTTAGATGGAGTAGCGGGGGATCGAACCAGCGATCCCTGGACTCAGAGGCAGACGCGCTAACCACTGAGCTTATGATCCGCTCTAACGCATAATATTTTTTGATGACACATTTAAAATGCATTAGCGCTACTTGCCACAAGAAAGTCTGTTTTTGCAAATTATTGAAAAACAATCCACAGGAACCTAAATTTCTTTAAAAAATCACCCCGATCCCACATGTGATGTTTGATCCTATATACACATATGTTTATAAGATCAAACATCATTATATATGTGGGATCGGGGTGATTTATGAAAGAAATTAAGGTTCCTGTGAACAATCTAACAGTGGTTATTCAGGGCACTCGTTTGGCAATTTTTGGGGCCCATTATGGGCACCATTCCCCTCTCAAAATAGTATGTTTTCCCCTATTTCAGAAAATTCCCCCCCCCCCCCCTCCAAAATCTAAAATATAATTGAAATGGACTGCAGAAAATGCAGGTATTGATAAATAAATTTATTGGTAAGTCCTAAGTCACAATATATATACCAGCTGTTATAATCAGTGGTGGAAAACAATGTCATAAATTTATAAGTGTGACATGCAATAATCGCATTTTCATGTATGACTTAAAATTCCCCTTTTTGACTTTTTGTCTTAACACGACACAAAATTCCCCTTCCGTAGGGTACCTGTCCCCAAAAGTTGTCTAGTGCACTGTTATTACTAACCCGGTTTGACATAAACAAGAAGGTTTAACATTATGTACTCTGTCTTATGCTGCTTTAATTGTTATAACAACTTTAAAAATTAAATAGGCTTCATATAGGTGATAGTGTAATTTATAATACCTTAAACAATTAAATATGCTACATATAGACCAACTTCGCAAGCCTTCGTGGTCTAGCTACGATCTTGGTTATAACTTTCCAATAAAAAATAACGGTGAGGTAGAATCCATTGAGCTGTAACAGGAGGAGTGTTTACACATAACTGTGTGAAACCGAAACACGTGAATAAAATAATGTTACCAAACAACATCAGCAATTAACCTACAAGTGATGAATGAACATGTGATAAAATCGATGGTGTATCTGATATTGGAATTGTAGGCAAACACACAATGGATGACCTTAATGTTAGCAGCGGCAGCATCAATGGCAAGTAATTAACTAACAGAACGGTGGTGGAAACAGTAACAATGAATGATGGTCTGCTGCATTAAGCGAGTTCATTTGTGCAAACGTAAGTTTATTTTTGAACATATTTATTAAATAATTTGTTGTGATCCAATTTTATTTTAACTAACCGAGACGGCGAGTGGTTCGTGACTCGCGACATTGTATAATAGACAACACTATTTACTAGTATATGTATGGGGTCACTGACATAATTATCTCTATATTTCTCGTATTTATTCAAGTGCATGGCTATAGATGCATTGATGATTCATTGATGTGCGTAGCTATAAGGTTTAATTTAATACGCTGCGGTTGAAGCTAAATGTCCCGTCAGTGACATACAAAAAATCTACATGCTTTGAAAAGTCATAAAGAGCCCCGAATGTTTGAAGGATTTTGTCAGATCGGATTTAAACTTGTGTCTTAATATTTAGCATTCAGGGGCGTACCTTAATGGTCTTTGAACTGTTCGCCAATAATAAGAATCTCCTGTGCTGACTGATGTTTTATACTGCGAATAGGGGATTACATAGGCGTAGTCAATGGGGCGGCAGGGGCGGCGACCGCCGCCCCAATCTTTCTACTAGCCGCCGTTATATTTTAGTCTCGTCGCTCCAAACATTTGTGTCGCCTCAAGTTAAGGCTTCGCTGATGACAGGCATCAATTTGCTGCGTGGGAGAGGGGATTAACGACTGCAAATGACCGCAGGGTGTTAACAGCACTTTTTGTTATTGTGTTTTGATTGCACATGGACGCTGTCTGGGAAATACGAAATCGATTTTGTTTATTGTATTTATCTAATGTCAATTAAAATGATGATTGGTAACATGTTATCTTTAAGAAGGGATCATTAGCGCAGTGGTTCGCTGCTACTCCAACTAAAATAACTATTAGTCGTTGGGATGGGACTTAAAACCGAGGTCCAATTTAATGGTGCTTTACAACGGGCACATAAAATAACCAGAGACGATCCTCTGTATCTTGCACTATCCTCCAAAACCTTAAATAACTAACACTAGGCTTCGCTCATATGGGCTTCCGGTACGCGGCGACGATACATTAATGGAAATACACACAGCGTTATCTTTATTTTGTGTTCAATCCTTACAAGTACTTTATTTATCATAAAAATTAGAAACATTTTTCTTAATCCATAATTACATGTGACCAGATATGGACGATCCTAATCAACCCAGGGTCTTTTAATCTAAGACCCTGATCATCCAAAGAATGTTGCATTTCTAAAAGCGAGGATCACTGTGAGAGCTGTGCTTAAACTTTAAATAATGAACTATTAAATAATCTGAAATCACAGACTTCCCGAAAGTCTGACCAAATGTCTGACACTTTTTTTTCAACTTTCGGGAAGTCTGAAATCAGACACTGACGCAGACGACCAGCTTTGATTCTTTATTTGTAGCAAGTCTTGGTCACCTCTTTCTGCGCCACAATGACATTATATGTGTATGTTGGCTTCGTTTCTTTACAGATCATGTCAGCTACGCTCTGTTCATACCATAAAATAATTATTTTGTTATTTTTTAATTATTCGTTGATATTCGAAATGCAAGAACAAACAATTTATTTTTAATTTGATAGTCAAACCAAATCATAGTTCGTGCACCTCTAGTTTTAATCTTTCACTATTTAAATCTTTAAAAAAAAATTCGCCGCCCCAATATCCAAAACTTGCCTACGCCCCTGTGGAAGGGGGGGGGGGGTGGAGTAGGTGTAAGAGGGGGGTCAGAAAATATTGAAAATGATATGACACATGGCAATTTTCAGAATTTAAGCGTATGTTAACATTTACTGAAATTGAATGATGTATGTGTAGTCGGTTATATGAACTTGGACAGTATGGACGATGCAAGTGGTATCAAACGCAAACACACACTTTATGGAACAGGTTGTTGATGACGATCCCTACAGTTTCAGAAAATCAAAAAGTTTGACTTGTTTAGATTTGAATGAAACTTTGCGTGATGTTTGATACAAAACCAATGTATTCTTAAAACATTATGGTGATTTTTAAAGTTTTGATTGAGCCTTTTTAGGGATACACTTTTACCAAAAAGGAAAACAAAATAATCGAAAAATTGCATTTTATATTATAACACTGAACTGCACCTATACAGAGGAAATCAATATCTCAGGCCTAGGTATGAAACAATGTTTCCTTCTAGAAAATAATGAGTTTAAGCATTACTTTTGTATATTTTATCAAATTTTCCTGATTTGAACAAATATTTTTTTCATGTTTTATGTAGATGCATCAATAACATTTATAATATTTTATAAGGGCAAAAAGGTATTATTAAACTGCAACAGTTGCCGTTGGAGAGATTTTGATAATTTTCTTATTGATCGATGAAAGTGCTTGACGGATGTAGACGGGCCTTAATCGGGTACCTTAACCGGGTACTCATTCTCGGTGCGGTAAACGTGTCAAAATTAAAAGATCAATTAAATTTTAAGAAGCCCGGTGACATTTCTTTAAAGAACATACGGAAGCAATAATTTACGCTCATCTTCAGGGGATTCGAAACCCCGAAAACACAAGAGCACGATGCTTGATCGTGAAAGTACGATGCGAGGGCGCACCATCTCGTTCTACTATCACTTCATCGAACGTGTTTTCGTGGTCTCGCTCTCCAAAATGGACGAGATCACGAAAAAGCGAAATTGGATGCGAATTAATTAGAATTTATATCACATTTTCGCAACGTACTTTCGCGACCTCGCACCATGTTCTCTAGACTTCGCATCGTTGTTTCGGGATATCTCATAATGTTTTTGCGTTTTCGTTGTCTCGTTCAAGAGGTCGACAGCGAATCAACGATGGCCAAGGGAACACGGTAATTGTACTACTCATGCAGCGAACACTATACATACTCTAGTTCTTTAAATTTAATGATACGTGGTTTATTAATTTTAGTGTATTTGTCATTTGTTCCAGGAAAGAGTTTTGCACTGTTTGTTACCGGTGTGGCCATGCTTACGCTCTACGTCGGCTATGCAAGCATCAACAGCTCTGAGGTAAGACTATTCTGGTAATGTGTTAAAAATATAAACAAAAAGGAAAAAAGGCACGAAGCATGTAGAAGTTTTAGATTGTATTTATCTATTATATGATGAAAGTATTTGTATAATCAGCCATCATACCTAAATCTAAAACAAAAACGAATAACTAGTAAATACATACATTATACCTTAAGTGCTTACAGTTACAGTCATTGTGTATCCAGAGACTCTGAAGAAACATCGAAGAAAACGGTATTGCCTATCGTGATGAAATGCTTAAATAACAATAAGCTAAAAATATGGCGGGATTAATGAATTTGGTAGAATAAAAAGCTTTTTGGCAAAACATTCGGCTAACACGAGCAATACAGAAAATTTTGAAAAAACTCTTGGCTTTAGGATACACCAAGTTGCTTTCCTGCTGTTTGTTTAATTATACTTCCGGCTGATGACTTTCACTCAAATACAATGCTAGTTTCTTCCTGATTAGGAATACTTGCAATTAGTTTCTTTCCTGTTTTTTTAAAGTATACTTCAGGATGATTACGTTCGCTACGAATATACATTTCTTAACTAAAATTCAGGGTGGTAGAGTGTTTTCCCTAAAATTCATTTTTTTGAAATTTTAACCAGTTTTCGCCATTTGCATTGTTAGTGTCCCCTGAAGAACTTGGAACGCTATTTTACTCAGTAAACTAAAATTGGAGACCAGTCTCAAATCTTAAGCATCTGAATGGCTGAAATGGCATCTGGTCGCCATTTCAGTCAATCAGATTCTTGGGATTGAGACTTGTCTCCAATATTAGTTTTATGATCTTGGGCAAAATTAATAAGCTTGGCAATGGTATGCTAAAAACTTTGAATTCAGTTTTCTCGGATTTCTGCAAATTCGAGCAAAGCTTAACTTTCTTGACTACAATTAAATCCGGCAATAAATACCGCTGAATGTAGAGAAATTCTGTTCATGGGTATGCTTTTAACTATGAATTCAGCTTTTTCGGAGTTCTGCAAAGTCTGGAAGGGCTTAAATTTCTCACGTTTTTGTGATTTCAACTTCCTCTGCTGGTAATATTTTTGAATCTGAAACCATTGACATGTGTCATATTTCACCAACTTAATGAAACAATCCGCTTTTAACACTTACGTGCAGAAATATAAATGCAGAAATAAAAATTTGTGAAATGTGACATCTCAAGTACTCTCACAGATAGTATTTACAGTAGTCAGAAGATCAGACATAAATTATATATACACTTCGTTGTTGTTTGAGTTTTCAACGATTAATTTAATATATCTATTGATATCATCTTATTTGCCGTTGTTGTTTTTTCAGACCGATTTAAGTCGCTGGCAGCGGCTGGTTTGTCAAAACTTCACCCCTACCACAAACAAGGACTCAGTCTATGCCGGAAATGTCCACAGACAGGATAAACCATACTTGATCACTTGGTTTGAACTCTCTCCTTACATCCGGTATCGGACCCAGGCCTGGCAGCGGGGATTTAAACAATGTAAATACCAGAACTGTCAAATTTCATTATGTAGTCAAACTTCTGCAGTCAGTGATGCTGTCATATTTAACGGCAGGCGTTTACCAGAGACCATTCCATTCAGCCGTCCACCTGGACAGATCTGGATTTTTGCCGAAGATGAAAGTCCGTACAGTTATGACTATGATGGTGGTCACTGGAGATCTGATTTTTGGCGCAAATCTTTTAACTGGACTATGGTTTATGACAAATTTGTTGCTGATATATACTTACCCAGTGGCGAACTCTGGAAAAAGTCCGAACATGATCGCAGAGACTTTCTCAAAATTGCCAAAGATAAGACCAAAGACGCTCTATTAATAACTTCGCACTGTACAACAGAGTCGAAGAGATCCGAATATGTGGAGGAATTGCGGAAGTATATTGATGTAGACATCCTTGGGACATGTGGCCGGAAGTGGAATTGTGGAAAACTGTGGGTTCATGATGAGTGTTTTTCAATTTTAAACCAGACTTACAGATATTACCTCTCATTTGAAAATGCTCTGTGTCGTGGTTATCGGACAGAAAAATTCTTTGAAAATTTTAATTTTGATATACTTATGGTCGCTAGAGGTGGTATAGCTGCAGACGATGTTATTGAACCTAAAGATGTATACATTTCCACTGCAGATTTTGCGAGCGTAGAAAATCTTGGCAAATATCTAAAACAGTTGTCCGAAGATTACGAAGCATATGCAAACTTTCTGGAGAAGAAAAGTCAATATTATTTCCCAGGCTTCCATGAGTCGTATCAGACAGCCCTGTGTGACTTGTGTGAAAAGATGAACCATCAATCCGACCATCGTAAAATAATACCCGATCTTGTGGAACACATGACCGGAAATCGTCCATGTAGAGACCCCACTGATGTAACTGTAATAGAGGAGACCGGTTGGTGGAGCTGGTTGTGGAAGAAATGGTGATATTGTCTAAAATGACGACCAGTCGCCGCAGCCAATCAGATACTTGAGATTAGAGACTGGTTTTCCATTCTCAGTTGTATAACCTTGGGACCGTATGTTAGGAGTAGTAAATACATGTTACTAGCTGATAATTCTAAGACATAACAGAAGTAATAGCCCTTCTAAGACATAACAGCAGTAATAGCCCTGGGTCTATTGATTGTAGACCCAGGAGGAAATATGCGATGTAGATCAATAGCGTATGAATATAATTGTGATAGCTTTAGGACGAATGTAGTGAGGTTATGAATAAGTATGAAACTGCATGTTTGTGATGATTTAACATGGTAAATGGTAAAGTGACTGTCTCAAATCATAAGAAATGTAAATCATGGATCCGGAATAGAAAAAGGATTACTGTATTGTTCATTTACTTTGAAGTTAAGTTATATGTTGTAAATCAAATTACTCTTTAAACTTGTGAATGTGAAATCCTATAATAGGTAAACACTCTTTAAATAAAAGGTTGTAAATATTGTTTTATTGGTAGGCAATGTTTACGAAGTTTTAATAAAAAACCCACTTACATGCATTTTTTCAGGCTTAATAAGAGGGCACATAAATCATTGCTAGTGGACGAGGAGTGGAGTTGAATATCATGATGAACAACGGAGTGATTCTCATGCACGTTTTCAGACAAGTTCATTTATGTTTAACAGTTATATTGGAAATTCGATATGTGGCCCCACCATTGGATCATTTTCTTAAAGAATCATTCGCTCCCTTTTACTTCAGAAATCCCAAATACATAATTTCCGGTTGACTTCTTTGCAATTTTCTGTAGTTTGCTGTTTAAGTTATTGTCTGTTTGTGCTAAAAATGTACCTATATGTAATTACATTGTCGAAGTTTTACGTTACGCTTGAATTGCAGGTGCTATGTAAGTTAGAATCCGGCACGTTTAAGACATAGGGATAAAATAGATAGTCGTAAAAAGAGTTGCAGAAGAAGCAAAGCTAGTACCAGCGACAGTTCCTTGAGCTTGAGTTTATATGTTGTTTTAACTTCTTACCAATTTTGAAATCATTTCAGAAAAAAAGCAAATTTACTTGTCTAAAAAACTAAATTGTTTAACATCCTTGTATGATAAATCCATTGTTTTCGGGCTTTTTATCTTGCAAGGTCTGCGCAAAATAGTACTAATATTTTATATGAATCAACAACAGAACTACTAACATAACATGCTTCCTGTGCATTAATGCGAGTTGTGGTAATAATTCTCGGAAAGTTCCAATTTCGGCTTTTTTTGACTGGCCCGCTTGCGTTGAGCTAGACTTTGGTGTCACAATGGCAGTTCGGTGTATGTGCGTGGGTCAGTGCGTCCATCCGTCCGGATTTGTGCGGACCAAAACTTTTGAGATGCACTTAGTACTCTTGTTTATATTTGTCATGAATGTTAACCGCAGAGAGACGGAGTGTCATGTGCAAACACAATGTTCCCATCTAAAACTTTCAGTGTCACAATTGCAGGTAAAATGTGCAGACACCCAGGGTAATGTCGGTCGTACAGACTAGGTTTGATGTTGCAATTATCCATAGAACTACCCAAAAGGAGTAGAGTCTTGTGTCTGAAATATACCCAATATTAACATATAAAACAACGGCGATTTGACGGAATTTGAGCACTTGAAACGTAAATGTTTGGCAAGGCTTATATGATTTTCTGGATATATCGTCTCACTCGGCTATGATAGTTTATTTCTAAAGCGGAATATGTGGTAATTTGAGGTGACAGATTTTAGGTTGTATATCCTACATAATTATTATTCATCTCACAAGATAAATGTTTTGGTTGTTTCATTTACAGCATAAGTAAAACACTGTATGTAATGCTTTGAATTGAATTACATAAATTTCTGGGTGAAATAAAAGTTTAAACCGTGGATTATCGATTTATTTGCACTGTATTTTTCTTTGGTACACATACGACCATAATATTCCGAATGAGAAAGTTTAGAAAATGGGCTCAATTTTGGATATATAACTTAGTCATAAACAAACGCTTTTGGTGCTATTTCTTTATTTTTTTTATCAAAACATTGAATACATAAAAGAAAAAGAAAATGTGCTCCTGTGCAGTTCATCGTACGAAAAAAGTTTGTATTCATGTTTTCTGTTGTACATTTATATTTAACTAATTGTTATATCTTCATTCAATGGATGCTTATTCGCAGAGAAACGATTTTCACGAACCTTACAAAATATATTGAAGTAATAAAACCTGCACAACATATATTATTTTTAAAGATATGCTGTCCTGAACACTCTACAATAGAAGCAGTGAGATAGTAACCAATAAATCAAACTTCCGGTTATATTTTCTAAGGGAGTTTCACTTTACTTGAAACATGGGCTGAAGGTTATAAAACTGAGTTTGGAAACCAGTCTCAAATCTCAAGCATCTGATTGGCTGAAATGGCAATATATACATTAAATTTATAAAACTTAACAAAGTGTTAAGAAACATTACCATAACCACCAAATACAACCAATTAATGATACATACAAGTATTCATTCTTCCCATGCACAGTCTACCAGTGGACTACTCTACCACAGAATGTTGCCAGCACTGACTCAGTCATCGGATTTAAGTCAGCGATGGCTGCATGGACTTGACAAATACTAGATACTAACTTTTTCGAAGTGTTTTATATTATTGCCTACAAAAATATCAGAGTTAGGTAGGTTGCACGATATATACAGGCCCATAGTTAAAACGTGTCGAATACTTTTTAAAATGTTTGGCTCCCCTGTCATAATCAAAACCCTTTAAAAGATATTATTCCGCAAGACATGCGTGCAACAATTTCAATTACCTAAAGAGTCAAAGAGGATGATAACGTACGTGCAATAAATATATTCCCTAATTTCGCCAAATCTCAACAATTATCATTAAAATATTGTAAACGGAATATGATTTATGACACCCTTTATATTGCTTCGGTAGATATAAATATTATCTGGCACCCTCCCTTCCCTCATCAACCGATCCTGCTGTAATACACTCGCGAACATAATTACAACAAGCGATGCGAGGGCGTATCCCAGGTCAGTAAGACGACTGGAATTTTTAAGTGATCTGTTATAGAATCTACCATAACATGCGACTTCTTTGCACAGCGTTTTAACACGTAAACTTATGCTGCTTGAATTTGTTCATACTCAATTTGAACAGGAATATAGAAAGCTTAGTTAAGCTTAGCTAAGCCTTCTAGATTCGTGCCTCGGCATCTTAAATATGTCAGATGCTAAGTCAAATACGCTGAATCGATATTATTTTAGACAATGCCGTAAAGGGCCGTAATCGTGCAGCTAGTTTCCGGTCGAAAAAAACATTTTATTTTATTGTCAATTTTCTTGAAAATAATTTAGTTCAAGGTGATAAAAATTCTTTTTCTTAAATAATAAATAATTCTCAAGAAAATTCAGCCATGACATTGAGTGATAGAATAGTACAGTATTTTAGCCCAAAGTTACCGAAGACAGGCTTCTTGCCGATGCTTGTTTACAAATTAATAGAGTTACTGAGTTCTAGAGACATATTAAGCACATACATGTTATGTCCCAAATTATGAACTATATGAGCTCACTACTGAAACAATTTTATTGGGAAATGCAACCAAGTGCTGTTTAAAAAAGGGCCTTTTTTACCATTTTGGGAATATGAACCTACCCCTGGAATTGGGAAATTTCCTGTTGTTTTGCAAGAAATTGGGAAATTTTAGCTGTTTAGTGTTAGCTGCAGTTTTTCTTTCCATTGCCACGCTAATATAATACAGGGTTTTTTCTGCCTATTTTGGAAAAAGGAGTCTGGACATTTTGGGAATTTTTTATCGACAAAAATGCCCATTTTGGGAATTTTCACATCAATTAAATAGTCCATTTTGGGAAATTTCAATATGCATTTATTTAGCTTAAATCAGTCAATTTTTACATTACCAATATACTTTTACCAGCTTTTTGGTCTTTATTCAAACAAACATTGCAAAACTGGTAACTTGTTAGCCAACTGTTTTCAGAAATAATTTTCTCATTTAAATTATTCATTATATGAAATTGAAATTCTTTACAAAATAGTGAAACTGTAGCAAATTTAATGGTTAGTTTAGAGTATAAACTAAAAAGACCCGATAAATGTAAGTTTTTATTGTAGAACTTACTGTTGTGCAAAGCCATCATTGTCGCGAAAATACATTACAAAAAGAATTAAGTATCTAACGAGTCATATTATTAAAGTTTTGCAAAATAGATCTAAATTTATTGATATATTCAATAGCTATAATGTTGAAAGAAGTTCCAGAAAATATTCATGCTTACAGTTAAAACAGGGTCACTGAACGCTTGCAATTTCTAGATAAAGGGAAGTCACTCTTCCATTACCTGTGTACATGTGTAAAATAGTAAAATAATTATTATTTACCGAACGCTAACATATTCCATCATTTAAAATATATCCTAATCTTTAATTTATCGCTTTTATCAGATTTCAGTAATTATTGCATCAGACAATCTAAAAATGACACTCGCACACTACCAGGTAGATCAAACGTTTTTATAGTAAAGCCGAAATAAACACGGATGGTTGTTTCGAGCCGACGTCGTCTTTTGAAGTCAAACGTTTTAGATCAAACGTTTTTATAGCAAAGCCGAAATAAACACGGATGGATGTTTCGAGTCGACAACGTCTTTTGAAGTCGTGTTTGATGTTTGGCGGTATCGAGTTTTTGCCTCCATACCAAATACACAGCATGGTCATGTTTTTTGTAAGGGATACATGCGTTTTTTATAAGTTAATGTCTGTTTTTCAAATTATGCGGTTTAGAAATGTAATAATTAAAGATAAATGGAATAAAATGCGGATTTCGTAAAAACCGACATCACCATCAACGTAATTGTTTTAACTTATTTAAATCATGCAAACTGGCTTTTACCAGTGTTTTACGTTTAATGGAAAAAGTGGGGTCCACACAAGTCGATTGCGTTTTATTTAATTACACGTTATATCAGATTGAGTACTTCAAGAAAAACGTGTATCGGTAAAATCACAGCAACCGTAATGTGTGAAAAACTATGAAAGCCAGATGACATGTTTAAGATTCCCTTGGTAAAATCAGTGTCACCCTTAATTGGCAGCTTGGTCTCACCTGCCAAAGAGGGTATGTCACTTGACTAAGGTGTGAAAACTGAAAGCATGATGCCATGTTTGAGATTCTTATGGAATGTTTGACAAGATATTGAGATGACACTGTCGACTCAAATTTTATTTAAAGCTCGCACATTTTGGTCAGAAGTCATTCCCACGTAATTTTATGTAAAAAAGAAATTCAAATGAATCGGTGCATGAATGTGCTCTGCGTTGGTTTGCGGATTGTCACCGGAAATCCCCCGCGATGTCGCGCTGATAAATTTTTACTACCCCCTGCAAAGCTGTGTCCGCGCCGATACGCGTCAAAATGATAATCCTGGTGGAATCGGGATGACCTCCAAGAGCTTGGCCGCGGTGATTTTCCCCCCAAACGAAATACGGTCTGCGGTGGTAGCGCAGAATCTGTTGAATCCGCGCTGCGTGTACTGTATTTTGATATATTTTATTTGATTTTTGCCGAAATTTCTTAAATAAAATATGATTTCAATTGGGAAAAATGACAACTGGATATGATTGGGAACAGGGCCGTTTGCTTTGGGAACACCTCCGTTTTCCGGAGGCGCAGACAGTGCTGAAAAACCCCTGTAATATTGTCAATAATTTCTGGGTTAAAGGAAATCTTGATGGTTTTTCATCAGAAATTTATATATTGATTTAGTTAGGGAATTTTTTTCTCAAATTTGGAAAAATAGTATGTTTTGCCTATGGAAACATGACCGAATATCAGCTATAAAATCAACTAAAAAAGCCCTAAAAAACATTAGTTGCTTTGAAGACTGACCGAATTTTCGCCAGAAATGCAATTTGTATGATATGACCCCTCCTCAATAATACATATCATAATTTAGGGTCAACACTGTCATGTATTGTTAGGAAGGAATATATTAGCATTCCTTTTGAGTGGTCTGGACACCAGATAGTGTCATACCTGTGAACCCTCCCGATTTAGGCGGGAGTCTCACCATTTTTTAGGTTGATCTCACGCATATTCGGCAGTTTCTCCCGACTTTTTTGTATTTGCAAGGTTTTAAATAAAATAGACAGATTTTATTACTTAGAAAACTATAATTATCCAAATGTTGGCAAATCTTCTGCTTACTAGACCGATTTTAATTACCCTATTATAAAACACTTGCAGTTAGGTGTCATTATCTCGATGATTAACACCCTAGATTAGCAGCGCTTGATCGCCTCGGGCAGAAAATCTTGACAGTTTTGTTAAACAATGCAGTGTCTTGCAGGTAGAGTTAACAAGATCAAGCTGAATGTGATAACAGTCATTATGTTGTTTGTTCAAGTCTGAGGTTTGCCTCTCACAAAATAATAAAGTCAGATACACTAATTAATCATTGAAGTTATTACAAATCTGCAAAAAATGAGCGCAATTAAATAAAGGGAGGTAATAAAAAAGAACACCATTAAGTCATTTTAAACAGGTACACAGCTATCTAAAGTAATGAAGTGAAAATTTGCTTAAATCATCAACTCAAAAAAATTGCTGTTAGGTAAAATTTTTACTAGCATAGCTCTATGTATTACGAGGCGTCCGTGTCCGAGTGGTTAAGGTTTCCAACTGACAATCACTTGCCCTTCACCGCTGTGAGTTCGAGACCTACCAGGGTCAAGATCTTTCATGTGAGGAAGCTAACCAGCTAGCTTGCGGAACGTCGGTGGTTCTACCCAGGAGCCCGCTCCAGTCTGAAAATTGCCCGGAGGTGCACCTGGGGTCTTCCTCCACCATGGGAAGCTGGTATGTCCACACCATAATGTCCTCGTTCGGAGGCGGGAGGGACATAAAACTGGGAAGTAACAACAACAACACAAAAGCTCTATGTATTAAATACTAAATACCTTCGAATTGCCATCGATTAGTAACATCAGACATGAAACAAAGTATTATTAATGCAGGCATGTTAAGTTGATAACCAGTACATATCAAATCTACACAAATAATCACAGAATAAAAGGATACAGAGAATGAATAATTAGAACTAAACAGCTAATTAAAATATTCAGTCAGCGACAAAACACTGTATGCTTAAAATCTCACGCTTTTTCACCCCAATCTCCCACTTTTTTAAAACCAATCTCCCACCTAAACGTATTAAAAGGTTCACAGGTATGGATAGTGTCAGCTCAGTCAGCTGGAGGTTTAAGGTTTGATCCAGGTTGACGCTACCCATTTTCGCCTCCCAAACAGCCACAGATATATTTAACCTTTATCTTAACATTTTAAAGAGGGTTGGCACATAAAAGTTCTAATGGATGATTCACCATAAAATGATTTACAAAGCTTGAATTTAATTTCGCCACAAATAAAATATCATTCACCTCATTTACTCTCTGGTGAATTTCTGTGAGTCTTGCACCGATGATCAGGCAAGATATGTACAAAGATGATGGTTAAGATTTATGTGGTGCTCTTTCATAGAAAAGGCGATACTTGGGGATGGATTTGTCTGTCTGTCCTTCTGTCTGTCCTTCATGAAAACTTAATGTTGGCATTAATTTTGCCATTTCTTGATATACTGAACAAAAATGAAAACTTACCAGTTTTTAAATTCAAATATGTTTTGTTTAGTGATGATATATTTTATTTTTCATTTGATTTGTGATATTTGCAAATATCTGGACATTTGATAAAGCGGGAAGATATTTTTATTTTTACACAGAGGTCAAGGTTATCTCCTCTTTCATAAATAATGATGAGATCAGTAATTTTTTTACATAACATTCTCAAACAGATTATTTGACTTTCAAATTTAGAAGTTTATGGCATGTAGAGAAGGAAAAACACAATCTTTGAAAGCCCACTGATGCAAAGAGATAAGATACGATTACTTAAATATCCGTTTTAGCTATTTACCTCCCTTTTAATTGAAATCAGAACAAAATCCAACGCACAACTACATAATTTTTTTGTCCTTGTTTCTATTTTAAAATTGATAGATACTAAACAAAAACTTCAAAAATAATCTAATGATGATCTAATTCCTCCAGATATTTGCATTCACTGGCATTATTTATGTATTTAATATTAATATTAATAAAAGTATTTATATTGGATTTTCCATGTTATTCTTGTCAAGTTTTCATTTTGGCTCAGTATATTTTTTAACCAAACTTTCAAATTATATTGCTTATAATAGCATGCTCTTGTTGATGCCAAATTCTTTAGGTCAAGGTCAGATATGATGGACTTATGCTTCTTTTTGTACTTTTATTTGACACAAAAACTTAATGTTGGCTATAACTTCGCCATTTCTTAATATTTATTTATCAAACTTTCAAATTATATTGCTTATTACAAAAAGCTCATAATGATACCAAGTTCTTTAGGTCAAATTAACATTTAATGGAGTTTTGACCCTTTTTATACTTGGATTTTGATGTGAAAACTTAACATTGGCTGTGACTTGGCCATTTCTTAATATTTCTTCATCAAACTTTCAAGTTACATTGTTCGTGACAATAAGCTCATGATGATAACAAGTTTTTTGGGTCAAGATGGAGTTCCTCTCCCCCTTTTTTTTACTTGCTTTTTATTCTGACATAGTACCTGGGGGCGACACAAGTGTTCAACTGAACAACAATATAGTTTTTATAAGAATCTTGTGTTGCCAACACCTCTTTGCTTTCAGTACTTTTTTGAGCGACCATCAATGCTCTAATATATTATACTGGTATAAAAATGTGCAACAGTGGTGTGGACACAGTTTAGTTATGTTCATAAATGATTCAGTACATTTTTATTACCTGATACCTTATATAAATGTAATTTGGCAATTTTAACTGTTTTTTGAAATTCTAATAACATCCAAATTCGCAAACTGTTGACTGGTTAATAGTTTTGCCAACTGTTTCCCTTGCGTGCTCTGACATCATAGAGAATTCCCCCTTGAAGCGAGCGAACTCGTGACCGGTCAGTAGTTTCAACTGTTTTCCTCATGTGCTCTGATGTCATAGAGGATTCCCCTTTGAAGTAATTAATCAGGTAATAAAACAGTTATTTCATATGTGATTTGGGAACAGTCAAACAGTTGTCCCTCGGTGTCGGGGATAGTGTTTTGAACTATTCAAAACACTATCCCCTCCACCTTGGGCCAACAGTTTGAGTGTTCCCTTATCACATATGAAATAACTGAAATATTTACCATCTTGCTTCTGAATTTCAGACGCCAGCATGTTGTTTGAAAATGGTTGAAGTGTTGGGAATGTTGCAATTAGTTGGCTAACTTATACAAGCAAGAGATTAAATGTTTCCGTTAGCCAGGATTCTGCTGCTGTTGACAACTGTGCTGCAGCTGTTACCTGCCTCTTCTGGAGAGGATTTCAACTTAAGATATCTACCAGTCGCATGTAACACTTCCACAGACACTGTCAAGATAGAGTTCTCATCCTCCGTAGTAGAACATGGTATGTGTTCATCTTTAAGCACTTATCACAGCCTATGTCATATTGGGACCAGTGTAAACCCACATCAATGTTTTATCAGGGTCTACACTATTCACTGTTCAATTCTTATTTTTCTGCAAAACACCCATATGAGTAAAGAAAATAGGGTTCATGTATCTTCCTTCAGCTCTAAAACCACTGTGCCATCAACTTTTGAACATTTTTTATGTAATTTGCATTCAGACAAAAGAACCAAATTTGCTTCCATGCATAAGGTAAATTAAGATAAACATGTTATTGTTAAACTTTTTCTTCTTACATTTGTTTTATACTTGTAAAGTCTTGTTTATTTAGTACTTTAATTTGACCCTTTACTCCATAGATATGCTATGATCACATGGGTGTCCAGTTTAGATCCAGACCAGCCAGCACATCTGTGCCATCAGATCTGTATCTATAATGTTCGCTTCCTGGTCAAAAATAACCTATTGTGTATCTAAAGCAAACAGTTTAGATCTTGATCAGAGGGCGTAGATGTGTCTTGGTAGTTCTGGATCTACACTGCTAGCCCATGGCATAACAGTCATATCCCATGGAGTAAGGGGTTAAAATGACCTCACAAAAAACATTTTGACATCAGTTTAGGCATTCACAGTTGTATATTTTCGTTTTCAGAATATATTGTATCATTTAATGGATATTACAAGAAGGACACTAGAAAGCGATATATTCAGGCAGCCCTCCATAACTCGGGTGTAGCATCCTGGAGAGTCGTGAGCAGGGATAACCCAGCATATGACTACCCTAGTGACTTTGATCTTATCAAGGTAAGATAATACCTGTTGATGCTTTAATTATAGGATTTTGTAGGATATGTCTGTCTGTCTGTCGGTCAGTCAGTCGATCATGCAATATTTTTAAAAAAGCATGCAAGCTAGGTTTATGTTGGTATTTAATTAGAAGGCAATGAAAAGATTATATTGAACACCATTTTATTTTTTTGCCAGACACAAAAATGTTAGCTGTGGCAAAGTAAGTTGTAAAAATACACCACCTTCCCTAGATTTTGCCATAACTTAGGAAGTTTTAAAGCTAAGCTGCTAACCAAGTTTATAACTTGTAGAGGTCTTTAGTTGACTTGTTGGAAACTGAAGTGTCCATGACTAGCACTCTTACGCCAATATAGTCAATAAAAAAGATATTTTTTTAAGATAAAGAATCAGGGTTGTCTTGGAGTTGGGGATATGTAAACTTTGCTTATAAAATAGTTTGCATGCTGCTTGGCAGATTTTTACAGTTTTAATTGCTTTTTTTATTGACAATCACTTTAAGAACATTAAGCAATCAAGCAATATTTGTATTTTGTAACCTCTCAAGGACTTTGTTTCTACAGGTGTCTTTTTAATAAGGTGAGCAAATTAAAGTCGGGTTAGTATGTTCTTTATGGATTACAGTTGTTTTGTTTCAGTTAAATGACCAAAAGCAACAAGGGCTGGAGTCCTTACAGAACCATCCTCTGATCAAAGCAGTAACACCCCACAGACGAGTCACCAGATCACTGAAAGTGCTCAAAGGTAATATTCTCATAGCATTCCTGAGAGTAATATTGCAAATGCATTTATATTCATGGATGTAAAGGTTGTGGTTGTCATAAAAATTACATACAAATGGGTACTTAAATTCATGGTTCTCAATTTTCTATAAAACAAATATGTACAAATTTGAAAGACCTACCCACAAAATAAATGCAAATTAGTACCCTTACAATATTAATGTATTCAGGGTATGATTATTATGATTTGAAAAACTCCAAACCAGTACAGATGTGATAAAATGTGTATATATGAAGTAAAGTTAATGAAAATCATTATGAATGTAACTACATTGAGAATGCTACTGTTTACTGTAGATGTGGATGTCGAGGACCCGGAGAAGATGTCAGATACAGTGGCTTCCATCAACAAGAACAGAAACAGGAAAAGTCTCTCTCTGGTAAGTGACTGGAAAGGTCCAAGAGTCTCCAAAATTTCCACCTTGTCTACTGCTGACCACTTGGAGAAGTTTTCGCTATAGTTTTAATTATGAAAGGGGAATTACTGGATTGCTATACAGATGGTTAGCAGAGGGAAGTCATGTCTTCTTGTCTTTTCTATGGTCTGCAATTTCCAGGTTGTTTGTGGTCATTTACTGCTAAATATAATAATAGTCAAAGTCAAACAGATCTGTTTGTGTGTAATTACTAATTTGTGAATTAAATAATGTTTGTTAAAATTTGATAAGTGACATCAAAAGGTTTGTACCATTTCCAACTGTAAACTACCTATATTACAACGAAAAAGTTATTTTAAGAAGGTTAGATCTACTGCTTTCGATTAATGAGTATTAAACACTGTGAGTTAAAATACATGTAGTATATAAAGTTTGGTCCAGTTTGTGATAACCCGACATCATGCTAGCAGCTCAAGGTATTATGGCTTTTGTAGGCAACAGCATACTGGCATTCTCCATCAAGGCGAGGCAGAAACCTTCTCAGAGCTGTCCCAAAACAGGTCAGTCAGGCTGTTTTATAACAATCTACAGGTTGTTGTTTATTTTACCTTTTGTCAAAAAAATGAAGATGTATATTGATCAACTGTTAATCATCCTGATAGTTTTTCTGATAATTCCTAGAAGCTATAATAATTGTTTAAATTGAATGCTGCCATACTACATTAAATGTTAGTGCAAAGTAGAATAGTAAAACACCTAATATTTAACCCTTTCCTCCATATATACACCTTTATGGCATGAACGAACAGTGTAGATCCAAATCAGCATGCACATCTCTGTCATCTGATCTGAATCTGCACTGTTCGCTTTTTCATTTATTAGGTTTTTTCTGACAAAAAATCAAATATCGCAGATCCTGATCAGACAGCACCATGGATGTGCCAGCTGATCTGAATCTACACTGTTTGCCCATGCAATAAAGGTATTCCTATGAAGAAATGATTAACTTTGTTTTCTACCACAGATTGCCAGTGCCTTGCAAGCTGAAATACTTTGGAATATGGGATATACAGGTCAGTGCAAATTATTGCCAGAAAAAGTAATTGACAAAAAACATTTGTTTTTTCTTTTGAGGTCTTGGTGTGAAATGATTTTTGTGTCGCCCTTTCAAAGAAATGGCGATACATAGGGATCGCTTTCTCCGTCCGTCTGTCCTTCCGTCCGTCAGTCTGTCAGTCTGGACACACCGATGGGCACTTGTTGGGTACCAAAATACCCATCAAATGCCCATCTGTGAGAACTTTCCATTCATTCCGTTAGTCTCTTATTGGGTAGTTTTTCGCTTGTTGGGTAGTTTTAAACAAAAGAAATACCCAACAAATGCCCATCTGTAGGACTGTCCGTCTGTCCGTCCATCACGAAAACCTAACGTTGGCTATAACTTTGCCATTTCTTAATATTTCTTCATGAAACTTTCAAATTATATTGCTTATGACAACACGCTCATGGTGATGCCAAATTCTTTAGGTCAAGGTCACATTTGATGGAGTTATGCCCCTTTTTTACTTGGATTTTGACATGAAAACTTAACGTTGACTATAACTTTGCCATTTCTCAATATTTCTTCATGAAACTTTTAAATTATATTGCTCAAGACAACACACTCATGATGATGCCGAAATCTTAAGGTCAAGGTCACATTTGTTGCAGTTATGCCCCTTTTTGTACTTGGATTATAACATGAAAACCTAACATTGGCTATAACTTTGCCATTTCTCAATACTTCTTCATGAAACTTTCAATTCTATTGCTTATGACAACATGCTCATGATGATGCCAAATTCTTTAGGTCAAGGTCACATTTGTTGGAGTTATGCTCCTTTTTTGTACTTGGATTTTTACACGAAAACTTAATATTGGCTATAACTTTGCCATTTCTCAATATTTCTTCATGAAACTTCCAAATTATATTGCTCAACACAACACACTCGTGATGATGAGATGTTGTTTGGGTCAAGATGGAGTTATGCCCCTTTTTGAACTTGCATTTTTTCCGACATTATACCAGAGGGCGACACAAGTGTTCAACTGAACACCCATCTAGTTATATTTACCTAGTATGTACTGTGCTTTTATCAATTATAGAGCTCTTTAAAAAGCACATACTTATATTTGTGTAAATATTGAGTTGCAGCGTCAGCAGTAGTATGCACTTCCATTTCTGCTCATGATCAGGCTTAAACTGAGCCTGCAATATTTTAATATTTGTTGTGTTCAGTGGCTTTCAAAGTTAATTTTTCATCTACTTTTATAGATGGGCACCAGTACAGAATTACTAAATGCAAAATTGTGAGTTAATCCCTTATCTTTACAGCATAGTTTGTATTCTTCTGACTAACTTAATTTCAGGAGAGGGGGTGAAGGTAGCTATATTTGACACAGGCCTCTCAGAGAACCACCCACACTTCAAGTCAGGTAGAATCAAGGACAGGACCAACTGGACACATGAGAAAACTCTTGATGATGGTAACACTTCAGTTTCATCTTATACAAAATTTCAAGGGTTTTCCATAAACAAGCCATCCATATTTAATTTGTTTATACTTGGTCTTTTCAACTTATTTCAATTCTATTTTTATCGGGTTCGGTCAAACTTTTCAGTGGATAATTTATAATGCTTGTCACTACTTGTGTAACATTTGAGACCAGTTCAGACTAATATCAAGCAGCATGTCTTTGAGAAATATTCTTTTTGAAGGCTATGAAAATAAGTGATTAAAAAAATATATGAATGACCACAGAATCGGCAGATTTGCACTTAAATGTGACAATTTCAATAGACGTTCACAGTTACTTTGAAGTATATGTACAACAGAATACTGAAGTAGTTTCCTCACAATTCAGGTTTGGGACATGGTACATTTGTAGCAGGTGTGATAGCTAGTCATAGAGAATGTCTCGGCTTTGCACCAGATGCTGACATCTATGTCTTCAGAGTGTTCACAAATAATCAGGTCAGTTTGTTGATCAGTACATAAATTTTTGGTCTACAATACAGGAGTGTTTGATCGGCTTGCTAGGTCTGTGGTATGTACTAGATAGAAAGCCATAAATGACTTCTGTTGGTAACTGGTATTGTAAGAAGTGTGGAATATAAGACACACACAAACACAAAAGTGGAAAAAAGGTAAATAGGTTAATGAAAGCTAGTGTAACATTATTCTCTGGGACACATTTATGTAAATGTTGAAAATGGTGCAGGGCACATTATAAATTGTGACATTGGAGACATTGTTGTCAAAAAACACTGATGCTTTGTGAA
The DNA here is from genome assembly GCA_038501625.1 of Corbicula japonica. Lineage (NCBI taxonomy): Eukaryota > Metazoa > Mollusca > Bivalvia > Venerida > Cyrenidae > Corbicula > Corbicula japonica. The sequence goes on from JAZAYU010000116.1 coordinate 1,520,686, forward strand.
GTGACATTTTTGTTCATAAACACTGAAGTCATATGTGCAGTGACATTGATGTTCATAATCACAACATTTGACATACTTGCATTCATTAACCCTTATAGCAAAAAATACAATCGTCTTTAACTGTAATATGCAGTGGTTGTTGAAAAGAAAGGTAATCATTTCATTCTAACATATTACTGGAATCATTCTCCTTCCTTAATCAAATGTATGAGTTCAATATGCCTGCTACATGACAAGATTCCTTACTTTGGTTTAAAAGACTCTGTAAATAATCTAAGTTCTTACTGACAAGCATGGAACACATGTTTACAGGTATCATATACCTCCTGGTTCCTGGACGCCTTTAATTATGCCATACTGAAGAAGATCAATGTCCTCAACCTGAGTATAGGAGGCCCGGACTTCATGGACCACCCATTTGTTGACAAGGTGTGGGAGCTGACCGCTAACAAGGTCATTCTCGTCTCTGCCATTGGCAATGATGGGCCTCTTTATGGGTATGTTACTTTCTTTACAGGCTTGTTGCTGTAATCTCCAGTATGTTTTATCATCAGAGCTTCTGGTCAGGAGATATCAGTTAAATCTAAATGGCTTTTGTCATTTAATATGGGTAACTGAAATTCCATCGGAGAATTTTGACTGTTTGCAGATGTGGATCTTGAACTTTATTTAATTCGGCTTCCTTCAATGCTAATTAACTCTTTGATGTTCAGGAGTAGTCAAACATACAATGACTTTTTTTTGTACGCCCGACACCATTGCAAAAATGACCTAACGATGCCTTATTTAATTTCAAAAACCTCACGTTAAATTATGATAAACACATGTGGAAATTCTATGTACCTCATTAGGGAGAATCACTTTATTCAATTTGACACCTATCAATGCAAATGCACTGTTTGGTGTTGAGAAGTAGCCGAACATACGACCATCAAGGGCATGGATCGGCTCGTTGATGAACAAAAGAAATAAAAGGTTTGACAAATAAATATTAAATTAACCATTGAATATGTGCCATCACGGGCAAACATAGTAAACATATGATCAAGTGACAATTATTCTTTAAATAAATTAATATTCTATCGTTAAGTTTTCACTAACAATGAAAGACCAGACAGGTTTTTTAACGACCAATTTTTCCACTGGCTTCCGCGAAAAACAAGATGGAGACTACATAATCGATAATTCAGGGGTGACTAATCCCATTAGTCTAGATTCCTGAATAAAGTTAGGCTATTTTTAACATACCTATTAAAAGTATTTCAAGCTACTCTACTTACATTTTTTGGCACTCTCTTGTGGATAAAGTTAATGTGCTACTTCATTAATACTGATCATATTCACAGCAACCAAACTTGCTACACTAGCTGGGAAACTTTTGAAGTTAATGTAGTACACATGTTTACCACGATAACCTAAGTTGATTTTCAAAGGACTGATGCAACTCTTCTACCTCCCCCTCCCTCCCCCACCAACTTTGGTTTTTGACTGGCTCGTGTTCATGTTAGTCAGAGTGAAAACACCATAAGAGGTATGCAGTATTGTGTTCTGTAAGAGACCTTTGTGCCTTGTTATTGTAGCACATTGAACAATCCAGCTGACCAGATGGATGTGATAGGAGTTGGTGGTATCAACTTCGAGAATCAGATAGCTAGGTTCTCATCTAGAGGGATGACCACTTGGGTAGGTGTTGCCACACATTTTATGCTTTTACTTCCAATACATCTTTAAATTATGTTTCTAATGGATTCCTGTCAATTTATGTTCATTCTTTGTTGTTTTCTTCTGATGATCACACGACATAAAGCTTTAGCTACGTCTAGGCTTAATGCACTTGATTGTTATAAGTTAATCTTGACTGCCATGGTTGTTGAAAATCTGTGTTATTGTATTACAGTTCTTGATCTATCAAAGCAGTAAAACAATTCACTTTGCCACAGGAAGAACATTACTGTAAGATTAATAAAAGATTGTTTTTGCTATCTCTCAATGTTTGTCCCTATTATACATTACAGGAGTTGCCAGCTGGTTATGGCAGAATGAAGCCTGACATTGTCACATACGGCTCTGCTGTTCGAGGTTCTGCACTCAAGTAAGGGACATAACTCTTTTATTGAGGTTGTTTGCTTCATCAAGGGACATAATGTTAACACATTGTGGTAAAGACTTGAGAACTGATCCATGTTGAGATTTAAGAAGATTTGACTTAAACAATGTGATTTGGTAAGTTATTAGTAAATATTAAGCTACTCTAAGCAGTTAGCTTCGTTTGATGTATTGAGATTCAGTATTTGAGTACTTTTTTTACAGAGGAGGCTGTAGATCTCTGTCAGGAACCAGTGTGGCATCACCTGTTGTTGCAGGGGCAGTAACTCTACTTTTCAGGTATAGCCAATTAGAGTAAAGACTTGTAATACTAAATTCAAAATTTCTTTCAAAATTGAAAATGAGTTCTAATGAATTGTATTACTGATTTTTGTAACTAATTTATTACAGGTTTGGTTTATGTTAATTTGAATGGGAATACGTTAACTGTTTATGTAGTATATTAACACGTTTTGCAGTACAAATCTAAGTTTGCTATAAGACTCATTTATTTATAAACCTAATTCATAATGGTGAGTTAGGCTTGTGCAACAATGAATTTTTACTATTACGGGTAGTTTCTGTATAATAATAGAAGAGTTGCCATGTTTCAGTTCTGTGTTGGATCGCATAGATGTTATCAATCCTGCCAGTATGAAACAAGCTCTGATAGCTTCAGCTCGACGTCTGCCTGACACCAACATGAACATGTTTGAACAAGGCCATGGTAAACTGGACCTTGTGAAGGCATACCAGACACTCAGGACCTACAAACCACAGGCCAGGTACAAACATTGCCTTAGGAATATTTTATATAGGTTATTTGACATCTGTTTTTCAGCCATAACTTTATTTAATGTCAACATACTCAGTCATGGAAGTTGATGCCCAATGCTTACAATTTTTGCTAAAGACTGTGCCATTCCTAAATAAAATTGACATTGAATGAGCAAAATGAATACTTCATCATATCCAGCAATTCATCAGCTCATGATCTTCAGAAATGATACCAGGACTGAAGGTGTTAAAGCTGAGATTGGAAACCAGTCTCAAATCTCAAGGATCTGATTGGCTGAAATGGCGACTGGTCGCCATTTCAGCCAATCAGATGCTTGAGATTTGAGACTGGTTTCCATGCTCAGTTTCAAACCTTGGGCACTGACCTCAGATCATCAACAAGGCCATGACCAGGCACCAAGGTAATTCAACTGTGATTGAAGAGTCTCAGATCTCAAGCTGACCAGTTAGTTCAGTAACTAAGCTTTATTTTGACCAATCAGATAATTTTTGAGACTGGTCTCCGAACTCAGGTGTTTAACTAGGTGTCTGGATTTATGAAATTTTCATTGATACATGTCATTGCACCATTCCTTTCCTATGCATACCCTGTTATGCTTATCACATTGTTATGGTTCCATATTTCAGCTTGAGCCCGAGTTACCTGGACTTGTCAGAGTGTCCGTACATGTGGCCATACTGTTCCCAGCCTCTGTATTACAGTGCTATGCCCCTTATTGTCAATGTTACCATACTGAATGGGATGGGAGTCAGTGGAAAAATTGTTGACAAGGTATTTATTATAAAATTTTTACAGTCAAACATGTAATAAGCAGCCACCCAAGGGAATGACCAAAAGTGGTTGCTTAACACAGATGGCTGCTTAAGACAGGTAACAGTTAGAAAAAAATGTCAGTTTAGGACATATTCAAATGGCTGTTTAAGACAGGTGGTTGCTGAATGCAGGGGCTTCTAAGGCAGGTTCAAATGTGTACCTTTAACATGACTAGTTGTTAAAATAATTTTTACCGAAATATTCATAAGAAAAATTTTTTACTGGAAAGTCATATATTAAAGTATGGTAATGTATGTCTTAAACAATTTGTCCAACTATTTAAAAGATAATCCTTTTTATTTTCAAGCTAGTAAAAGTTTAGTTGTATTTTATGTGTACAGCCCAAATGTCTAAAACATTTGAACCAATTTCAAAAATACTGATATTCCTGGTAATTTTCAAGCATGTAAAGTTTGGTTGTATTTTATTATATATGTACAGCCCAAGTGGGAGCCATTCAAGCGACACTTTGGTAACTATGTAGATGTAGCATTTACTTACTCGAAGACATTGTGGCCATGGTCAGGTTACCTTGCCATCTCGATAGCTGTATCCAAGAATGCTGCCAAGTGGGAAGGCATAGCTCAGGGGCAAGTCACTCTCACAGTGGAATCCCCTCCTGAGGTAAGATTAAACATGTGCCCAAGATCATAAAACTAAATCTTAAATCTAAAGTACCTGATTGCTTGAGATTTGAGACTGGTCTCCTATGTTAAGTTTATGATCTTGAGCCCTGGCTTACATATTAAACGAGTACCCATGACTTGGTCAACTCTTTTCACTATCATTGTATTTAAACCTTTTTGTTCAAGGCTTTAGAATTGCTACAGATCTAGGTTATAATGTCCATCCTGTAAAAATGGTGATTGTTTAAATTTATCTTATGAAGGGAGACCTATAAGTACAGAGGTGTTGGTATAAATGTCAAACAGAGTATCAGTTCTTGGCTAAAGGTGTTGAGTTACAAGTCATTTGTCTCCTATCTTATGTCATTTGTTTTACCAGTTGTTTACATGTAACAGTGATGTACTGACTGCAGTACTGGAAATGCAAGATGTTACTTACCGCAGTTAAAATACTAATTCATTTTAACACTATTGGGTCTTGCATGAAACCCTCAGGTTATGTTAAGATTGTATAATTGTTTTAGATTATGGTAAATGTTTTGTGATTTTCAGTCTTAATTCTGGAACACATTGTTACTTGTCAACTATTGTACATTTTATTTTAGGGTGAAGAGACAGAACCAAGAATCTCTCTCTTGAAGTTTCCAATCAGAATCAAAATCATTCCAACACCACCAAAAAGGTAAACACTGTAGCTAGCATAAAGTAGGCTTTATGTTTCATTCCAGTCACTTCACAGTATTCAGCAGCTATCTGTCAAGTGTGCATTGTTTCAAGTAATTTAGAATCTCATCTGAACAACTTATGTATGCATGTATGCAGCTACTTTTCTAAACTTTACGATAGAAGGCCTGCTTATGCCAGGTTGTACTGTATTGTTAATATCAGATCATTGGAAGAAACATTGAAATAATGGCACAATTGTATGTACCATTATGCCAGTTACATATGATTTTCTTTTCTGTTGTAATAAATGTTAGCAGTATGTAATCATTCTTGTTTTTATGCCACACTTCTGTCCGTCAGTGTGTTGGTCTGTAACCAATCTTGTCGGATTAATAACTAGAGAACGATTTGGCATTCAGTCCTCTGATTTGGTAGGGAGAATTTTCATCACATGTAGATGACCCCTATTGTTTTTGATGTCAGTAGGTCAAGCTGACCTTCAATAAAATAACAGTATATTGATACAAAATTGGCATTTGGAGGGAATACATGTTTACTAACATCTATTGTTAAACAAGTAATTATGGTTTTTGAATGATTATATACATGTACCTTAAAAGAATTTTTCAAGTGAAGATTATTTAGTATTTTTGTACACAAATGATGATGTGATATTTGATAGTGAGATGTTAAAATTTCTCTCATTTCAGTCAGCGTATATTATGGGACCAGTATCATAATCTCAGGTATCCCCCAGGATACTTTCCCAGGGATAATTTACGCATGAAGAATGATCCATTGGACTGGTATGATTGTGTCTCATATTTTGTTCTTTTTTGTAAAATGCTAGTTTAAAAATTTTTCTAGCCTATGTGATGAACAACAATGCTTAAAATATATCAGGAATAACAATGAAAATAACCTAGAAGGAGCAATTATACATATAATCTCAGAGGAACAACAATGCATATAACATATCAGGAACAACAATGCCTATTACATATCAGGAACAACAATGCATATAACTTATGAGGAACAGCAATGCATATAACTTATATGGAACAGCAATTTAATATTTTACATGTGAAAGTCATATTTTAATGGCGAGGGCCATCATTGATGTAACTGCACTTGTGGTCCAAGCCCTTTGCAATTTGTATGTATGTATGTATGTTATATATGCATATGAAAAAGGCAATAAAGTATCTTTAAACTACAAGTCATATTACCTAAGGAATAACAATGCATATTACCTATATGGAACAACAATTCATAAAACCTATGAGGAACAATGATGCATATAAGATATCAGGACAACGATGCCTATAACGTACTAGATCTTGTTATCCTATTCTTATTATGTTATTTTATTTCTAGGAATGGCGACCATGTGCACACTAATTTCAAAGACATGTATCAGCATCTGCGAGCAGCTGGCTACTTTGTGGAAGTCCTAGGTATTTACACCCTCTGTCTGCTCACAGGAAGAGATATAAAATGTCTTTCTTGAATCTTTAAATACTGAGCACATCATTTGTTAAATTTACTTCCAGTGTAGACCCAGATCAGCCTGTGCATCTGTGCATTCTGATAATGGAAGACACTTGTGGTTATTTTGTTAATAATCTCTTGAAACAGTCTTTTAAACATTGAACAGACTGTTAAAGATTGAATGAACATTAATTAAGTGGTTAAACAGTTACTTCAGTTGATATATATCAAAACCAAAATGGATTGGATGTTGATATGAACTAGTTTATCTCATATAAAGGTCACATACAGCAAAATGATATAATTGGTCAATTGTTTTTTAATTTTTGTTGTGAACTTACAAAGAAATGGTTTTGCCTAAACTAGAGGATTGCTGTAACCACTAACATAAAAAAAGATCGGGAAACCAATTTTAAGTTTTTTTTAATCAACATTTCTAGAAATGATTAACATATATAGAAAAGTATACATTGTTCAAGCATAGTTTTAGAAAAATTTTGCAAGTGATAACATCTTGTTCCTATCTAGATCTACATTGTAGTATATTGACAGTTGAGAAAAAACTTCATTAATCTGTATTTTACTTACAGGTTCCCCGTTCACCTGCTTTGATGCAAGACACTACAGTAAGTTGCTTAATAGTTTCAAATGAGTATGTACATTGGGTCATGATATATGTGTGGTTTCAAAGAAAATAATGTACTCAGATTCTGTTGGAATCAAAGTTATAATGAAAAAGCTGGAAGATTTTGTACAAATGAAGTACAGAACATATTATATAAAAGTTGTGTTATCTTTTCTGAATATATTTTGAGGTGTGGTGGTAAAGTCTCAGTAAATTGATAAAGAGACTTGATTTATAAGTAATAATTAGGTTCAGGTTACATAGTTCATATAGCAATAATTGATGTCTAGGTACGTTGCTGCTGACCGATGCTGAAGAGGAGTACTTCCCCGAGGAAGTGACGAAGCTGAAGCGAGACATTGACAATGGTCTGTCCATCATCGTACTGGCAGACTGGTATAATATCTCTGTGATGAGAAAGGTGAAGTTCTATGATGAAAATACAAGGTACGTGAGAGCTCATAAACCTGAGTTTGGAGACCAGTCTAAAATATCAAGCATCCGGTCGCCATTTCAGCCATTCAGATGCTTGAGATTTGAGACTGGTCTCCAGTGTGAGTATTGTGATCTTTGGTCCAGAATATGTAAGATTCTAATTGCTAAAGTTTTCACTAACAATATTCCAGAATCATCTTTACCAAATTAAAAGTGTGTATTTTATGGAAGATGAATGAAGCACTGTTAGTAAAGAAGCAAACAAGAATGTGAAATAATACACTATTATTATAAAATGGCTTGTCCCAACTTGTTTATTGACAGCACAATCACTGATTATACAACAATGTCCATTGTGTTTTATAGACAGTGGTGGATGCCGGACACCGGTGGTTCCAACATTCCGGCCATTAATGAGTTGTTGTCTCCCCTTGGCATGGCTTTCAGTGATCATGTATATGAAGGGGACTTCACTCTTGGTGATCATGATAGTAAGTTTATTTCCTCATTAACATGCATCTAATTTCTAATCGTTTGGTTATTTATGGTTTGCTGTTCTAATTGTTTGAAACATGAAATTGGTTTAGATAGTATTCATTGAGCAAGAAAAGTCATCCTTAGATGCATTAACTTTTATTTTGATAATATAAACCCATTTTTCGATTCAATCAGTTTTCTACAGTCCCTTCAATATGTCTGCCACATACTGCATACCATTCTATACTCCTGTTACTGTAGCAAGTCAAAAGACACCACCACTGATAATGGCCACACTGGTTGGACTACTTCATAACCTTCAAAATACTTAATATGAGTTTGAAATCTGTGCATAAAAAGTTTCATTCCTTTCCCATGTAATTAATTCCTTCATCAGTGTCTACTGACCTTATATGTACTGACATTGTTTCTGATTTACTTCAGTGTACTATGCATCAGGGACAAGTATTGCCAAATTTCCAAAAGAAGGAATCCTTGTAGCAAGAGATCTTAAAGATCAAGGTATGATTAGATTTTTTATGATTCCTGAAATGGGACTTTCAGAAATGTAGAACAAGGAAAAACTGTTTTGGAAATAGTTTAAAATCAAGTCAGAAATTAATATGACAGCTATTCTTGGCAAAATGTGCTTGATTACAACACAAGAAAAAACATTGTGCACAGCATGAGCAGATTTTATTATAGCCATGCCTTGTAAAGTAATATATCACAAAAACCATCGCCGGTAATGATAATTTTTTTTTTGTTTTTGTTAGATGAATAAGACTTCATTGTAGAGGATCTAGTTGAAATGTAAATAAAGTGTACTGTCAACAGGTAACGAGGTGGTGAATGGTGAAGTGAAGTCTGTGGAGAAGGTGCCTATACTCGGTCTGTATCAGACCACGGTGAAAGCGGACAGCGGCAGGGTGGCTCTCTATGGAGACTCCAACTGTCTAGATAACAGTCACATGCAGAAAGGTACACTGGCACTCTTTACTTCATATAGTTATACACATTTTATCACACCTGCAGTCACTGTAGATCCAGATCAGCCAGCACATGCTGTGCCATCTGATCAGGATCACTGTTTGCTTTTTGGTCAGAATTAACCGAATAAATCAAAAGGCAAACAGTGCACATCCTAATCAGAGGGCACAGATGTGTCGACTGATCTGGATCTACAATGTTCACCCATGTCATAAAGGTATCCAGAAAATTTCAATGTTGTCATATGCCGCTATGCAAGTTTACACAAATGACTTCATACAGTGGGATCGATATATTTAATTAAACACAACTTCAGAAGCCTATTACTGTTATATTCTTTCATATTGACACAGTTAAAATGATTAATTTTATTACTTGTTTTGACAAATGGGACTAGCTTATGGGGGGCTAGCTTATGTATCACCCTATACGACCGAATTACACACGTTCTCAATTCGCTCTACTAGGTGATAAAAAGGGGCAATAAATAAAAATTTCTCGTTTTTAAGGGTATGTGATATATAGAATACATTATTTGTGTTCATTTTATACTGAAATTATTAAACTCGTCATCTGAATTGATATAAAAGTCGACAAAAGCCTTTTTATTTCGATTTAGATGACTTGTTTAATAATTTCAGTATAAAATGATCTCTCATGCTGTATCCTCTATATATTTCCAGATCTTTGTTTCATCACAAATTTAAATGCTATCATACTTGTTTATAATAACACTTATAACCCTTTACTCCATTGAAAACAAGCTTATATCCCGCGCGAGCAGTGTTCATCCTGCACAGTCTGCACATCAGTGCAGTCTGATCAACATGTACACTGTTTACACTGTTTTCTCCCTCTAATAATTCTGAATGCAGCTAGTGTAGATTCTGATCACACGGCATGAATGTGCTGGCTGATCTGGATTTATGCTGGGAGCACATGGGCTATTAGCCGTATCCATGGAGTTAAGTGTTGAAGAAAACAAAATAGTGTAAAGAGTTATCTCTATGATGCTTTGAAAATATCCTATAGCTTTTATCTGGTCCTGAACTGATTTTTGCCAGTCATTATCCCTTTGATTTAATATGAAAATATTAGTGTGGTCCAAGAAATATAAATTACTTGTTACTTGAAAATGAATAATGTAGAATACCTGTATGTTTAGACTGTTTCTGGATGCTGAGTGCTATACTGGAGTACACCTCTCATAACACACTGCCAGTAGTGTTTGAAAATCAAGAGCAGATAACTCTACCTGCAAACCCTGTACTTCCGGAGAGAATGGAGGGTAAGTGAACTTAATACACAATGCTAGAGTAAAATCCTAATTTTTACCTTGCCTATTTGAAAAATCTGTTGAGCTACTCTACTGAAAGTAGTTTTGGTTGTTTGTGTTCACAAAATAATATGATGAAAACTCATTTTGTCATCACTGGTAGTCATATAGGGCAATGTCATGAAATCACATGATGATGTTTTTTTATACCATCTTGAGTACTAGAAATGCCTGAAGCTTAAAGAAGTTTTTGAGTATTACAGCATTAAATCTTTGAAGGCACTTTGCATATCTGAAGAACTTGAAAAGAACTGCAAATCTGAAAAAAAACTTGAATGGTTCTGTTTGTTTGCATAATAGATATACAAAATGTATTGTAATTTCTTTACAGGTAACCATTTGCATCGTTATTCCAAGGTGATTGAAGGTCACATGGGCACACCAAGGTCACGACCCTTACCGACATGTCCGAACTTAGTCTGGGCTAAACCCCACCCTCTAAACATAACAGCTCCATCGTATGTATTGTTGTTATTATTTTTCTTTACACAGAATTACCTCAATATTTTATGGGCATAATTATTTAGATGTCCCTTAGACTAGATAAGACTTTTTGTCTGATCTAAACATAACTGGATGAATTTCATCCTGTAACAAGGACCGCCTGATAACCCACAGAATTTGTCTCGTTTGCAAGAAGATCACCTGCTTATGGGCATAGTCTGCTCATTTCACTATTCTGTTTGCTGTTCAGTTACTTAATTTATTTATAAAATTTCAGTACAACACTTGTATGAATAAATAACAGAATGGCTGAAATTGATAGAAAGGCAAGTCTATTTTAAAAATGTGACAGGTAAATGGTGAAATTAGACAAACTTTGGTTGTCAGAGGGTGGTCTTTATTTACAGCTGTATGTATAGCAGATCAGTGTTCTGTTTACTGATTCTTGCAATTTCTTGATTGTTGTACAGGAGAAAGGAATGGACCGGCTCCAATGGATGTTAATTATGCTGATTACGGGTTATCATACATTTATGTTTTGTTTTCAGCAACCTTTATCAACCACAGAAACTGTTATCTATCAATAACTTTGAGGCAGGGATACTAGAAGGAATGTCTGAACATAAGGGAAACCTGCTAGTTGAGTCAGACAGTGATGTGAAGGAAATGCCTCATCAACTGGTGGATGACAAGTCTATAGGACTTTCATATAGTAAAGATGTAGACGTGTCCACAGTGTTTCCTGTGCTAGCTTTCCTTGGAACTGCATTGGTTGTTATATTTCTGTTAAATCAATATTACAAAGGCAGAGTGAAACCAAAACGTAAACGTCCAAGGATGAAGAAATTTCATAATTTGATGTACGGATATAAAGGGCCCTCAGTGTGAAGACAGAATTTCAGGGATTCTCCTATTCATGGTTTTGCTACATATAATTTTACATCACAGCTTATACGATTTTAATGCTGAATTACATATATTCTGTGTGTATTGTGTGTGTGTGGTGTGAAAAAAACGAACCATGTCAGACAAATTATAATGAAGAATGCAATGTTATTTAATGTTTTGCTGAGCAAAACAAGATAAAATGTGCTGCTTTTGTTATGAAGCTGTAAAACAGCTTAAGTATCATAGGAAACTGAACTAACAGCTTCAGTTGGTGTAACTTGTTGTGTCTGAAGAATTGTTTTTATCTTGATCATGACAATTTGTTAGTAAAGTAAATCAATCAATATTTGGGATACCATTGTCTCATTCACTTGAAATCCGTCTGGTATCAATTACTGTCTGCAAATCAGTATGTAACTTAAACTCTTTCCTCCATATATACGCATTTTAAAATGTGCAACCAGTGTAGATCCAGATCAGCTAGCACATTCATGCCATTTGATCTGGATCTGCACTGGTCTCATCTAGTTCAGAAATAATCTAATCAAAAGGCAAACACCGTAGATCCTGATCAGTTGGCACAGATGTGCCGGCTGATCTGGATCTAGACTGTTCACCCATGTGATAAAGGCATCTCTATGGGGTTAAGGGCTAAATGTAATATGTACTTGAACAAACCATGTGTACATGTTTGAATATTCCCACAAATGCAGTTCTATCATATAAAAGTCCTTTCAAGTTGTTGATATTATGTGTAGATTATTAACCCATAACTCTAAGGCTTAGTTGGTTACTCTTAAAAGATTAAGACACATATTTATATAATAATAGAAGAGAAAGAAGATTTACAGATTGTTTGTGTTTGTCAGCGGACACTAGTCCCATGTTGGGTCTTGTTTGTACATGTAGAATAGATATAACTGTATACAGCTATGTACAGATTTTTGTCTTTCACTTTAATGTTTACTGTCATTTAGTTAATGTATGTATGATTGGAAGGGAATGTGAAGCTCGTTGGTATACATGTGATCACTAGATGCCAAATTATTGTTTCCACTATTTATGCAAGTTTTCAGGGTGGTTTAGTGATAATCATCTGATAACATTTTTAAAACACTTGGTGACCTGTTTAACATGTTTTTATGCTATTTGATTTGAACTGTTAGCTTTCAACATTCTTTTAAAGCCTAATGTATAACTGTAGACAATCAAATCCATATTTTATCTTTTAATTACATGCACAGACCATCTCTGACATGTGAAACTATTTTAATAGTATACGCTACAGGTTACATTATAGTTTTGCACAGAAATATTGTTTAATATGTATTTTCCCATGCTACTTCATTATTTAACCCTTGACTCTTTATGTTAACATTTTGTTGCATGTGCAACCATAGATCAAGATCAGCTGGCTTAACCAGATCTGATCAGGATCTGCACTGTTTGCCCTTTGGTCAGAAAGAATCTAATAAATTAAAAAGCAAACAGTGCAGATCCTGATCAGACGGCACAGATGTGCCAACTGATCTAGATCTACATTGTTCACCCACACTATACGCCTTTCCAATAAACAGTTTCGCAGTCCTGTACGAGTTACTTCCCGTGACCGGAAATCAATCCAAAACGAGGCTCTGCGGGAAGGTTTCAACGATCGGACTATGGCTTAAGCACATAATAGCTAACATTATCCACTATATTGCAGGTCTGTGTTCGTCGCCGGCGGTGAAAAAATAAGTTGCTGGTCTGTTATTCTAGCCAGACTTTTTTATTTTCACTATTTGTTAGATATTTAGATTTGTAATGTTTTAAGAACATGTACCATTCTTATTGATAGTAGGCAGTATGAAACGCAATTTGGACAAACATAAGCATTAATTTTACGAATTTCTGTACAACATTTTCATTTTAATGTCTTATCTGCTGAAAAATATATTTTACTGGTGTGAAATTTGCAAATTGCTTAGACTGGTAATGCGCTATAATCCGGAAATCATGATATGTCAACATCTGGTTACATGATTTGTAGACATATAAAATTTAATTTGTTGAAACTTACATGATTTGTAGACATATAAAATTAAATTTGTTGAAACTTACACATTTGAACAACAGAATTGGCCAAATAATTTATGGCGTTTATGTTCAACGAATAAATAATTTGAATTTTTTAAAATCTTACGTATACTTCACATCCAAAGTGACTAATTCTGTCTTGAAATAAAAAACAAAGATCGGTAATCTGATTGTTGCTCTAAAAGTATCATTCGTAGAATAAAATTCAAGGATTCATTTGCTGGCTTCCAAGAAAGATGTGAATATTTTTATTACAATATGGTTGCATATCCAGTTTAGATTACTAAGGTTTGACAGTTGTAATTTTGGCGTAAAAGCCCAAACTCTTGATTAAACATATATAAAATGTTTTGCCAAGATTTGTTTCTTAATGTCGTATTTTGTTTCTATAATGTGTTGTAATGTGGATTAAGAATCCATATAATTGCTAAATCAAATAAATTTGCTGACACATACGTTAATTAAAGGACTCCGATATACTTAATAATTGGGAGGTGTAGATACCTAGCAAATAGTAATTACACGATCTTTATTGGTCAATGAAATCTGCCCCTTTAAGTAATTGACAGGTGACCCCTTGTGCGCGACAATTTGACATTTTTATGGCATGCCGCCTTCAAAATCAATCGCCGCCGACATATCCATAACATGATGTCAGTAGTTGATTAGACACGCTAATCAGCAAACAAGACTCAATTTAGCCTTGGAGAGAACACTGGCTGTTATTTAAAGTCTTTGAGTGTTTGACGCGACCAGGAGTAATGACTTGACACTTTTAGTAAAAGAAATTTAGTTGTTTTATAAATTATTATCAAAAATATCATGACGCTGATGTATTATTACTTATTCAACGATAAAATATATTTTTTTTGGAAAGAATTTTATGATAAAAAAAAAAGTTGTAGGTACATATTCCCTATTACGTTAATACAGCGAGCAATCATTTTCCCGTAGAACAGTCACGTGACTGAACAGGGGAGGTAACCAAAAAATTTATCGAATTATTGGAAAGGCGTATAAAGGCATATATATATGTAGTAAAGGGTTAAATGCATATAACTTGCAGCTCACCATTTGCTGCATATTGGCTTGCTATTTCTATGAATAGATGAATTCTGTGACAGAGATAGAGTTGTAAGTATATTTAATGTGTTAAAAGATATTTCATTCATTTGATCACTTATATTCTGTGACAAGTAAAACATATGTTGTTTTGCAATCTTATTGTTGTGTTAGAAGTGTGCATGTTTTGCAAGTCTTGTTTTATAAATTATGTGGAGTGTGTAACAGCTATCTTTTGTGCATTTAAGTTCTTTTCCAATGATCTCTTATTCAACAAGGTATCCTTAAATTCATAAATTTGTTCATATATTTAATATAAGCCATGCAATGTGAAAATATGTCTTTGGGAACATTGTCATTCCTTTGAAAATGATTATTAACGTCATGAAGATGAGGGAACGATTGTGCTTATTATGCATTTAGCAGTAAACAATATGAATAACATGTACATGTACTAAGAAAATTTGTAACACAATCACCTTATTGGAAAATGAAAGAGAATAGATAGTTCTTTCCAAAAATACCAATAATGATATCTGAAAGTATCACAGAAGACACATTGTTGCATGGCATGGCTTTGACTTGTGTGATAAATGAAGAAAAGCTAGTAAAACAACCTTTGGGACAGGGCAATAGTGCTCTTGACACTGAGAATAGGACATTGAAAATACTGCTCTAAATACAGGGGTGTCTTTAATATAGGATTGGTCCTAATGAGGGTTTTACTTTATTCTGTAAATACTTGGAACATCAGCCTAATTGCAAAACTGGTGTTAGTAAGAATATTACTACCAGGTAGTAATGAGGATTTGTTTGAATTGTATTTAGAGAAAGTTTTGATACAATAGCTTTTGAGCAGATTTGGCAGTTCAGTTGCATACATGTAGCTATTCACTAAAAGTATGTTAAGCTTCTGCCACAGCTACATTCAGTGTAGACCCAGATCGATGTTGGCATATCAGATTAGAATCTACACTGTTTGATATCTAATAATAATTTCCTGAAAACACCCCAATGAAAATAAGCACACTGGCAAATTTTCAATGAAATGTTAGTCCATAAAGGAATGCAACAAGTGTAGGGTTCAGATTTGTCACGCACCGAAATCTGTCAGATGTCCAACTTATACTGACTAGCATCTGATGGCCTATTATTGATCAATTTGTAAACATTTGTGTGCCTTTATAAATTCGTAGCTTCATAAGTATACTTATATGTGTATTTTATAGTTTTAACAGAAATAAGTTGATGAATCTTGAATTACAGGCCCTATATATTTAGACTGAGGACTTGGAATTAAGTCCAAAGCTGAAGCAGACCTGCGGCCACAGAGGAATTGGGCTGTGATGATCTTGCTTCAAGTTTGATATGTGATACCTGTCACTGCATTTGTTTAAGAAACTAAATTTAATTGACTAATTTATATTCAATAACTTTAAAAGAATTAATTTACCTCTTTTTGCAAATCTTATAAGAGAGTCATCGAGGTAGTAAATAATTCTGAACCACCATTATGTATCTGTGACAAATACCACTTTTCACATGATGTTAATAATTATGTAACATTTTTACTGAAATGTTGTTTGCTGTTATTTCCCCATTTTCAGGCATGTTTATTGACCCTCATTTACATACATCTGGCTTTTATTTAAAATAAACTAAAATTACAGAAACTGTTGTTCAGTTCTTATCTATATTCATATAAGGCAATAGAAAAAAATATTTTAGATTCTAATCCCCGTCCGCCCCTGTCCAAAACTACCTGCCCCAAAAACATTTATTGGTTAAAATATCGGAACATATTCTGTTTCGGATAGAACGGGCTTTAGACATCCCGAATATGGAAAAAAACATGACCGACAAGAATAAAATAAAATTTTCATCATTTCAAAGCTTACCGAAGATGATAGTGTCACTATTAAAGACTGGTTTGGCTTTTTAATCAAAGAAGAGGCACCAACCTGCTACTTTTGTAAGTTGTTATCATGATTTTTTGGAAGAAATTGAACAGATGGACGAGTATTGTACATCAAAGTCCTGGTAACTATAAATGTCATTTTCTCAAAATTTTAAGATAGTTTTTACTTCTAATCTTAGGTATTTCGTTAATAAAAAGTTAAAAAATAAAAAGTTTCCACCCGCCCTTTTTTCCCTAAATCCGGATGAGAATCTAATAATTTTTTTTCTCTGGCCTAGTGTTACAAATATAGTTTTTCCATATTATGAGTACTGTTTATGTAAATGGATATTTTTAATTTCTGTAAGATTTTAAGAAAAGAAGCTCTTGACTGTCTATTGGAAAAAAGAAGACATTTTAAACATGAACATTTTCCATTAAACACCTATTGGATCCAAATCTGGTCATGGAAACACCTGCTACAATTAGGATTATTATGTCTCCCCCCCTCTGGGGGAGACATATTGTTTTTGCCTTGTCCGTCTGTCCGTTCGTCAGTCTGTCTGTCACACTTCGTTTCCGCTCAATAACTGGAGTACCCTTTGACCTAGAGCCTTCAAACTTCATAGAGTGATAGCCCTTATTGAGTAGAAGAACCCTATTGATTTTGGGGTCAGTAGGTCAAAGGTCAAGGTCACAGGGGCCCGAAGTGTGAAAACCGTTTCCGCTCAATAACTCGAGTACCCTTTGACCCAGAGCCTTCAAGTTTCATAGGGTGATAGCCCTTATTGAGTAGAAGAACCCTATTGATTTTGGGGTCAGTAGGTCAAAGGTCAAGGTCACAGGGGCCCGAAAGTGTGAAAAACGTTTCCGCTCAATAACTCGAGTACCCTTTGACCCAGAGCCTTCAAACTTCATAGGATGATAGCCCTTATTGAGTACAATAACCCTATTGATTTTGGGGTCAGTAGGTCAAAGGACAAGGTCACAGGGGCCCGAACTGTGAAAACCGTTTCCGCTCAATAACTCGAGTACCCTTTGACCCAGAGCCTTCAAGTTTCATAGGGTGATAGCCCTTATTGAGTAGAAGAACCCTATTGATTTTGGGGTCAGTAGGTCAAACGTCAAGGTCACAGGGGCTCGAAGTGTGAAAACCGTTTCCTCTCAATAACTCGAGTACCCTTTGACCCAGAGCCTTCAAACTTCATAGGGTGATAGCCCTTTTTGAGTAGAAGAACCCTATTGATTTTGGGGTCAGTAGGTCAAAGGTCAAGGTCACAGGGGCCCGAAGTGTGAAAACCATTTCCACTCAATAACAGGAGTTCTATTTCTCCCAGAGCCTTCAAACTTCATACGATGGATGTCCTTATTGAGTAGAGGACTCCTATTGATTTTGGGGTCAGTAGGTCAAACGTCAAGGTCACAGGGGCCCGATGAGTGAAAATGGTTTCCTCTCACTAAGTGGAGTTTGATTTTACCTAGAGCCTACAAATTCCTTACAATGGTTGCTGTTACAGCCTTGAAGAACCCTTTTGACTTTGGGGTATTTAGGCCAGACTTCAACATCACAGGGGCCCGTAGAGTTAATATATATATATATGTGCATGTTCATTATACCATAATAAATGACACAGGCTTCCGTTTCAAAAAGGTGATATCACTTCCTTGGCCTTCATTCAATAGGGCGACTGGGGGAGACATGCATTTTTCACAAAAAACAGATTCTAGTTATAATCTACTTCAGTACAAGTGCATTACAAACATACCACATTTGGAATGAGTTGCCGTAAATGCATCTACACCATTTGAAGTATAACACAATGAACATGGAACCTTTTAATTGCCCACTGCATAGCTGCAGGGGATAATGGAATGGTCTTCATGTGTCCATCCTTTCTGCATGTGTTTGCATGCCGTTTTCCTGTTAGCTTTATCAAATCTACACGCCTCAAAGGAATTTAATTAAACTATGGTCTAATGTTCACCCCATCAAGACGATGTGCAGAACCTGGCTAAGTCAAGGTCACCAGTGGTGTATAAATGTTTGACCCATGTATTTCGCGTTCCCTCCAATATTTCTTAATCCCTGGAAGGAATTTCATGAAACTTGCATCAAATGTTCACCTCATTGACATGATTAAAATGACACGGAATAAAGGATAACTACTCGATTTTTAGTTAGTTATACAAGAAAATGACTGAACAGAAATTTTGATTCATGCAGGAGCCTTTTTGCCATGTAGGACAGCATGATGACCTAACTGACCATAGACCCAAGCAGGTAATCCTTTACAAATATTTCTTTTTGGATACTTCACACTTTCTATCACACTGTCATTTTAACTTTTCAAAGTGGAAATTTAAGTGAAGATTGTTATAGTTTTTATGCCCCAGCTGGACAAATACAAAACAATAATAGGTAAAATTGTTTCTTTTATTTAATTTCAACAACTGTATTTACATAGTATCAAACTCTCATACACACAGATAGGAGAATTAAGCTCTTATTTAAATAAAACTATTGTCACTGTTTTACTAGCACTGTTCACAGATCTGCTCTCACTTTAAATCCCGGCCCTCGTGGTGGCGTGTTGAGGGAGGTCAGCCCTGTCTTTGGCTCACATGAGAATCTGTGGTTTTGACCACTCCTGAAATACACAATCATCAGTCAATTATTTCTTTTTGGATACTTCACACTATCTGTTCAAATATGAGTTTTCTCACATAAGGGCTATTACTGGTACCACTGGGAAAGGCATGTTGGATTTTATGTTTCACCAAATGACAATTGTCTTACTTTTGTTCATTTTGTATTATAAGTAATTCATATCTCTTTCCCCAGATTGTCAGGCAATAGCTGCACATAGGTAGAAGCAGGAAGTACTAAACCAACAGCAGTGAACACCCTTTAGTAAAAAAAGCTTGAGCATTTTTTCCTAATTTCATATTCTGTCAAAATGTCTAAATTCATCAGGTGTGTACATGTATCATGAAAACTTTCTGACACCTACATAGGTGGTTAAGAAGAATGCTGCACAGATTCAAAATCAAACAACTTTATTGCTATCCTTAATTTTTGTTTTACATATACTTGATTGCAATTGATCTGTGTATCTTTTAGATACTGTACATTTATAAACAGTTATTAGAAGTATGGAACAATGGAAGATTAAGTAATCTTTGGCATATGCTTTTCAAAATAAAACTTTGTGTACAGTGAATGGGAGATTTGAAAATGTTACGTTTGCTCTGTATCATTTCAGGACTCTGAACTTTCCCGAGGAATTTCTCCAGAATTGTTGTCCTATAAAAACTTCCATCCTGGCTGTAAAACATTAATAAACCGAAACATCATTCATGAATATATTTTTAAATGTTGTTGTGAAGTATTCACAGAGATACATGTAAAAAGGCACTTACTGTGGGCCAGCTTTAGGTATTTTATCTTTTTTGTATTCATCTAAAATTCTTTTCATATCTGCAACTGTTAAATCTTCCTGTAATAGAACAAAGCAATATTTTATTGACAATTTAAACCCTGCTTGGGCAAACAGTGAAAATCCAGATCAGCTGGCACACATTTGGTTATTAATAACCAAAAAGCGAACAATGCAGATCAAACAGCTCTGATGTGCTGACTGATCTGGATCTACACTGATCGCACATGCCACAAAATGTGTCTATATGGATTAAAGGATAATCAGTCCTCTAATGACAGCACAATCAAATCATCATCCATACAGGTTATCCTAGAAATATGAAATGCTAATTACATCGAAACTTGATTCTTATTGCTGATAAAAAATATATAATAATAAGTGTTGAGGATGATGTTAGAAGTGTTTTTACCACAGTGAATTGATGCATATCCACTTATTATCCAGGGATCAAACCGCTGACCCACAGACAAATGGTTCTGAGCTTTATGAGATTGCCTTTTTCCAGAGACAACTACTCTGGTATGATCAAGATGTGCACAGGTATCAAAAGGTTTTGAAAAAAAAGTAGTTGGAAGCCTTTGGAAACATAAAACCCTCAAGAAAACAAGAAGTCGCAATACGAGCTATACTTACGTAATAGTTATCATTGATCTGTACCATGGGAGCATTTACACAGGCTCCTAAACACTCCACTTCTACCAGAGTAAATTTACCATCCTTTGTTGTATGACCAACATCTATGCCTGAAAGTAGTATTCAGTGTTAAAATACACCAATAGAAATATGAATGAAATAATGACAACAGGATTGCCATATACATGTACTTTGCTGTTGCATGGATTGCTAAAACTGATGGAAGACCTTGATCTTCAACCGTTGTTATAAATCTTTGGTTACTGCACATTTTCTAAATGAAGTGAATGTTTGTGCCAAATAATTTCAATATCCTTCAGGCAATTGTTGAGACCAGAAAAAAAGAGAAAGCATCCCATAAAAAGCTTGTGTTGTTAAGTGTTGGCTTCTGTTGACTTTCTCCTTGAAGTGACCAGTTACTGTAAGTGCCAAGTAATTTTGAAGGCACCATATAAGCTGTGGGGATAGAGAGCAGCCGTGCAATAGATCTGATCTGATCTTTACAGTTACATAACAGGGTGTCGGCTTTTGCACATCATCTCAATGAGATAACTATTTGTAAATTGTTGGTAGGGTGTTGATGAGATATGAAATGTGAGTTTAGTATGTCCTGTCTGTGCAGTAAAACAATGGGAAAAATGTAGAAATTTTCTATTAATAATCTTGAAAAAGGCTTTATGCCGAAACATCGAAAATAGAGTGTAAAACAATGTTATGAGATATGGAATGGACATGAAAACCTGATGGATGGACCAGACACAGGACTATTCTTACATCTCCAGTATGCTCCCCGGCATGGGATGATAAAATAGACACTGAAGAAACTTAAATAAAGCGGGTATAGCCAGACTCTTAACTAAGTTCTTTTGGTCAACTTGAGGGCATTGAACAGTTTATATAGTGTAATTGTGTATTTATATATTACATGTTTTTATGTTGGGATTTTTTACAGTCAGTGTTAGCCTTGGAAAGGGTATATTAGCGAAATGCATCTATAGTGAAAAGTCAGATGTTAAGTCAGCTTTTGGGTAAAACAGAACAAGTTTAATAAATTATATGAGGAAGGTGACTTTTAATGGCCCTGTTGAAGAATGAAAAAAACAACTTAATAACTTATAACTATGTTATAAAGATTAATTACTTATAACTGTAACTGGT
Source organism: Corbicula japonica (assembly GCA_038501625.1). Lineage (NCBI taxonomy): Eukaryota > Metazoa > Mollusca > Bivalvia > Venerida > Cyrenidae > Corbicula > Corbicula japonica. Next base: position 1,542,627 of record JAZAYU010000116.1, read on the forward strand.
GTCTGCAATCTGTGTAGACCCAGAATGGCTTGTTTGCTTAATGTCTATATTGTTTGCTATTTAGTTGACTAATTCTGCAGAACACAGAAGGTTTAATGCTTCAAGTTCTAAGCACAATATCTGTCACATTTGCTACCAGAGTCCGAGATCAAATTTCGCACTCTAATAAGAGTCTACACAGTTAGTATTCAGTTATTGTATTTCTGTCAAACACCCCCAAGAACAATAAATGACCTGGATCAAATAGATAGAAAGCAAGTCCATTAAATAAATTCAGCAGGTAAAGAATTAAAAATGGGGTAATAATATCATTACCTAGCTCTTTTTTGATGCAATCTAAAATGACATCAGATCCAACCCCACCCAACATACACGGTGTTGTTGTGCAAATCTGTACAAAATATTTTCCTACAGGTTCTCTGAAAAAATAGTAAAATATGCATATCGGACATAGCCACATGCAGCAGACACTGCAGGCATGTTCTAAGCAACAAACAGAGATTTAAAACTGGTAGTAAAAAATATGTATTGATAGATCCCTTCTGTTTGATACAAGGTTTGGCATGAATGTTGGTTGGTAATTCAAACAAAAACCCACTGTCATCAGAAAAACTGACATTACTCGAACACTTAACATTGATGTAACATCGAAGTGTCTTAAAGTAACACACAATTAAGTTCAATAAACATTAATGTTCTTTGAATTGTAGCTATCTGCTTGCGCTCTGTCAAAATACTGAACATCTGAACAAACTTCACTAAGAAATGACGTTGTAATTGGAAAGTTCTTGGATGTCCATTTTAAAACTACTTTTTATCGGGAAATTACCTGGATATCTATCATGAAATATTTTCATTATTAATTACCTGGATATTCATTATGTAATGGAACTTTAATTGGAAATTACCGGGATATCCATTAAATGACATTATAATTGAACAGTAATTCGCTATCCATTAGGAAATGACATTTTAAGGGCTATTCCAGTTAAACATATACCCTACCCCAGGACGGCAAAATAAAAAACTTCTATTGGGGGAGGGTCCTGTAAATTTAATCTTCTAATGGGGGTGGGGAAAATAGGATTTTCACTTCTAAAGGGGGTTGCTTTTTTGCCGGATAAGAAAAGGAAGACCGATAGTTTGGTGGCTAGGAAATCGTCGGCGTGCGGGCCGAACTTATATGAGGACGATATGAATTGCAACGGGTGACTTCCCAATCCCGTTACAAGAAAACGACGCGAATCCTGATGTCTGATCGGTTTTCTAAGGAAGACCTTCAAAATTGGATGCCAGCTTACAGCGTACATGCAGCGCATCAACACGATACCACAGCGAACAGTATTTTGTTTGGGGTGGGAGGGGAAGTGGGATCATAGTGAACAAGTCCACTTTGTCCACTTATTCGAGCGGACACAGCTTTGCAAGGGTAGTTAAAATTTAACATCGTGACATTGCAGCGATGTATCGCGTAGAACCCTGGACGCTCATAATTCGACTAGGAAAGGCAATCAAGACTTTCAAATGTTTATTTTCAATTCAGTGAATATATTAATAACCATTAAATCAGTAAATTGATGTTCTCTATAACAGTAAAAATAAATGAATATTTGTTACGAAAACTAGCTTAATTGTGACTTTTTCAAGCCATATTGAAATTAATTGAATAACAAAGGCCATTTGTATTGGTAATTTGGAGTAATTTTAAACATAGACATCAGAATAATGTGAAACTCTAAACAAGAGCGATATAGTCTTGGATACATAAGTTCCCGCTAAATCTCGTAGCGGGAAGCACGTGCGTAGACAGGACCGGAACTGGCGTCGGGATAGAGCTCTTAAAGGTCGAGGTCTTCAAGAGAAGCATGCTTTACAGTTTTTTTTATATTGTATTTCCAACAACACTGTTTAATTTATTTCCTTATGAACCCTTTTAGTATTGAAAACTAACTTCCACAGAATACCAGACATGGGGCGAATTATTTTTAAAAGTAATGCATTAAATTAGCATTATTTGTCAAATTTGTGCATTAAATTAAATTAACATTACTATATTTTGAGAAAGTAATGCATTAAATTAGCATTATATCAAAAAGTAATGCATTAAATTAAGTATTATTTTACTACAAATTTTGATTTCAACTAGAGTTTGAATCAGCTAGCGACCTCTGTAAACACCTGTAGCACTGCATCACTTTAAAAGACGCCTATTGAGTTTTATGTCGTGCTACTTCTTTAAGAACTGCCGCTCCAATCAGAAGACGCTACGTTCAACTTCAAAGTAAGGTTTTGCTGTCAATCAATTTTTGTGGCTGTGTGTTTATTCTACTTGAACTGAAAATTTCATTTTCTAAAGATTTGAATAGTTCATGCAGCATTGAAGCAATAACAATCGGTGTGGCTTAAAGTAAAGCAACCTGAAGGCATGATTAACTATTATCAGCATTCTGTCAATTAAACTTTTCTGCTCATTTTTAAAGGAAATATCAATCGCAGCTTTACACGTTTGATGTTTTTGTTTGCAAGCAAAAATCTAAAAGAAATCTAAATTTGTAGTATTCACAAGTGAAAAGTCAACTGTCAGTATAATATTATGTACTGTATAAAAGGGATCATCTTCCAAAAAAAAAAAAAAAACAACCCAAAGTTTAATATACAAGTATCAATCTGAAAGTGTGAAGACCTAAAGTGACACCTCAAGAACTTACAACAAAACTGTTCTCAGTACATATAGATTAGTACAGGTTTAGCTTTTAACACACTTTTGTTATCATTGACTTATTGCTGTTTTTCACACATCTAGTGTGTACATGTAGTATTGACAAAGGACTTCACTTCCAGCTTATTAAACTATTGTCTCCTACATCTGCATTAAATGCTGATTTCCTGAAATCTGACATAGCTTTAAATAACTTTACAATGACACTAAATCAGTAAATAACATTATAAATGAATTGTTAAAAACATAACTTTATGTGAGTGAATGTAAGAGTTTTGTACAAGTCTGAAAGTTTGAGTTGATTTTGATGCCATCTTATTTCAGAATGAATAAACAAAATCCAATAGTTGATTAAAATCCAATTAATGCCCAATAATGCTAAGCATTACAGCATTTTGGCATAGGTAATGCATTAAATTGGCATTAAAATAATGCTAAATCTGTTGCATTAATCATTACCTTGCATTACTGACAAAAAATAATGCATTATTAATGCAATAGCATTAAAAATTAATTCGCCCCATGTCTGCAGAATACCTTAAACAAGGCGCTCAAATGAGAAGCTCCGGTCATGTATCCTCATGTGCCTCTTGATGCGACCGATCTTATCTTTTGCTATCAACAGTAATTTCAATTCCCTTCATATTAATTAAAATATCTCAGTAAAATGCAAGTGCGATAAGCCATTGTGTTTTGTTTTGGATTTGAAGCGTGCAAGCCTTTTCGTTAAGTAGTTTGTTTAGAACTGAGACTTTTGAAACAAATACATGTATTTTATTTACTATATACTCTCGCTCATGGAAGTTCAGTGCTGTAATACTTTAAAGTTGTTCACTTTCAAGAGTTACACTGGATATTTGTTCAGTATAAACCGAATAAAAGAATCGTACAATGTCAAAGGGAGGTCACCTGTTTTTGACCAACGGGAAAGTGCCTTCTGTCAGTATGTCGAAGGGAGATCACTTTTTCCAAACTTGCTATTGCTGATTAATTATATTAAGATGAAATGCACCATGTAATAAATACTAGACATTAGATAAAATGCTGTACTTTGCATGTGCGGTACACGAACTTGGAAACTACAAATAAACAATTGGTGCAGTAAAAAATAACAACTATCTACGGTCAAAGATCACAGCCGGTGAACTCTGACGTAAAAGATCGTACATCAATTTTTATAATTGATAATTGAAAGCCTTTTCAGTGCAGGTAGCGTGTCATTCATGCGAATCTTTCCTCGAGAAAAAAGAAAAACGAAAAGATTTTACCACCCACAACGCAAAAAGCTTGCATTACGTGTAAATCATGCCCTTTTTATTGCAGACGTCTGACGTATTGTTAATTGTACGTCATACGTGTATGATGTAAGCGGCGAACAAACAGTGTGCATTTGGAGCAAATCGTGTGTTTATTTACCGCCAAAAATCCATACATCTGATATTATTGTCAGCGTTTGATTTTTATAACGTATGTCAGATTCTCAAAATCATTTATTTGGAAGGGCAGTTAATGCTGTTGCCCACCAGTAAAATAAACTATTGCTACATGTTTTAGTTTTTCATTTCCGAATCTCCAACCCCCAAAAAAATGATGTTGCGTAGTCCGTATTTTTTGCTTTCATCTAGATCTCCTAAATATCGTGTAAGCTATAAAAGACATTAATAAAACACATCTTCGAAAAAAACGTAAATGCATAAACATACACAATGCGAAAGTTATGTCTGTGAATGAAGTTTCTATTGAAAATTCACGGATGTTGTTTTTATTTGGGATATAGACTTAGTGTAGAAGAGTTCATGCGTGTATCTTTTCATGAACGTTAGAAACTATTTCATTTCTACGTTCATATGCAAACTGTTTTACAAATATGATATTTCATGCTCCTTTCACGAAAATTACCCAGTGAAAAGTATTCAACTCCCCTTTATATGCATTAAAGATCATAAATGTCTACCTTAATAGCATTAATCAGTTATAGCTTAAGCTAAAGATACAATCTTAGGTGTTTATATTTTCTCAGGACTTTGAAAACTATTATGTTATCAATTCATCCTTATAGTCAAAGTTGCTGACATGGCAATTCTCATTACACGGAAGATGACTGTGTCATGCATTTATTGTTCATCCTCAGTAAAGCTCAAGATGCTGTTTCTGAGTTTTTCAATATTAAAATGGTCTTAAATCTAGTATATCTTGTTTTTTAATATAATATTAAGTATGATGACACACTGTCAAAGATACAAGAACTGTTAACTTCTTAACCCTTTACACCATGAGATGTGGCTTTAAAAGTCGGTAAACCGTGTAGATCTACAAATCCTTGCCAACCGATCAGGATCTACATAGTTCGCTTTTTGATTCATAAGGTTATTATTGACAAGAAGGCTTCAAAACAAGATCCTTACTTTGCAGTGGACCTGCCTTTTGGAAATCAAACTACAAGTCTTGTTTTTTTTATCATGTGGGATTTGAGAATATGGTAGACTTAACACTAATATGGCAAATGAATATGAACTCGTCAGACATATAACATTTATTTATGAATGATGTTCAACATTAAAAAAAACTTCTAAGGGTTAAAAAATATCTCTTCTAAAGGTGGACCAACATTGAAGAAAAAATTCTATAGGGGGGACCGTTTTCAATTTGTTCTGCTTCTAATGGGGGACAGTCTAATTTGAAAGTGCCTTCCTGTGGTGGGATATATGTTTAAATGGAATAGCCCTTAATTGGAAAATACCTGGATATCACTCAATATATGTACTGTATGTAAATTTCATATCCAGCATTGTTAATACTGTTATCTCAATAACCACTGGGTGTTGAAGTGAACATGTACCTATTAAACATGGTGTAGAATGTAGCCACCTCGTACACTCTCATCTTGGGCATCTTTAGCAAATCTGCTACAGCATGCATGGCAGACAGCGGTACCCATCCTGCAGTACAAAAACAATATAGATGACAGTGGTGAACAACCTGCAGTATGAACAACAAGGCAGACTGCAGTACACAGACTGCAGTAGAAACAGAAATATGACAGCAATGGTGGCAAGAGAACGCTTATCTGGAAAATATATCAGGTAAGCCATAGGTGAAGGGGAGCCAAGTCAGACAAACTTCCCCATCTATGACAACAATCAATTATTCTATTTATCCTGTCAATACCAAAACCTCTTGTAGGACTAAGCATTTAAATAATTTATGGCCATTTACTGCATTTAGTATCATTGAATTTTGCAAAGAAGGTTATTAATCAAACTGTCACAAATAATGAAAAAAATCATTAATCATGAAAATTATGGTGCTTATCAGACTGAATCAAGTGACTGTATAAAAGACTCATATATGTTTGTTTCAAACTAATTTTTTCATAGTTTGACCAAATTTTTAAAATTTTGTGGTTTATCCTGAAAATGTAAACCAGGGTATTAACAGAAAGTTGTTTGTGGATTATTGAAAAAAAAGCAAAATGATTTGGTCTTAGTAACTTCATCCAAGAGGCTTTTGATGTGTGAGTATGCTCAGCAACAAAATCATTCAATTCTAATCCCTCATCTTAAATAACGACAGCCGAGTTTTGTAGAATGGTCTCACCGTGCTGTCTCTGAGCAAGATCTAGGAGAGGGATACATGCTGCTGCCTCATGACCTTCTGGGTAGTTCTTAATGATCAACTCGGCTTTCTGAAAATAACCAATAATGCATGTTATACAACTCAATTTAATATTGTGTCACAAATAACTATAAGTTTCACAACTCAATTGTAAAGAGTAAAATTTTAAAGCATTTTATTAAAATAAAAATTAACATCTAGGTAAAACTGGTTTGCCTAAAATCTTTGGTAAACTGTTCCATTTTCATTAATAATTAGCTATCAAACCAAAACAAAAATAAAAACATTACCTTAATGTTTTCTGGAGAGAACTCAAATGGTGTGTCTGGATTGTTGTCTGCAGTATGTCTGTGCTGAAATAAAAATGTTGATCATACATTGTATATGTTTCCAATTTTTAAATGATGATGTAATTTATAAACAAATTGTAAAAAATAGAATAACTAATATATAATTTAGTGGTTTCACTAATAACAAAAAAAAATCTTCAGAACACAAAATGGCAGATATCATTCACCCTAGTAATGCTCAAACTTAATTGATAGTTGTATCATTTTGTTCACAAGTATCATTTTGTGCACAATGATTCAATGTAGTTGTTTATATGCAAACAAGCTTTTTCACAATTACAAAATAAAAATAATAAAATAAATGCTTCAGTATTTTAGCAGCTATCTATAAATTCACTAAGTAACTCAATTAATAGAAAATATTAACTAATTTTACTATATATATAAATAGAAGTTCATTATTACAGCCAATGTTGCTGATTTCACTTACAACAAAAAGATGTTCACTGCATACTGGAACAGCTGTGTGAAGTTTCCTTACTTGGCGACACTAAAACAAATGAAGAGATGACACAGCATTATATACACAGAAATGGCATGGAGACATCTACAAGAAAAATAAATAGGAATTCTGTTTCAGATAAGTGATTTTATTGTTGCAAGATCTGAAACCCAACAGAATTAATGTCACAACAAAAAAAACCCATTCATTTTAGTTTAATGACCACATGTTTATGCAACAGCTACGAGAATGATTGTTCACATTTCAGGGCAATAGCAGTCTGCTTACAGAGTGGACATTTCATTCTACTTTCATCTCTGCAAAAATCATAGGCTCAATGTCAAGATTGTTCAAGAAAGTTTTCATGAGCGTGAGAGCAGTTTATATTTGCCATCATTATGCGCCCAACAGTCAAGTGATATAGAAAGTATTTGGGGCAAATACAATTGGTGAATGTAATAAGCTGATTAAGATAGAGGGTGAAAGGTAGATTTGGTTTGTGGCAGTTTGGGTAGAAATGTGTAACCTCAAACAAGACTAGAAGCTCACATACAGTCAATTATTCAGTTCCGGCACATTTGAGTTATAAATTGAGAATGTGTTGAGAAATCATTGTGTTCTTGCAGCATTTCTCTTATTTAGAGTGATGCTGCTAGAACACACAATGATTTCTTGACCAATTTTCGGTTTTTAATTCAAGATTGTGAACATGTTCCAGAACTAATTGAATGCTGAAACTGATTATACTCGAACTCTGTATTATCGACACATCTCTATTAACGGCGTAAAGTAGTTATGTTGCCAGGCATTTCCATATTTGATAGCTTTGAACTTAATATGCCAAACTAGGTAATTTCTTGGTAAATTTTACATTGAAATTAGTAGTTTTCTCAAAAATACAGAAGTAATGAAATAATATTGAACTGCATAAGATTAAGAAACATTGTTAACTTAAAGAAGTACGCCGATAATACAGAGTTCCTGGCTAATTGTCTGTATCAGATATTACTCTGCCAATGCTCTTAACAATATTGAACAAATGAGGCAATCAAATTCTAAAAATACTATTTTCTCCCCCACTAATACCAGGCATTTCCAATTTACTTGGCGCAAATGTCCTCAAGGTTTGGGTCGACTACCCTAGCCAATTCTTCAGCCGAAGGAGCTCTAAGGGTAATATGTTCTTTATAGGTTGAAATTATTAGCCTCGACTAAGACTCGAACCTTAGATCTCCAAATTACCATCTTTAACAATTGAGCTACTGAATTTATGTAACGTTTTCGTGAATATTTATGCAACACTATCTTACCCCACCCGCTTAATTTTTCAACAAGACATGTTGAAAACAAAAAAATACAACTGCAATATACATGACATAATTTAGGAAAAGATAATGTGGCAGCGAAATATGGATACGCACAGCAGCAGAAAGGAATCTACGGCCAGTAGCAAGCATTTTGTTCTTTTGGGGGTCTCGTAAGTCACCGGAAGAGACTCTGCTGTTCAGCCTCGGACAAACTGGTAAAAAACTTGAATAATAAATTAACTAGCCCACAAATATAGATGTATTTTGAATGTTTGATTGTTTAGTCAATTGCTATTTCAGTTTTATTTTACATTGCCGTCTTTTTAAAAAAAATTTATTCACTTCGAGTCTATTACTATGGTCACGAGGTAAACAATATGGCGGAAGTATGAAAATTCGACAAAATAGACAACAACAGAAAGTTTGTTGTCAAAAAATTGACGAGATAATAAAATAATTATTTTTGACAACAAATCCATCATTTCTTCAAATATTCCTCATTACTAGACAAGATTGAATAAAATAAAAATGACAAATAAAACGGTACTGTCATAAAGTGCACAATTAATCTGTTTATAGACCCCTACAACTGAAAGGCTTTCATAATTTGGATAATAATGACATCAAAAAGCGGAGGTACTCACCATAAAAAGAGGGCACAAACAACAAAGGACCGTGAAAAGCAAGTGTTCAATATCTTTGTAAAGCTGTTCACAGGAGAAAAATTTCCTTTGAAAAATATTTCAAATGAAATGAAGATCCGAGATCTGAAAATGTATATGGAATTCGCAACTGGAGTACCAGTCCATATGCAGAGAATTAGCTACTTGGATGATGGTTTGTTCGCTTCAAATTTTTTATGAATTTATTATGATTAAAATTGTTTATATATCATTAAAAATTTCAAATTAACTGAAAAAATCCCATATTTTTTTGAAAGATAAACCACTTGGAATATTATAAATCATACAAATGATATTGAATGAAATATCCAAACTGACATCCCAAAACATAAAGAAGTAGCATAAAAGGCATACGTCCTTCCTTCTTTGGAGTATTTGGCCACTATATAGAATCCCTGGCAAGAAGTACATAATTCAGATTGAAATGGTACTGCATCATTCAGCAATACAGTTACACAAGCAGCATCACCAAATTACTAAACAAGATTAATTAACCAATACTAGAAAGGCACTGTAAAGTGGCATCATTATGTATGTTTTACAAAATTACACAAAACCTAGTAAGGGTCAAATTCCCACAATAAATACATCTAACACAGAGACACAGGTACAGTATCCCCTTCTACAGAGTTGATGGATATAGGCATTCATTCTTCAGAATTCTTCCCTCATATGGGAATGATTTGGAACAGTCTACCTCCAGATATCACTCAGGCAGACAGCCTGGCCTTATTCAAGGCTAGGCTGCATAGCCATTGTTTCTAACCCAGAGTACTACAAATAATCATCAACCTCCATCATCACCCCATCCTTCACCCCATCAGACCATTTGTCTTATCTGCACTACTCAACTATCGTTCATCTTTTAATTCTTGTAGTATTCTGGTCAAACCAAATTATAGATGTTTACCACACCAGCTTCCTGTAAGCTTCTTCCAGGGCCTTCCCCAGAAAAATTTTAAGGCATCCTGGCATCCGACGCGTGACGCGCTAATTCGTGCAAAATGTTTTCACATGGTTGATAGGGTGTATCTTACAAATACAATTTATATTAATATATATTTAACACAAAGCAACAAGTAATCTAAGTTTTATTGAAATATGACAAAGTACATTTTTCACAGAACTACCACAGACTTGCTATTGTATTGTACTTAATACAAAACAGTTGTTGCTTCATTTTTTATGTACATCAGTCTAAAAACATGCCACAATTGTCTCTTGTTGCAATATATACACAGCCCTTGATTGCAGACCTGTTCTTGTCATTATGATTATGCCTCAATTTAATACATGACTTGTTGAAAAGTAAACATGTTCAGTAGAATGGCCATTTATTGATATGGACAGCATTTAAAGATGTACAGTTAGTACTTTCAGTTAGTACTTTTATAACATCAAATTACTTTAAAATCGTCTTCATTTATGGTTACAATTTGTTATAATAAACCTTCTGTATTCGCCTGTTAATATAAGTGACAAGATTATCATTTACCACTTAGCAATACATGCTCACAACTCTTCACAGTTAGCAGGTCATCAAAGAACAATATACCGATTTTAATCTCATTTAGGCCATCATAACTGCCGATAGATAATCTGTTCTTAATTGGTTGATTTACGACCATCTTCTCTGTATTCAACAGACACTCATCCAAATATCCGACTTCTGATACACAGCAGACGCTCATTAAATATTGTAAGAAGTGATCTTGTACAGTAGACGCTTAACAATATCGCTTGAAATTGGCGAGAAAGTTTCGTAATTTGACATGTTTATTGACCTTGTATATTGAATTTTAAAGCATCCCGGCCAGGATTTATGGCATACCAGCGGATTATAAGCATCCCGCAAATGTTAGTTTAGAAATTAAGGCATCCCGGCGCCGGTATGCCATAATTGCCTGGGGAAAGCCCTGTCTTCATGTATCTTAACTAAGACAACAAATGCCACTTTAATTGGCATCTGTTTGATAGCATATTATTAAAATGACTATTCCATTTATGGAGAAGACAAATACCAGTTTTTATTTCAGAATATCACAAGTGCGCAAAAACCTCATAAATACAGTTTTGACACTTTTATAGTATTGAAACAGAACTGCTGTGATACCTTTAATATCCTCAGCTACAGAGTCCAGCTTTAAGGATTGCAATATATTGAAATTTTTAACACAAAAGAAGTGTTTATTATTAGCTCACCTGAGCACGAAGTGCTCATGGTGAGCTTTTGTGATCGCCTGATGTCCGTCGTCCGTCCGTCCGTGCGTGTGTCGTCAACTTTTTCTTCAAATGACTTCTTCTCCTGAACTCCTGGGCCAATCTTGCTGAAACTTGGCAGGAATGTTACCTGCATGAAGCTTTACCAAAATTGTTCAAATGGTTCCAGTCCATTGCCTATCTAGGTCACAGAGGTTAAAAATAGATTTTGAACATGAAATTTTAAAAAATCTTCTTCTCTGAAACCGTAAAGGCCTAGAACTTTGATATTTGCTGTGTAGCATCACCTACCAAGATTGTTCAAATTATAGCCCTGGGGTTAAAATTGGCCCCGCCCCAGGGGTCACTTGATTTTACATAGACTTATATAGGAAAAACTATAAAAATCTTCTTGTCTGAAACCACAAGGCCTAGAGCTTAGATATTTGGCATTTAGCATCCTCTAGTGGAACTCTACAAAGTTTGTTCAAATTATTTCCCTGGGGTCAAAATTGGCCCCGCCTCAGGGGTCACTTCATTTTGCATAGACTTATATAGGAAAAACTTTAAAAATCTTCTTGTCTGAAACCACAAGGCCTAGAGCTTAGATATTTGGCATTTAGCACCATCTAGTGGAACTCTACAAAGATTGTTCAAATTATTTCCCTGGGGTCAAAATTGGCCCCGCCCCAGGGGTCAGTTCATTTGACATAGACTTATATAGGAAAAACTTTAAAAATCTTCTTGTCTGAAACCACAAGGCCTAGAGCTTTGATATTTGGCATTTAGCATCCTCTAGTAGAACTCTACAAAGTTTGTTCAAATTATTTCCCTGGGGTCAAAATTGGCCCCGCCCCAGGGGTCACTTCATTTTGCATAGACTTATATAGGAAAAACTTAAAAAATCTTCTTGTCTGAAACCACAAGGCCTAGAGCTTAGATATTTGGCATTTAGCACCCTCTAGTGGAACTCTACAAAGATTGTTCAAATTATTTCCCTGGGGTCAAAATTGGCCCCGCCCCAGGGGTCACTTCATTTGACATAGACTTATATAGGAAAAACTTTAAAAATCTTCTTGTCTGAAACCACAAGGCCTAGAGCTTTGATATTTGGCATTTAGCATCCTCTAGTAGAACTCTACAAAGTTTGTTCAAATTATTTCCCTGGGGTCAAAATTGGCCCCGCCCCAGGGGTCACTTCATTTTGCATAGCTTTATATAGGAAAAACTTAAAAAATCTTCTTGTCTGAAACCACAAGGCCTAGAGCTTAGATATTTGGCATTTAGCACCCTCTAGTGGAACTCTACAAAGATTGTTCAGATTATTTCCCTGGGGTCAAAATTTGGCCCCGCCCCAGGGGTCACTTCATTTGACATAGACTTATATAGGAAAAACTAAAAATCTTCTTGTCTGAAACCACAAGGCCTAGAGCTAAGATATTTGGCATTTAGCATCCTCTAGTGGAACTCTACAAAGTTTGTTCAAATTATTTCCCTGGGGTCAAAATTGGCCCGGCCCCAGGGGTCACTTCATTTTGCATAGACTTATATAGGAAAAACTTAAAAAATCTTCTTGTCTGAAACCACAAGGCCTAGAGCTTAGATATTTGGCATTTAGCACCCTCTAGTGGAACTCTACAAAGATTGTTCAAATGATTTCCCTGGGGTCAAAATTGGCCCCGCCCCAGGGGTCACTTGATTTTACATAGACTTATATAGGAAAAACTATAAAAATCTTCTTGTCTGAAACCACAAGGCCTAGAGCTTAGATATTTGGCATTTAGCATCCTCTAGTGGAACTCTACAAAGTTTGTTCAAATTATTTCCCTGGGGTCAAAATTGGCCCCGCCTCAGGGGTCACTTCATTTTGCATAGACTTATATAGGAAAAACTTTAAAAATCTTCTTGTCTGAAACCACAAGGCCTAGAGCTTAGATATTTGGCATTTAGCACCCTCTAGTGGAACTCTACAAAGATTGTTCAAATTATTTCCCTGGGGTCAAAATTGGCCCCGCCCCAGGGGTCACTTCATTTTACATAGACTTATATAGGAAAAACTTTAAAAATCTTCTTGTCTGAAACCACAAGGCCTAGAGCTTAGATATTTGGCATTTAGTATCCTCTAGTAGAACTTTACAAAGATTATTCAAATTATTTCCCTGAGGTCAAAATTGGCCCCGCCCCAGGGGTCACTTCATTTTATATAGACTTGTATAGGAAAAACTTTAAAAATCTTCTTGTCTGAAACCACAAGCTGAGAGTACTTTTGTACTCAGGTGAGCGATATAGGGCCATCATGGCCCTCTTGTTTTTTATATGTTCTCTGCTCGCGATGAAAAAGCCTTTCTCATATTTCAGGAGAACTTTTAGATCAAAGTGACATTAGAAGCAATGATATTGTTCCAAATGCCACCCTTCAGATGCATGTTTGGCCAATGTGGAAGGACCTCATTGAGGCGTGTGCAACCAATGACATAGACTGGGTATGCAAATGAAACATATACAAAATATTGCGTATAGTCACAGGATTTTGCAATGGAAATTAATATTGATATCATCTTACTTGATATATTGTCAACACAACACATTTGCCAACAAATAACTTATTTATATTATTAAAGGTAAAACCAAGACGCATTTGATATTTTGTGATCATTATCATGACAAATTAAACCAGAAAATAATCTTATATATGTTTTTCCAACAGATTTATAATCAATAAATAAAATATTGGGTTTCATAATCTGTCAAAAAACATAATCGATCATTGGAAATAATCGAACAACCCTTTTCGATCAATCATCGATTATATAATCGAAGCATTTACAATAACAATGTACATGCTTCGATAAAGAAGAATTTTATTTATAAATAGGAATTCTTTATTAATATTCTACTAGAATCTAGCAACAAAAATACTCATAATTTGTTATTATAATGCATATTTTTTTCTATTTTGCAAAAAAAATATTTCAAAATGATACTGTTAAGAGTCTTCTGCTTAAGGCTTGCAAAACACACAAGAAATTCTTTTGAGGGGAATTTGTTTGAAAAATAGGAAAAAAATAATTGGGGATGGGAATGGGGTCAAAATCCACAGGCTGCATGAATTGTCATTTGTAACCGTATCGGATATGAGCATAAGGTGTAACCTGCAGGTACAGGAGTCTTTTTCTTGTAATACTTAGTTGGAGAACATATTCCAAAGCTTATTTAAAACCAAAGTAACACTGATCTATGTCATATATCAAACAATGTTTCTGTTCTGATACAGTGATCTCCCTTGGGAGCTGCTTAAAGAACAGCAAACCGGTGATCGATTATTAAACTTCGTAATTGATTATCGAAAATCGATCCTAAAAACAATTTATTTTCCATTATAATCGATCATCGTTTAATCCCTAATAAAATATAATAATTATTTAGGTTTTTCGACTTGGTGTTACCTCACAAACTTCCTACCACACTCCAGGAAGTGATTACATGACAAAGAGGGCTCGCAAAGCATGGCTTCAAGAACGAGCATTTTTAGCTTTATATGTTGCTGCACACAGAGGTCATCAGAAACTAGTCAATAGATTGATAGAAGCAGGTAGATTTATATATGATTAATTACCTAAAGTTCTCTTTTGTAAATTTTTTCTTTCGGCTTTAGAGAATTTATTTTATTGATAAAGTAATAATACATCTACATGTAATTGTTCATTTCCACCCGATGACTTTTTCAACATAAATTCAGATAAATATCCCAGGTATATTTGATTTTTAATTATTGATTATTTGATATGTTGATTTAATCTGGTTTGTATTATACCAGACTTTGTATCAGAGTTTGTAGACTTTATCAAAATAATTTTTATTCCAACTCTTGTTCATTTTAGTTCATGATTTTATTGATCAACCATCCAAAAACATGTTTAAATATATCAGCTAAATATTGCTGAAAGGCATAGTGTAAATATTATGAAGTTTTGCTATGATATTAGGAGCAGATGTCAATGCGAGTACGCCACTAGGAAGAACTCCTCTCCACGTGGCAGCTTCTCAGGGTCATGGCCATATTGTAGACCTTCTTCTGGAAAAAGGTAGTTCTAACAAAACTTTAATAATTCTAACACTAGTAAAGTATGTCCAAATCTTTATCTGTTAATAGTGTTTCAAAGTAAAAATCTAGTTGTAAAATTTAACGATTGTCAGATGTTCATGTGTTAGTTGTTGCTGATGAACTTTGCTGTATTAAAACAGTTTGACTGCTTAATTTAATGCTAGCCAGCTTTTGATTCTGGTGGCAGCTGTATGTTAGTAACACAGTAACCCTTTCAACAAAATTGTTATGAAAAAGGTCATTAGAGTGTTTACACATAATTATTCCAACTTGAAAAAAAAACTATTAATGAGAGCATTTAAAATATGTCTGTGCCCTTATTTTAGTTAAAAAAACAAATATCATTGAAAAAGTTCTTGTCTATTTTTAAAAATTATCAAAAGAGTTTTATTATGCATCAAACCATGAACAAACTCTGATGTTGCAAGGGTTAATGATATTGCTGTGAGGTGGCAGAACTTTCAGTGTGCAACATGATTCCAGGTGCTGACATTGATGCAGAGGATGAAACTGGAGCAACAGCGCTGACTATAGCTGCACAGTTTGGACATAAGACCTGTGAGAGACATCTGTTTCTGTTCCGATGGCAGGAGCGAGCCAAGCGCACCAAGCCAAGTGCTGAACCTCCGAGGATGGCTCACCAGTTCTATGACTCGGCATTCCCAGTATGGAAGAAGGGTGGAAAGTGTCAGTTATATTTCATGAACATTTTACCTCCGGGAGAATATGAAGGAACAAGATTTAATTCCCCAAAGAGAAGAACAGAACTCACAGAAGAAGAGATGGAGGAACTAGAAGCCATTGGTAGAGGTGAGAACTGATAACATGTTTATGTTTGCTCTTACAGCATCCATCGCCATAGATGTTACATTCGTATCCTGTCAGCCGGCACATACATGCAGTCTATACTGGTTAATTAACTCTTTACTCCATATACATTTTAACTCATGTGCCAGCTGATTCGGATCTACACTTTTTGAATCTTGGTCAGAAATAACCTAATGAACCTAAAAGCAAACAGTGTAGATCCTGATCAGTTGGCCCAGATGTGCTGTCTGATCTGGATCTACACTGTTTGCCCATGCAATAAAGGTGTATCTGTGGAGTAAAGGGTTAACATCCTTATGAACAATGAATGTTACCGCTCAGCTGGAAAGAAATGTGTGTCCATTATACAGATTTAATGGGTTAAGGTGTATGAAGTTAGACTGGTATTTCCATATATACAAATAGTTAATAGTTTTATGAAAAACAACACAGTACATTTCAATAATTTGTTTAATTTGTTTAATAAATACCACGACTATCTTTTCTTGGATTGTCTTATTCAAAGATATGTATTTTGCAAAGATGTTTTGATTGATCTACATTATAATGCTATCAGACTGCATGAATCTGCTTGCTGTCTTGGATCTACACTGGCCCGAGAAAACTGACATTGTTAATCAGCCCCAGATATCAGCAATATGATTGGTTCAAATCAAACACAACCTATAGATCTGAGACTGGTTGCCAAAAATGTAGTATTTAACATGGAACAATTTCAGTGCACTAAAGTTATGATATTTTTTCTGTCAGTGTTTTTGTTAATTGATCAACCTAGTATTTGCCAGGTAAATATTTTTATTTGCTGTATCTCTTGATTTAATTAGGCTAAATGGTGCTTACTTCATAAACCAGTATGGTTCTATCTTTTAGCAGAAAATTAAGCACACCATAAAACTGTTTTTCAGATGGACGCTTGCCTGCTATTAGAGAGGAGAAGAGGCTGAGGGCCAAAAGGTAGGTATACACTTCATGTGAACTTCTGGCCTTGCTTTCCTGCTTGCAATATACATTCACTG
Organism: Corbicula japonica; assembly: GCA_038501625.1. Classification (NCBI taxonomy): domain Eukaryota; kingdom Metazoa; phylum Mollusca; class Bivalvia; order Venerida; family Cyrenidae; genus Corbicula; species Corbicula japonica. The sequence continues at coordinate 1,559,891 of JAZAYU010000116.1, forward strand.
GCAAATAATTCACATTTATTAAAATTTTGTCTTTTGACAGAGTGACTTGAAAAAAAAATCATAACTAATTATAAATAAGATTTGGATTTCTAAAGTTTATCATTGTAGGACATGTTACAACACAGTCTTCCATAGAAAAATTGTGCAATAGAAATTTTTTTTTTCATTGTAAAAGTCTGATTACCCCAGTATGTAATAAAGTGTGACTCAAAGTTGGTGCAGCAGAAGGAATCATAAAACAGTTTAACCCTTTCCTCCATAGATACACCTTTATCGAAAGGGCGAACAGTTCAGATCCAGATCAGCCAGCACATCCGTGCCGTCTGATCAGGATCTAAACTGTTTGCTATATTTGAATTGTAAGGTTATTGCTGACCAAAATGCAACAAGTGCAGATTCTGATAAGACAGCATGGATCTAGATCTACACTGGTTTCACATGCATAAAAATGTGTATTTATGGAGGAAAGGGTTAAACCTAAACAGATCTATTTTATGCCATTGGATGGCTGTTGGAAGACACTGTTGTAAATGCTTAATAGAGAACAAAATCAAACAAGTGATAAAAGATAATGTTGTGAAAAAATAAGTTATTTAAATAAATTCTAAATAAACATTATTTATCTTATAATTGATACTGGTACATATATTTGGATCTGTATAAATCTAATAGATATTTGTTTCTATTTAGTGTAAGGTTTTGTGATGGTGATGGTAAACAAATTATGTAAGATTTACTGATACTTGTCAGCGTGCAGAGAATATTGCTATCCTAACATAGACATGTAACAAGTTCACAAAAATTGCCAAACTTTAGACATGTAGCAAGTCCAAAAAACGCCAATGTTTAAATATGTAGCAAGTCCACAAAATTTCCCAACTTTAGACATGTATAAAGGCCAGAAAAATTGCCAAACTTTAAACATGTAGCAAAATCACAAAAATTGCCAAACTTTAGACAGATACCATAAATTGGGATATTTTGGCATCATGATATTTTGGTCATTTTGCTCCAAAATGCCTGTGTTATATTTTGGCCAGTTTTAATTTTGGCCATTTATAATTGTGTGGCGAAAAATAAACACAGATAAGTTATTTTGTCATGTGTAATGCATAAAATATTTTAAGATTGACATTTTTACAACATTTATTGCAACGCACAATATTCCAACAAATTGAAATACACTAACTGAAATTTAAAATTATGAGATTTATTGGGTTGTTTATAAGCGATAAATAATGGTCAACATGTTTAATTTTGGCCGTTTCGTTAGGGTGGCCAATTATTAACCAAGGCCAAAATATCCCAATTGAGGGTAGCAAATCCAAAACAGTATTGCCTTAGTGTATATTTTTTGAGGTTAGAACTTTTTATTGTGTTTTATGCTGGAAAAATACTTTTAAAAGTGGGAGCTTTGGGAACTAGACATTAATAAAAAAAAGACAGTCTGGTCACAATTTGAAGATTGAACCAAAGTAAATCCAATTCCAATAGTACTCAATGTTGAATTCGCAACATGGAATGAACACGATTTCTATCATCTTAATTCCTTTTTGAAACATCTGATGTAGTCCCAAATCAATGGGCAAATCCAAGCAATTTGGTCTTGGACTGCTTTGTTGGGTAATAGAAGGGGGAATTTCTGAGAAAAAAAAGATCCCTGTCCCTGTCCAAAATTCATTCAAGATAGCCAATTAAGCACATTTGGTGGTCAAGATAGCCAATTAAGCACATTTGGTGGCTTGAAGTATGATAAGCTACATGTCTGAGAACTGATAGACTCCTGTTTAATTAGAGAACTTTCTAAATGGTCTACTGAAAATTGAAAGAAAATATACAAGTCATTCTCACACCCAAAGAAAGAAGAATGTTTTATGTGAAACATGCAGTCTATGATAGGATGGTAATATTTTATTGAAAGCTGTTTTTCTTTGACAATAGATATAGACAATTAGATTTTTTTTAAACAATTTTTTATCCCTGCATTCACTCAGTTTGTTGACAGTCCGACTTATTTTCAATCAATGATTTAACCATTTAAGTTGAAAAATAATCAAAAGAAAAAAACATCCATTTTAAAAACAATAACATGATAGAAAGTGTAGAGAGTGGAAATATTGAATTTTTGCTTGTAATATTGTAAGCTCTAACCAGGAATGCAACTTGATGATTTTGAACAATTAACAGGTGAGGTCACTGTCACCTTACCCAAGAAAAGTTGAGATTTTAACCCTTTCCTCTCTATATATGCATTCTTATGCATGTGCGACCAGTGTAGATCCAGATCAGCCGGTACATCCGTGCCGTCTGATGAGGATCTGCACTGGTCGCATTTGGTTAGAAATAACCTAATGAATCAAAAAATGAACAGTTTACTAGTAGATCCTGATCAGATGGCACAGATGTGCCAGCTGATCTGGATCTAAACTGTTCACCCATGCAATAAATGTGTGTCTGTGAAGGAAAAGGTTAAGACAACATAATTGTTTAATTACCTTTAATGGAAGTCACATCTCATTTCATTGGGACACTGGGATAAGATCATAAAATTTTTGAGATTGAAGACCAGTTTGAAAACTCAAGCTTTTGATTGATCCATTTGGAGACTGCTCTCAGTTTTAACCTGTCAGATGGATGAGTCAATTGAATTGAGAGTCTATCAACTAAAAGGCTTTTAAGTTAGGCTGGTTTCAGTTTTCAAAGCATTTATTGAGTGTTACCAATATATTAAAAAAAAATATTTCTAAATTCACAATATGTTCAAAAAAGATAAATTTTGAGATATAATATAAAAGGTCTAAGCAAAACGATGTAAACTTCCTATGCAGGAAAAAATAGTCTTCAAACTGAGTGAATTGCTTAGACTGTTGTAAAACCTCTTTAATTCTGAAATATGTGATTGTTTTATTTAACAGACTGAATTACTTGAGGTATATTGTTACAATTTTACAGCATGCCTTATGTGTGTTGCATGATTTTACATTAGCTGTTCCCTACTTTCCTAAATCATTCCAGATTTTCCTGTTATTTGTAAACCCTATAGTCAGCTAGTCCACTTTTTATCCCCCGCCGCATGGCGGCTGGGGATATAGGAATGGTCTTCGTCCGTCCATCTGTCCTGTGCGCGCACATTTCGTGTCCGGTCCATAACTTTTCAACCCTTAGAAGGAATTTCATGAAACTTTAGTATAACGTTCTCCCCATGAAGACGACGTGCAGAACCCATGTTCCAACATGGCCGGCTCAATGTCAAGGTCACCAGAGGTGTTTGAAGATTTGAACCATGCATTTCGTGTCCAGTTAATATGAATATCATGAAACTTAAGTGAAATGTTCAGTTCATGAACATGATGTGCAGAACCCATGTTCCAACCTGGCTGGCTCAAGGTCAAGGCTGCCTGTGGTGTTTGAGCATATTTCCTGTCCGGTCCATAACTTTTCAACCCTTAGAAGGAATTTCATGAAACTTTAGTATAACGTTCTCCCCATGAAGACGACGTGCAGAACCCATGTTCCTACATGGCAGCCTCAATGTCAAAGCCACCAGTGGTGTTTTTGAAAAGCCTTGAAGGAATTTCATGAAAGTTGCATGTTTTGTCCGGTCTATAACTTTTAAACCCCTAGAAAGAATTTCATGAAACTTTAGTCAAATGTTCTCCCCATCAAGACGACGTGCAGAACCCATGTTCCAACATGGCCGGCTCAATGTCAAGGTCACCAGTGGTGTTTAAGATTTGAACCATGCATTTCGTGTCCAGTTCATATCTTCTGAATCCCTGGAATGAATATCATGAAACTTAAGTGAAAAGAGCTATTGTTTAATTTGCTCTTAACCATCCATAACCTTTCCCACATTCACATCTGCGGCGGGGGATATTGCTGTCGTTCCGACTGCCTTGTTATATTTAAATTTTGTTTGTTCAGTTAAACATTAATGGAGAATTCATTATTGAACCAGTGTTCTTGATGAGATGAAACCTTAAACCAACTATTTATGGATAATACCACATTTGCAGCCAGTATAGACCCTTATTAATTTGCATATGTGCCACGGAAAGGTAAATCAAGTTCCCAGTCTATGACAGTTTTTGTTATTTCGCGAGTATTTTTTACATCATGTTTTTCAAGTAACATTGCAGAAAAAACATCATCAAAAATTTATCACTATATCAAGCCCCAATTTTATTAAATCAAACTTTTGTTCAATTTGGAAAGTTACTGGTGAATGGTGAGCGATCATGGATCCATCATGGTCGTCTTGTTACAGTGCTGCTGACACTGTCCGGTAACCTGCTGAGTGCTTTGTAAGAAGTGAACAACTTTTTCAACTGTGATAGTTTATTATAGTTTTTTGGCGTGTTATTCAGAAGTAATATTTATAGATGAAGAATAGACTTAAAGGATGAACACGCTGATGAGGGACTACACTTGTTGTAGTGTAAGGTCACAATAGTGGGTTAATATAAATTTTGAATGCCACTATAATACATGTATAAATATTGGTAATGTATAATGCTGGTACAAATTTGAATCTCTGCTCTGTTATAATAAAAATTATGTTTCAGTACCTTATAATACCGCCTGCATATTTAATTACTTCTTTAACAAAATTGTTATCCTTGGATTCCATGATTTATATACATTTTGTATCTATTTGACTTACATACATTCTGTAACTATGAATAATTTTTAGCACTTTTCCAGTACATTTATTAGATATTGGGGAAAGTTTTCCAATGTAGATGGTTATGTCAATAAACACAGGTTTATGTTATGTACATGTTTTGCATTATGCCAGCAGCAGCATGTTAGTAGTTGGCTACTAAGGATCTCAGTGAACAGTCTGGTGAACAAAATATCGTTATGTTTCTGGTTACGGGTAGGCAGAAAAGGTTTAGTCAGTTGGAAAAAAAGTGACTCAATCAGGATTGTTAAGTAACCCATTATTCCATTTACCTGTATAAGGGTACTGTTTGTGAACATATAGATCCAGATCAGCTAGAACATTCACGCTGTCTGATCTACACTGGTCGCTTCTTGGTCATAAATAACCTTATGAATCATCAAACAGTGTACCGGTAGATCCTGACAGATGTGCTAACTGACCTGGATCTACAGTTTGCATGTGGAGTAACAACCATAAAGGCTCATTATTACTTGAACATAGTTGGTTAATTTATATAACTTCAACTAACTGTGTTAACACTTTCCTCTATAGATACACCTACCGTATATTGCATGGCCGAACAGTTTAGATCCAGATCAGCTGGCACATTTGTGCCATCTGATCAGGATCTAAACTGGTCACTTTTTGATTCATTAGGTTATTTCTGACCAAAATGCGACCAGTGCAGATCCTGATCAGAGGGCACAGATGTACCGGCTTATCTGGATCTACACTGGTCACATACGCATAAAAATGCGTATATATGGAGGAAAGGGTTAAAGTAATAAATCAATTTTAATAATTTTTATCACTCAAAAGTACACTTAGAACTTCTGAGTTATAGCCTAGAGTGACTGCAAGGGATTGGGACCAGCACCAAAAAAAGAGAGTTGTTCCCTGTAGCTGCAAACATAACATATATTGTTTAGGCCTCTCTAGGCTAGGTTAGATAGAATAGTATTCAAATGTTCTATGCATGCAGAGTTTGAAATGCTGTAATCATTTAGTGTTATCTCTTTCCTCCAAAGATACACCTTTATTGCGAGGGCAAACAGTTTAGATCCAGATCAGCCAACACATCCATGCCGTCTGATCAGGATCTAAACCGTTCACTTTTTGATTCATTAGGTTATTTCTGACCAAAATTTGACCAGTGCAGATCCAGATCTGACACCACAGATGTGCCAGTTGATCTGGATCTACACTGGTCGTACATGCGTAAAAATGTGTATATATGGAAGAAAGTGTAAAAAAGGTAAAATCTGAGAAAGGTTAAAGTTAAGATAACTTTCTTCTGTACATGTACATATATTTTTTTAATAAATTGTTACAATTTAAAAATATATGCATAGAGCACCTTTTATCGTATGATTATTAACAAGAACTGTACTCTACATGAAATCTATCTTTTAAATGCAGTGATTTCTAATGGTACAGCTATTACTTAGAAAACTGTAATAAATATTTATGAAATCAATTTCGAAACAAATAACCATGCCGTTGTATGAAGAGCTCAGTGCAGAACTATTCTGTCTTATAAAAAATAATGAATGAGGTAGGATAGTTTTACATCAAGCTGTTGGTATACAGTAGTAGTTAATGTATCCGCTGTTTCAGTGGACCGGCCCGACTTGGCAAGAGAGGAGGTGTCACATATGCTGACTGGCTCGGACGGAAAAAATCAGCGGAACAAAAAATCCTCGACTTAAAGAAGAGTGAAGAAGAGAAAAAGAAATTCGAAGAGGATGAAAGGTATGTGTTAGACATAATGATTGTCACACGTATATCGGTTGAATGTGACATTTGCTTTGGTCTGATTTTGGTTTGAGTGATTTTAAACTTTGAATTGAACTACGTTGCAATTTGTGTTATCTTGTTTGAGAGTGTGTGTGAAAAATTTATGTCATAATCAGTTCTGTTTCTGTCTGTTTGGGAATATCTTGGCTTAAGATCATAAAACTAAAATTTGAGACCAGTCTCAAATCGCAAGCATCTGATTGACTATAATAGAGATTTGTCTCTATTTCAGCCAATCAGATTCTTAAGATTTGAGACCGATGTCCAGTCTCGGTTTTATAATTTTTGGCCATGATAAAAGAGAGAGGTGCTCAGTATCTTGGGTTTATTTGATTTTGTTAATAACTGTTTGCTCCACTTACACAAGGTTTTTTGTCACATGTGGGACAAGTGTTAATCCAAATGAATCATGATCTGATTTACACTGGTCACTTCTTGGTCAGAAATTATCCAGTGAATCAAAAAGCAAAACATGTAAATCCTGATCAGAAGGTATGGATGTGATGTCTGATCTGGATTTATACTGTTCTCCAGTTGGAGGCATATCTCAAGGTGTAAAGGATTAAGACTTATGGTTTACTGTAATAATACTTTTAGATCATATGTCATAAAACTAAACAAGTCTCCTCTCTCCAATAGATGATGTGTCAATATTGAGATTTGTCTCCTAAGTGACATATCAAAAGCTACAGTTTTATAATCACGGGCCCAGGTGACCTAGCAACTATACTCAACAAAAATAGAAACCTGACACTTTATATTTGGTGTATTTTCCTGGAATCAGATTTAAAGCTAATTGAATTGTGGTATGTAATAAAAATTGTGCATGTTTTGAACTTAATTATGCATTTTGATATTTTTGGTGCATGAAACAAGTGATTCAGTGGTTATTTTCTTTTGGATGGTGCAAAAATATATAGATTTTGAATATGCACCTCATACTTATTCAAAGTTACAGTGTCAGGTTTCTTTTTTTGTTGAGTATATATTCAGAAATAAATTACAAATTCTGCATCAAATCTACAAGAAGGGAAACTTCTAAAGGCTGGATTGATGAAGAAAAGTAACAATACAGTGAGTTTTTGGACAAACGTAAATTAGCAAGTGGAAGAGTTTATTGCATTTACTACAAATTTCGATTTCAGTTAGATTTTTGTTTGCAACCAAAAACATCAAACACAGTGGCGACTGATATTTTCGTTGAGAAGTAGCGCGGGAAAGAATAATTGACAGAACGTTGTTCATTGTTCATCACGCCTTCAGGTTGCTTTACTTTAAGCCACACCTTTTGTTATTGTTTCAACATCTGCAAGGGGTTGACATCTGCAAGATGAACAAACTGAGACAAAAATTTGATTGACAGCAAAACCTTATTCGGAAGTCTTTTGATTGGAGCAGCAGTTCTAACAGAAATTGCATGACAAAAAAGGTGGCCGGCATCTTGTGAAGTGCTGCAGTGCAACAGGTGTTTACGAAGGTTGCTTGTTGGGTCAAAATCTAATTGAAATCAAAATTTGTAGTAACAATCTGTTAAAAAAAAACTTTTAGCATTGATGGTTGTTTATAATGTGTGTGATTTTTATTTAACTATTGTAGAATATTACAACAGTAAGTACCTAGTGTTGTATACATGGAGCTTTTTATAAGCAGGACTTTCAGTGCTTTGTCTATTGCTTCAAAAAATAAAACATAGGTTTTTAAGTATTTTACACAATCAGATTAAACTATAAATAAACGCATAGCTTTTTATCAGCAAATTCAGCTAGATTTTTTAATTAAAAAAATTGAAAATGTTTCTGCTACTTTAAGGGCTGATATAGTAGAAATCAATATAACCCTTTACTCTCTCTATATATATATACATTTTAACGCATGTGCTAACAGTGAAGATCCTGATTACCCAGCACATTCATGCCGTGTGATCAGGATCTGAACTGGTCAAAATTAAAATTCAAAAGCGAACGTTGAATCCTGATTAGGCAGCATGGAAGTGCCCGCTGATCTAGATCTACACTGTTTGCCAACACCATTAAGGCATATATATGGAGAAAAGGGTTAATATTTATTCATGCTAATATTGCTACATCATTTTCCACAGTCATTACATTTATCAGCATCATCAGTATCATCCTTATTGTTGTATCAAGGGACCATCATTGTCAGTGTCTTTATCATCATCTATGCTAGTATCATTAAATGGTGTTTAGGAAATAAATATTTAGTTTACCCTGTAATTGTAATATCATTTGATTTTGTATCCCAGATGTTTTAATGCATTTCATAATACAGCAAATATGCAAATGCACACTCCGGTAACATTTGAACATGCATGATCATTTAAATATACCCACAATTGCTGCAAGTGAAAAGCTAGATCAGTCTGCATCAGGGTTGGCATGGTTTGCTATTAAGTTAATAAATTAAGTTAATGAATTTAATAGACAAGTAGTTGCATAGCTCAAAGGGCAAATTGGCAAGTTCAATACTTAAGTTTAGCAAGTAACAGGTGAAATGACTGGAATGCGCCTTAAGTCACTAGATAGTCATGTTGTTAACAAAAGACAACAATTTAAAAATGAGTACAGAAATTATGACGTCCAATTAATGACTACAGATGGTGAATAAATGTAAAATAACATTAATGACTGACTAAAAGGCAGCCACTCTGCTAGATCAACCTTCCAGTGCCCAGAAAAAGTGGTAAGAGCATGGGAACCATCTAACATTAAAGCGGACATGTTGGCGCTGGTGGATATCAAGCTAAAACTTGACCTTCTAAAGCAGCAACGTTTTCCTCAAATAGCCATTATTTTAATAAGCCATATTATTATTCATTACCCCTTTACAACATATATACAGGTTTTATTGTGTGTGTGTAACAAATTTAGATCCAAATCAGCTGGCACATCCATGCCATGTGATCAGGATCTACACTATTAAATACTTCTCTCAATGGATAGTGTAGAACGTAATACATGTAAAATTGTCCGAGTGACCCTTTTGTCATGACACCAGCCATTTCATTCTTGGTCAGAAATAACCATTGAATAAAAAAGCAAACAATGTAGACCCTGATATGATTGCACAGATGTGCCAGCTGATCTGGATCTAAACTGTTTGCCCATGCAATAAATGCTGTATCTATAGAGTAAAGAGTTAATATTATGACTTATATTATTATTCATTACATGGATGTATTGTTTTATATACAATTTTCATTGGTTAATATCATATGCATAATTTTCCAAACTCAGGATCATTAATCTTCAAAACTTTTAGTACAGTAATGACTGTTTTGTATCACAGCAATGAGTTGGAAGACTTCAGGTAAATCATTTTTTGTGATGACTTTATAGTATACTGGACCCAAGATCATAAAACTAAATCAGGAGAACAGTCTTTAATCTCAAGCATCTGATAGGCAGTTTTAGTTTTATGATCTTGGGCCCTGGTTCATAGTCTTTGCCTCCTATGTAATGTTGTTGTCACAACTTTTGAACTCATTGCAGAATTATTTAAATGAGACTATCATGTTGTAAAAATCTCTTTACAAAGTTACTGCAACAGGGAAAGTGTGCATTATATTTTGCTCTATGTAATGTTGAAAACATGTCTTTTCATGTTTTATTGTTAAGAAATAAATTACAGAAGTTCATTCCTATTTACATTGAACCAAGCACAATTAGGGAACCAATACAATGGCCCTTAAAGGCTGCAGTTTGGAATACCAAGGAAATATTTAATAATATTTAAGAAAACTATCGTATAAGTGCCATCCTCAAACTCAGTACTTGGACTGGGACTGAATTGATGTTTGGTATTAAAGCGTCAAAACATAGATCGGCAAGTATTAGCAAGACAAAATAAGCCATTGAGCTGTTGAAATTTGTGTCTGTCTATCAGTCCATTTACTTATTAAAATTTTGCCAAGATTAGTAATAGAATAGTTTGAAATAAAGGGAAGTAAATGCTGAAGGAGCATAACTGAAAACAAGAAGAGTTGTTTCCCATGAGTTCCTGTACTGTGGATTTGTTGTATTGGTTCCCTACAGTGTTATTTTCCACTAATTTTGGTTTTGTTAAAATGGAAATTGGATGATTTCAAATTACAAATGCAACATGACAAAAAGCTATTCAAGTAACTGTTGATTGTACAGTGTTCATGTTCTAGATGTCACAGATACACCCGATGTACCATCACAGATGTCAATATTAGATCACTATGGTTCACACTGGTTCACAATGCACTTATATGTAAAATCATTAATATGCATGCTTACTTTATTAGAAAAAGTTAAATTAGGCTCTGGAATAACACGTTGTGACAAGAAAATGTGTTGAATTGTAAACCCTAAATCCACATGAAAGAGTTACTTTTGAGACTTGAAACACATAGCATTTGTTTTATAGCAAGTAAGAATTCTCAACCCTTTAAGAGCTAAGCACTGAATTCGTCACAGTTGTGAACAGTGCAGACTGTGATAAGCCTGCATTGTCTGATCTACAATATTTATTATTAAGTTTAGAAATTAATTAAATTGATTTCTGTAAAATGTTCCTTTTAAGAATGAATGGATGAATTAATCGGCTGGCTCAAATCAAATGAAAGTGCATCCATTACATTAATTTAGCAGGTACAGGGTTAACATTTGACCGTTTAGAAGCTTGTCTTAGAAATCAGTTGCCATTTCAGCCAATCAGATGCTTGAGATTTGAGACTTGTTTCAAAACTCATTTTTATAACGTTGGGCACAGTTCCATCTTCTACATAATTCTACATGAAAACAGTTTGTTGATTAACCGTTTATTTCATATAATATACGCCTTTTATCGCATGTGTGAACAGTGTAGATCCAGATCAGCCAGCAAATATTTGCAATCTGATCAGGAACTGCAGGGTTAGCATTTTATTTATTAAGTTATTTCTGGATAAAAAAGGTGAACATGGCAGATCCTGATCAGATGGCACAAATGTGCTGGCTGATCTAGATCTACATTGTTCTCCCACACCATAATGGTGAATCTATAAAGTAAAGATCAACCCTAGAAAAATTTAATGGGGTGTAAGCTACTTAGAAACTTAGAAAGAGTTCAAGAGGGATTTCATATTAGGATTCTTACATTTTCAGCTGTCTTTTAATCTATTTCTTGGTATTTTTTATCAATTACAGAGTCATGGTTTATTATTGTAGCTTTATTTTGTAATGTAGATTGTTTGTAGCTAATTACTTGTAAGTTTTGAGTGTTTTAGCTGTAAAGAAAAGCCATTGTGTTAACATTTCTACTTTTATGAATCCTTTTTAATTTTAGAAAAACAGTAAGCGCAAATCTTGTTTCTAATTGAAAACAGATAAACTTGTTTTGAGTTTATTGGGAACAGCCATTGGATACTACGGGTTAATAACTTTTGCAAACACATTGTCTAATCACACAAGTGCAATAATAGTTTTATTTATAAATGTAGATGTTGAATCTTAACTTAAATAAAAAAATTTAATTGTTAATATTGTCCTTTCTCAAAATAATACTTATTTGAAAATTCTCTAATAGAATTTAAAATATTAAATGTAGATGTAATGTATTGAAACCACCAAGGTGCATTATTTGAATTAAAATCAACATAAAACTCTCCACTCAGAAACTGAAAAAATCTTGCCTTACAGATCTGATTATTTTGAAACTTTAAAATTGTAATTATTATACATTCAGTCATTAGTGAATAATTGAACAACTTGAAGTTTTTATATGAAAATATCATGCAAAACAAGCAGTAATAGAGAGAGGAATCATGTTCCGAATGCCAGCCTGGCCAGCGGCTGTTCATCATTACTTATCAGGATCTGCACTGGTTGCATCTTGGTCAGAAATAACCTAATGAATTTAAAAGCGAACAGTTTAGATCCTGATCAGACAGTACGGATATTCTAGCTTGATAGTGTTAAAATGTTTTGGTAGGAAAAAGTTTATGAAATCGCTGCAGTTGTTTTCAAGCCTGAGATTCTATAGTATTTAACATATTTTACAGGAAACGACAAGAAGCTGAGAAAAGTGAATCTTATGAAACTTGGCTGGCGAATAAAGAAACTGAAAAGGAGCGTAGACCAGTAGTTAATCAACCTCAACCTCAAATCATACGCCAGCCTGAACCTGTACCTGTAGAAAAACTGCCAGAATTTCATCAAGATGGATACCTAAGACAATATCTTCGATCTTTGGATGAACGCAAACACGGCAACAGTTATTTCTGTTACGAAAAGTGGTTGGACGAAAAAGAAGAGTCAGTTCTTGGCATTCACAGACAGAAAACTACAGTTACTATCTGAACCTGTTACATATGATGAGTAAAGGGAAGATGTTTGTTTATGAGAAAGACCGTTTCACTTTTCTTAGTTCCTTAACCTTAGATTTGCAGCCACTAGCATCAACATATCACAATTACAAGCATGCCAGTTTAAAATTTTGACAAATTTTAGAAAATTTGTGTTTTATTATTTAAATTTTTATTTTGATGTTTACATTTTTTTTCACAAGAATATAATATTTTTCTTGTTTTTCAAATACCGTTTATGTTTTGCTTTCTATAATTATTATTTATAAACAAAATGGCATTGTGGTAATATATTTTATGTAAATTAAACAGAAAAGAAAATGCCAGAAAAACGGTACTACCTTTTCAGTAACATTAAATTATTTCAATTCATTTTATCATATTTTTTGTATTTTTTTATCATACATATCAACAGAAAATACAAGGCATAGTTTATTTATATTTTATGTAAATTATGCCATATTGTTGTATTTATTTTATATTTTATTCATAGTTTCCAAGGTTATGCTTATATCATTTTGAGTATGTTAAGATTTTGCTTTGACTACACTGTGATACTTAATTTACTGCAAAATAATATATTTAATTTAAATTTCTTGTATTCTTGTTTATTGCTAACAGTGCCTTGTTAAGAATTAGAATGACATGAATTGTACACTTAATCAATGTTCTAACTACATCGATCATAAAACATGGAACTGGAGTACATTGGTCAAATTTACACATAATAAGATGCATCATTTTTACAGTATTGAATTCAATTATTCGAAATTCCTTGCACAGCTACACTTCATTCAGACCATAATAATGTAGATGAGTATGTCTTCAAGTTTTAAGTCCGTATCTTATAAACTGACAAAATAAATCACATCTCAAAATATAAATAAGCCCGTACCCTTAACAATGGACAAAGCCACATAAAATATAAGACGTGCATATACACAATTGATGAGGTAATAAAAATTCCAGTCTGGCAGTCAGAAATGAAAATATCCTGAAAGCTGTAGAAGTACTTGGGTCACACTACCTAAACGCTACATAACATGTACAGTCTGAGCCCAAAAAAATATATAGGCACATCAACACTCTGTGCCGAACAAATGTTTAATGTTCAAAGTCATGTTTAAATAAATACATGAATCTTGAAAACTAGAAGTTGTTCGCATCAAGATCCAAAGAGTAATTGATAGAAGAGTAATTGATAGAGTCACAAGAAACATATTATTAATCACACATATCTACACTGTTTCAAGTTTTAAGTCAGTATCTTCAAAACTGAAGCAGTTCAGGTCACAAGATTTAAAAAATACAGGAATGAGCCACACAAAAACGTCAGTCACGTCTCAAGATTTTGTAAGATCCTCCTCCCCCTTTATAAACTCATCTACATCAAAATATGTGTGCACAACTGCGCCGAACACATTTTCAAAGTTTCAAGCGATTATCTTTTAAGCTGTAAAAGAAGTTCGGCTAGCTAAAACTCCTCCTCACCATAAAAAAAAACGATGGTCTACATGCAAAATGTGACATGAACATTTATATTTTATGCCGACCAGCGCATACATCATTATCTTCAAGGCTTTATAGAATCCTACCCCAACAAACAGAGCCCGCAATATGTTCATATGTGTTCGGTGGCTTTGTTAGCATTTCATCCATTTGATTAATTTCGGCAGTTAAATATCTGCAATTTAATTGGATTAAAATATGTAATTTTATATGTATTTATAATAGTTTAACCACTGTCTTGTATAAATCATGTACACCACTTGCCAAGTAAGTATGTATGAAATGCAGTTAGGTTATTAGATCTAAGACTTTTAACAACTAGTGCAAAAAGCTTGACCAGCCTATGAATACAAAACATCAAAATACATTTTTGCTGGAAGCGTTACATTCTTGTTGGAGGCACTTGTGTGCGTTAAATATTTCCGAGATACCTTGTTATAAATGTGAACAGCATGATACATAAACGAACGGCAATTAATCAAAATATAAACACAGTATCAACTGCTATTCTAGGATATCTCCGTTAATGGATTTTAATTTATTAACGTGACGTTTAATTTATTAGTTAATTCGCACGAAGGGTATAAATTTTAATAAAAATAAGACATGACAAAGTCATTTGAAGTCACCATTAAAGACAAAACTCATTAAACTGAGAAATAACCTCCATAAAAAAGGTGTGTTTACTTTGCAAGTCGTCTTTTAAATTATCATTTAAAGGACCTTGAGACGATACCAAGGTTGTAATAATTAATTGCAGCTTGTAATTTGTCTGCCCTTGTTTCTGCGAATCGAGACATGAACAGACAGACGAACCTAGTTTTTCATACCTTATGAGTTATTTATACGCTTAAAATAATTGAATGATAAAATAACTGAAAGATCATATTGAAGTTAATGCAAGTTGAAAATGTGCATGCATTTGGCACTTTGCTCATCATCTCATAAAGGGAGAGTGTACGGCGTTGACTATGTGGTATTGTCAATTATCTGCCCTTCTTATCCACAGTATGGGACCGGACACCGGATATAACTGCGTTTTGAGTCAAAACAAAGTCTTTAAAAGTTACTAGAGGTAAGAAAACATCGATTTCTCAGCTCATACGACATTAATCTGACCTGGGTTTGGTTTTATGGTTCTCTTACTAAATGCCAGATATCATAAAAGTACAAGTGTCAACCAAAATATCAAGATTTGTTCATCTATTTGTAAAAGTTCACAGTTGCTCACGAGAGAAATTGATGCCCAAGTACCGAAAGTCTAGTTTCATTATTAGTTTCGTTCAAAAATAAACATTCTGAATCGACAGTTTTCTTTTACTCCTCCGCGTGTACTCACATTCCAATTTTTAGAAAGATCGACAAAAAATTGACTTCTACAGCGACAAAAAACGCACACGCTTAGTATACTGGGTATATAAAATCTTTGCTCAAAAGTGTACTGGGTATACTGAGCAACTGTACTGAGTATACATTATAAAAATGAGCAATGACATTGATAAAATACCATAATTACATTCATTATCATTATAATCGTCATCGTCGTCGTCATCATTATCATCAACATCAATTACAGTATCGTTTGATTTTCAGAAAGATATGGAACATGCGGAAAGCGTTGTGTCAGAGATTGAGTAAGTATTTTGTTTGTTACGAATGTATAATGTAGGTAAGCATATATGCAAGAATATATTGCACTTAATTTTTCTGTAAAGGTGGGAAATACGCTACATAAATACGTACATTTATGCAGTTAGGCTTATAGTTTGATATTATTAAGTTATACACAAGTCGTTTGTCATGGTTACACAATGGACACTTATTTTTCAAGATGTTGATATAAAGGATAAATATGTAAATTTTAATAGTTTATTCATTAAAATAATACAAAAGCTAAATGTGTTTCAAATGGCATATAAACCCACATTTGTAAAATTTAATCATGTTTCGTGTGCAATTATTATTAATGGGAAGAGAGCGCTATAGTTTTCTAAAAGTACACTATAGGAACAAATTACAAATTGTATATTATTTCATTTTATTCACTGGCACCCGAAGCGATATCCATTTTGAAAGTATGATAGATAACTAGACCCCCATGGGGATATAGAAGTGAGCTCGTCGGTCGATCACATGGTTTCCGGATGATAGCCTCTATATACCTTCATCAAATCAACAAGTAATGTCCGTGTTTGGGTTCAGAAAACTAATCTTACCACTAATAAGGGCAAATGATTGTAAAATGATTTGTTACATAGGTGTAACACAATAACATAGAGATCACGGTTAAATTGGACTTCATATCATTAATATTTAACATAGTTATGGCCCCTTTCCTATTTTTAAAAACCTAAAAATGGTTTCCAGATTATACCCTTTTACAATGGCAATGAGTTGTAATAATTTTAGGTAAACTGATGTAACATCATTAAGCATATGGTGATTATCGATTAAGAGAATGAATTAAATTTATTTATCATTTTATGTACAGAGTGGAAAAAACTCTTTTTTTTTCGAAAGCAAGATCTTATTATTAAATCACTTATTTTTTTACATATCAAAGACTTTAATTAATGTTTTAATTATCATAATTTTAATGATATTAAGTGAAAACAGTATCAGAAAACGTCTCAAACGTTGAATTATATCATGAATTTTTTAGTTATACTCAGTACAGTAAGCTTCAAAGTACTAAGTATACCCAGTACACTACAATAATATACCCAGTACACTAGGTGCGTGCTTTTTTTGTCGCTGTAGACATCAATTTTTGGTCGATCTTGCTAAAAATTGAAATGTGAGTACATGAGGAGGATTATAAGAAAACTGCCGATTCAGAATTTTCATTTTTGGACCAAACTAACAATGAAACTAGATTTTGGTACATGGGCATCAATTTTTCCCGTGAGCAACGGTGAACTTTTACATCTAGTTGAACAAATCTTGATATTTTGGTTGATACTTGTACTTTTATGATATCTGGCCTTTAGTAAGGGAAACATAAAATCAAACCCAGGTCAGATTAGTGTCATATGAGCTGCGAAATCGATTTTTCTTACTTCTGTTAACTTTTTAAACTTTGTTTTGACTCAAAAAACGCGTATATATCCGGTGTCCGGTCCCGTACCGTGTTATCAGTCGTCAGATTATCGGAGATTAACGAAGTCTAGGGTCAATAAAATATGTCATTTGCGCCGGAGGGGAAAACCAATAAAAAGCACAAAATTGTTTCATCATTAAACATTCAGTTCGTTTCATAAAAGTTGTATCTTAAAAATTGAACCTGGACGGTACATGGGTGTATACACGGGTGTTACAATGGAAAACAGAATCTGTAAATGCTGTAATTATAAGATGATAGAAAACGAATACAACTTTTTGTTAATATGCCCCTATTACTCGAATATTTTAAACGAATATATATGAAGAAATTTTTAGCCAACAATTGATAAATTTAATGGAGTCAGAAATAAATCAATTAAAGTTAGAGTACTTGGAACATATCTGGTTTTTATATTATTTTGAAGAAAACATTTCCTTTGTTCGCGGAAAAAAGTTTTGTTGTGTGGACACTCAACTCCCTACATGGACAGACATAGGTCATAGAGGTGCCGTTATTTATGGGATTTGCAACAAAAAATCACAGCATATATAAATCCTTTAATTTTAGTAGATGTTCGTTCACAAACGCGCGAGCTGAACATTGATTTACATTTGTATACGTTCACTCTGTTGTTCGTCAGTAACCCATGTAGAGTTGTGCCATCGCAAGGTTATAAAAACCAGTAAAATCTCAAGCATCGATTGGCTAAAATGGTGACCTGTCGCCATTTCAGCCAATCAGACGTTTGAGAATTGAGACTGGTTTCCAATCTCCTTTTTATAATCTTAACCATGATGTATTATTGCAATGTAAAGTGCTTCTTAATAATCACACGTTGAATCTAACTGCGAAATAATTCTCAGTATAATGTTTGAAGCATGTGTATACGTTTAGCTGCTTAACGCCGTCCAGCTGTTTGCTATTAAAATTCTTCTAGGTAGAAAAAAATGAACAAAAGAAAGACCGAAAACGTGGGCGGATCCAGGATATGATGTTAGAGGGACCGTACTTATATCATTGTGCAACATAGAATGTACACCCCTTCTAAACAAAACCGAATTGTCACATATTTGACTTAGTAAATGATCATTGGAGGTTGTGCCAAAAGGGGCACTTATCTATTCAGTGTACGAAAGTAGTGCATTCTGTTTTATTTTATTCGTATATTCTCTGATATTGTCATTAAAAATGAACATGAAGCGTGCACCGGGTGCGCTAGTGGAAAATACATCTGGCATCAGCCACTTTTATCTTCAAAAAGTTTCTAAGATCTTCGATTTTCCTTTCACACAGCTGAAATATAAAATACAGGTAAAGTGTTCCAGTTCCATCAGCTGTCTGTAGAACCAGCAGCGACCTTCGAACGATTACTCATACCTGTATGCATACACAGCGGATTGAATGAACTACATGAAATAAGTGATGTTATCCTGCATTCCAAACGTGGACTAACAGAGGTAAGAACATGATACGCTTTTGTTGTGTTTTTCATGATAATTTGCATTATCGTCGTAAGACCGGAAAATTAACCGCGTAATGTACTTCACTTTTCTATTTATGTTCATACTTAACTTTCCTGTTATGTTATATATTCTCACGGTATTGTCGATTCAGAACAGAATATCTACACTGATTCAATATGTAGCACTACTCAACAAAAACCCTGAGTGGATATTTCTCAAAATCTTCAATATTTTACAGATATAATACCGGCATAATAGACTGAAAGGAGACCATGCCGACGGTGAGTTGTGGATTATATAGATGGCTATTTTCAAGCCGCGCGACATTAGAAGACTTTGCCGACCGACTCAGTCATTTCTGGACCTTCGGACTCCTGTTGGTCCTCGCGTCTGTGATAAGCTGGAAACAAGGATATAATGAACCAATGCGCTGCTGGGTGCCAAAAGACTACAGTGCTTCTATGACGGCGTTTGTCAATGACGTCTGTTGGAATAGTCACATAATCGTCCACCCGCGGGACCTTCAGAAGTCGATGGAACAGCTCCAGATTAAAGCTGTACCACACAGGTTCCCGGATTCCAGTCTCCCAATCATCGGGTACCATCAACTAGACAGTAAGGATGTTTTGTTGTGGAAGATGTCATCAACAAGAACATTGTATCAGTGGATCCCCGTATTGTTGTGCTTGCAGGCCCTGTTGTTCAAAGTTCCGAACCTTTTCATGTATATTCTGCACAGTTATTCTGGAATGAGCTTTGAGAAAATCGCGGGATTAACGAGAGGATACGAGAATCTCAACTTGCACGAGCGCTGTCTCCTCTGTCAACAGATAGGAAGTCGTATTTACAGCTGGTGTCGGCAGTTTAAGCACTGTTTACCATGGAGACTTCTAACCGTTCTTTGGCTGTTCGTTAAGTTCCTGTATTGTGCCAACATCATAGCGCAGCTTTGCCTTGTGGACGCAATGCTTAGAACAACTGATCCGCCGCACGACAACTCGACCTCATACGGAGACATTATTGGAGGGAATATATTCCAAGATAACGCAACGTTGTGGAAAACGTCTCCAGCGTTTCCCAGACGGGTTCTTTGTGGACTTGAAATTCAGCAGATGTCAACTATTTATCAACATGTAATAGAATGCACAGTACCACTGAACACTTTCACCGAGTTTGCCTACATGTTGATTTGGGTTTGGTTTGTCGTCGTTGCCGTGGTAACGTGTTTAAGTCTTTTAGTTTGGATGCCAAAGACACTGATTCCAGTTTTCCGTAGGAGGTAAGTAAAAGTGTTCAACGAATAACAAATATATGTAAAAAGTTATTGCAGTTTGTTACTTTTAGTGAATAATTGTGTTGTGGCTCTTTAAAGCTGGACCTCCAGTAAACCAAATCCGATTCTGTTACGTGGAACATGTATTTAGCTTTTTTAAATCTGGAGATTAAACGTGTTCAAAGCCCATGTTGTTTCTGCTCTGAACGTCATGGAAATGTGTTTGTTGTTTTCAGATATATTTCAAAGTCACTCGAGTTTGCAACAGACACCGACGTTAGGAACAACCTACCAGGTGATATCAGAAAGTTCTGTGACGTTGTCGGCGAGGATGGAGTCATGATTCTTAAACTGATCGGCATGAACTCGTCAGAACTTGTTGTCTGTGATGTCGTCTGCAGCATGTGGCGCATGCAGACAGCGGAAGTTAGTTCTCAGCCGGAAGAGGCACAAAGAACCGTTCCCCGTAAACCAACACCGGTCTATGACCACCTGACCTGAGTGTTTTTTTTTTTAAATAAACAAGGGTGATAAGTGATGCGTAAGAAGACTGTGTAAATATGAGACACAAATTTGTGAATATAAAAAATAGCATATATCTTTATTTTCTACACATAGTATATGTATTAAATGAATGGTGTGATATTGTTTTGATATGTTAATTAATTCACCCAACACTTTTGACTTGGTGTTACTCTTAACACAGTTAACTTGGTGTTGTATTTTAAAACTTGGATTAATATCAACAACATTTTCACCCTTTCGTTCATCTAAAAATAGATATGGCTCGTTTCTGAGTATTTTTACACCCTATGGTATTTTTGTTACCAGTAACTAGTATTCTTATCTCAAGTAACAAAAAGTCACAACTAGTATAAGTGAAACTATTTTTTAACCATTTATTGGTGATATTATTTTGTGCCCATAGGTAACACAAGTAACAAAAGGTAACAGCCTTATATACTTCAAGTAACAAGAAGGGCACAAACTAAAAGAGTTGATTTTGAATAAAAGTCAAATTGCTTTGCATTTCTGTGCCCATAGGTAACACAAGTAACAAAAGGTAACAGCCTTATATACTTCAAGTATCAAGAAGGGCACAAACTAAAACAGTTGATTTAGAATAAAAGTCAAATTGCTTTGCATTTCTGTGCCCATAGGTAACACAAGTAACAAAAGGTAACAGCCTTATATACTTCAAGTAACAAGATGGGCACAAACTGAAAACTGGAAACCAGTCTCAAATATCAAGCATCTGATTGGCTGAAATAGTCTCCGCACTATTTTTCACAAAAAATGAGGTTGGTTCGAAATACTAATTACTAGTGAAATATTTCATCTCATTAACTTTAAATGAAATAATTTGACATTATGTACTGCAAGTACTAGTAATATAAATTATACATGGACATTTTCCAACTAATTTTCTGTTGTACGTTTTTAATTGTTGCAAAATCCCATAGGAACCTTCATGTTCATTAGATATGGATTCCACAGATTGTGTTTACGTCATGGCACACATGGGTAACATTCCACCTCTGAGTATAATACTTAAACTCTACTCCATGATTGATACACCTTTATTGCATAGGCAGTGTACATTCAGATCAGTCAGCACTTTCATGTCTTCTGATCAGGATCTACACTGATCAGTCTTAGATTCATCAGGTTATTTCTGACAAACACATGCCTTAAATCACATATTTATGGAGTTAAGGGTTAATAGTAAAACAACTTTAAAAACACACATTTATTCTTTATCACAGTTATGTTTTCTTCTGCTGTTTTAGTTTGCGTTTTTCTTGGTATTTATCCACAAATTGCTTGTTCTGTTCCTCTTGGAAGTTCTTCTTGGCCTTAGCTATTATTTTACCTAAATCCTCAGCCTCCTGTCTGTTCTCCAATGCACCAGTCCTTGACAAGTCATATCCCCTGAATATATTATACAGTCTTGTACTTGTGAAGTTCTTTTCAGTACAGGAGACCTGATAACCTCTTATAACAATATTTCCTTTTACTGAATTCTGTTGTAAATGCACTACATCACTGGGTTTAAAATGCACTTTGTGATTGAATAATCCATTTTTCAACATCACAGCAACAAATTCTTTTGAAGATTCATTGTAATATATTCGTAACAAAACATACCTATAACAATATACAGAACCAAACAGAAGAGCTGATGCTAAAACAAGCATTATATATGAAGCAAACAATGGATCTTCACTCTCAAACATCTTATGTACATGGACTGGTTCATATTTGACACCGTATATATGACTTTCTATTATAACTTTCAAGCACAAAACTACTACAACCAGTCCAAAGATAAATAAAGGTATTAGAGAGTATTTATAAACCTTAATGTTGCTGCTTCCATAAGCAAACTCATATTCTGGTCCTAAATTGTCCAGTTTGTGCTGAGGAACTAGATATTTAGTGCTGCCCACTTTATCAATAAGGTCATGCTTTCTGATGAGTGTTCTTCTCTGTATAGTTAACAGGTTTGCTTGGTAAGCCTGATCAGGAAGGATGGGACCTCTGAGTACTGATACACTTCTCACACTCCAACATGACCTGCTCCACCCCTGAAACAATAGAAAACACAGTGACAGTTTTACTTTCCGCAACTTTAAGGAGAAGAGTTTAAAGTGTTTTCGCTTGTTCTTTAATCCATTGAACCTTATTTTCTTATTGTATTCTGTCATTTAATGTGCATCTGTTTAAATAAATATTGTTTAACCCTTTCCTCAAAAGACACACCTTTATTGCTTGGGCAAATAGTGTAGATTCAGATCAGCCATGAAACATCTGTCCAGTTTGTATGGCGGAATAGGGTTAAACCAAACTTTCTGCAGATAAAAAGGCTGATTATATATAAAGCATTTTTATGTTAACTGTACACTAGATGAATAAAGCAAGTTGCATCTGACAGTTTATCTAGTTACTGCGGACTGATAAGGGGTTCAAAGGGGTTGATAATTACAAAGGCTTAAAAGTGGCCGAAAATTATACTAGTTTCAAATTGCATTTACATCACAGAAAGTTTCCTACTACAAAGGGAGATAATTACAAAAAAACGAAGGCAGAGTAATTGTTCTTTTGCATTGCATTCCTACTTGTCAGCATGAACCTACATATAAAATTTGAAGTGAATCCATCTAGAAGGATTTTAAGTCATTTTCTGGAAAAGAAAAGTAAAATAAGGGAGATAAGTCAACAATTTACATAGATAGAATTATGGTTCTTGTGCAATACATACCTACTCCAAACCTTTTCATCACAATCTATCTGACCTCTAACTTTAAAGTCAATATGTCAAATGGTTATGGAGACATGCTCCAGAAAAAACTATGATTGATGGAAGGACAAACTAATGGCTGGAGTCAGGATAGACAAAGCTGTGACTATATGCTCCTTTCTTTCATTTCAGTGGTAAGTGCCAAATAAATTATGCCAATTGTGGCATCTAGAAACCCGTACAAGCTGACAATGCTTGGACTATCAGTAACTTACCTTTGTTAAATGGTGACAGTTTAGGTTCCCTGACCTCAAGATGTGGTGTAACAAAACTGCCATTTGAACCATTCATTGATCAGTACATCAACAACAATGCTTCATACTGGTCTTCCAATCAGCTTTCGTTTATTCAAGCAAAACCTGAAACACAACAAAGATAGAAAATAACTTGACATAAACACTTTCTGTCAGAATTTTGATGATATCAGCTGCATTCTGAATGGACAGTCTTGATACTTATGTCCAAATGATGTACAAACAGCAATGTGTACTGTCAGATCTGTAAAATAAATTAAATGGTGTTAATTAAGATTCTGTTGCATTCATGAACTCTGTCACAATTACTAAAATTTTATTCCATTTGAAGGGTGACCAGCAGACTTGGAATCAATTACTTTGAGATGTAATTAATTAAATTACAATTACATGGTAAACTCTTAAATTACATGCACTCCCTTTCACAAACGTAATTAATTAAATTACAATTATTTGACAAAAGTAATAATTACATTTCAATTACAGTCTAGTACATTAAGAACAAACTAAAAAAATATCGAACAACTTAAATGTTATTAATGTAAACTTATATCACATCCACATCATATATTCATTTGCATACATATATCCTGTTATTTACACCTTTATTTTATTGTTGCTTTTTAAAACATGAACACTTCAAAATTCTTGTCAGTGAGCAAACAGTGTCTGCCCTAAACATTTCTCCTGCAATTGGGAAAAAGATGCTCCACTTTTGCTAAAGATGCTGGAAGTGCAAAGTAACTGGGTGCTTATTTTGCTTGAACAAAAATACATTTTGCCTTTAAAAATCCTTTGACCAGTGCATTTAGGCAATACAAAATGCTTAAGAGCATTTTTTCAGATTTATAACTAAAATAAACTGTACACTATTTAGATTTTATTTTTGCAAGGTGGGCAAATGTGGGCCTCAGTTGAAGCTTTATATGAACTGCTGTTAATATTTATTCAATTAGTTATTGCATAAAACATCATCCTCATCTGTTAACAATTGTCAGGTTGATAATTGAGATAATTCTTACACATAACACCCATCTGCCAGTTACACTTGTATACAATTAGTCAAAGGTGAGAATCAGTGACAATATACTGCTCAGATTAGGATCAATTCTCTGGGTTTTTTTCTTCATATTATTAGCAACAAATTAAATTTGAAGTTGCAGACCACTGATTTTCAGAAATTTATAGTAAGAATATAGAATGTAATTGAAATGTAATTGTTAATTACACACTTTTTCATGATGTAATATATTATTTTAAAATACATGTGATTAAAAATACATCCAATTACACATTACATTCAATTACTTGGACATCTGTAATTAAATTGCAATTGATTACAATTACAAATTCAATGCCCCCCCCCCCCCCTCAAAGCCTGGTGAACACCTGTCTGGCCTTTGGATCATACCTTGTCACAAGTTTAAAAAAAAGATATTATGTTGAAATATTAAGAACTGACAAAGTTATATCCCACAATAAGTTTTTGTTGCAAAATCCAAGTACAAAAAGGGTATAACTCTGTCACACGACTTATCTTCGGAACCAGAAGTTCGGATACAGGAACCTATCCGAAAATATGGTAAGTTTGTATTTGTGTGACTTATTTGAAATACAGTTTTATTATGATCAGAATCAGTATGTTTTATTATTATTTCTTTAATTGTCTTTCTTAATGATGATTTAACCATAACATTTTGCTTATGGGACATTAATCTCACCTTGAGTTGCCCATGCAATTTTCCTTATCTCGGACGAATTAAATGAATCCAATTCAATAACAACTACCAAAAAGAATCTCTGCACATTATTCTTGTTGACCAAGAATTGCACTCTCTTACACTATCGGCTCATGTACATTGTAAAGTGAGTGTAAGAAACGAAAACTCTGCGTAGGACATTGCAAGAATTGAAATCATTTTTACTAAGTGGCATTTCCAGATATGCATATTTGCATTTAACAGCCTTTGAAACAGGTGTATTCGTACTTAAACTACAAATATGGTTATAAATCCTAGCTCCGATAATCAGAACTATTATGAAAAAATAAACATTATTATTTCTGTCACATGATATTGATCAATCGGTGCTTTCTGGAAATTTGATTTTAAATATTGAACAAATTGAAAGCAACGCCACTTTATTCATACTTGCCGTAAAACCCCTCTGCATTGTATTGCTTTTTTTGGTTCCGCGACTGTGGAGTCAATGAACGTTGATGAAGGTTTCTATGAGAATAGAAAACTCTTGACCTTTGAGTGTGACCTTCAGCTTTGAGGTAGGATCATGGTTCTTGGACGCGACACTCCACCTTAAGTTATTAATGTGAAACCTTGCGTGAAGTTTGCATAAAATCCATTGAGCCGTTATTAAGTTGCGCTCCACCCTACAAGCAAGCTGACGTTGGCCACACGTTGGCATTTGG
The DNA here is from genome assembly GCA_038501625.1 of Corbicula japonica. NCBI lineage: Eukaryota > Metazoa > Mollusca > Bivalvia > Venerida > Cyrenidae > Corbicula > Corbicula japonica. Next base: position 1,586,010 of record JAZAYU010000116.1, read on the forward strand.
TTGTACGGTTGGCGTAACGTCGGCATCGGGTGAACAACGTTGGCCCAAAGTTGGCCCAACGTCGTTGTCTTAAGTAATGGTTTTGATCGGCACGTCATATTTACAACATTGTGCCAACTGCCAAAATAAACATGTTTATTTTACACTATTAAAAAGGCTGAATTCCTCATATTCTAGGTTTATAAAAATGGAGACATATTGAGCGCATACAAAACTTAATTAAAAACTAATAGCAGTGTGCTTGTAAACAAAGGAGGAAAAAAATTTGAATTTTCGACGACAGTACAATAATGTAAGTATCTGGATCTCTCTTGTTTTTAATTTAACAGTTTTATATACTGAAAGAAAAACTTTATTAACAATTTTTTCATTCTTGTGATAAAATAAACTAGACAGTATGCAGTCTTGGAATATAAACTTTAAAACTCGTAGCTTGAATCAATTATAGATAATAATGATTGAACATTTCGTTTGTTTCAATCCATTATTTGTTAAAGGAGTCAGGTATTGAATATTTTGAAATGGGATTTACTTCATCAGTTTATAAGATTATAACATACTGACTTTGCCCTTTCTTCCTTTTATCACAGTTGCTAACAGTGTAGATCCAGATCCAGACAACTGTGCCATCTGACCAGGATCTGCAATCTTTGCTTCGTGATCAGAAATAACATGATAAATAAATAAGCAGTGTAAATTCTGATTTACCGCACGGTTGTGTCAGCTGATCTTGATCTTCACTTTTCGCACACGCGATAAATGCGTTTATACGAAGGATAGGGTTAAAACTGTAGACATATCTTCTGTATGAAGTGTAAATGTGCGTGATTGGCTATGATTATAATTTTGATAATTTTGAATGTTCTCATTTTCTAGTGTTAACAGCCCTTATTTTATTTTATTGCAGAAACGTCTAAGAAAAACAAATTGTGTGGGATAGCAACAGATGCTGAAATCAGCAATCTTATTAAGGACTGCTTTGACTATGCCTGTGACCGAGAGAGGAAGGAAAATAAAAGAAAAGAGAAGAACAAATTAAACAGAAAGAAAGATCCAAGTAGAAGTAGAAGAGAGCAATGATCAATAAGAGAAGAGAAGAAAATGAAGAAGATTCATCATGATAAAAACATAAGGACTTTACAATCTATCTTTGAAAAATAATGTGACATCTATTGTCTACATGAACTATAGAATATTTCGAACATGATATGCTTTTCATTAAATCATTTGTAAGAGACACTTAGATTTTATAAATTTTGAAAATATTTCTACTGGTTTTGATTTAATGTTAAATGTCAAACAAACAGCTACTTTCTGGCTTTTCTTGTGAAAGATGAGCCTTGAGATGTCCTAATGAAGAACTATCAAGCTGGATAGCTTCTTCATGTGATAGTCCAAAACCAACAGAGGACCAACTCAGTGTGTTTCTAACCGCATCCTCTTTCGGGTTTAGAATGTCACAGAAGAACCACATTTCTGCCGGGTTTTGAACCATGACTTCTGGATCAGAAGTCAGTCATTCAAAGTTTGTTGGCACAGTGTAAAGCAAAAATTATTCCAATGGAAATTTAGAATTTCTAACGTTGGGCCAACATTGGGCCGATGTAAATTTAAATATTCTTATGTTGTGTCAATGTTGGGCCAACGTTGGCAAAATTGTGTTGAAATTCCAATGTTGGCCAAACGTTGGGCCAACGGAACAAAGCCGACATTGCGACATTGGCCCAACGTTAAGCCAACATGTTGGCCCAACGTTGGGCCGATGAGCAAAATTACATTGGGCCAACGTCATATGCCAACGTTGGGCCGACGTAACCGACGACATTTGCCCAACGTTGGGCCAACGTCAGCATGCTATCTGGGCAGATACAAGTTTTGTTTTGCATATTTTGACATTATTTAACGTCTAAATGTGACGTTGACCTTTATTTTAGAGTCACGGTTCTTGGACGCGATGATCGAAATGAATAGGTTGAGCAATTGCATGAAATGTGTTTGTTACTCCCTTGAGGGGTTACCTCGTTATGCACCGGAAACCCTAGTTGGATATCCGGGAGGACAAGGCGATCACTATATTTTTGATCGGGGACATACAATTTAAAGAATCAGTAAAACAATGAATGTTATAAAACATAGCCATAGTTCTTTTTTTCTGCTGAAATAATAACAATAATAATAAAAATTAACAGTTACGTCTTACTTCACTACAGCACTACACCATTAAATGTCGTTTTTTCTTTTACAGTTTTATATGCAGTTTTCAGTTATAATGTATTTAATAAAAAGAGCATGAAAGTTTTCCAATTTGCTGTGGTCGACTGGTTTTAAAGTTTGATCTAGTATATTATGACATTTTTATGTTGTGTTGCAGATAACTAAATGGCGGGATGAAGATCGACAAAGGGGTCAAGGTGCATTTAAGTCATTGGACGTTTTATAAGTAACATTTATTCTCTAAATACATTTTGTATATTTGTACTAAAACAAAACAATACTATTATCAGGTCTTCGGCACATATAGATGGTGGACAGTATATATTAACAAACATCGTATAGAACGCACTGCCACAAAATAACAAACATTCCTCATCATTGTAATTTACGTGTACTGGAAATTATAAACTGCTGTTTCGAACTGATGTACGTGACTTTCAAAGTCTCCCAGAAGCCCCTCCTGATATAACAATGGTCTCGCCAGTTATGTAAGAAGCGTCATTAGACAAGAGAAATGATGCAATTCCTGCACAATCTTCTGATTCCCCAAACCTGCCGAAATAAATCGGTGAAAAGAATATACTATTAGCATTAAGACAGAACTGTTAAAAAATCAAACATGTTAAAAGGTTTTTAACTTTTTATCAATATTTCAACCTTATAACGAATAAAACGTTATACACATCCAAATACACAAAAAATGCTGTTACAAGTCATACCTTCTTAGAGGAATTTTGTCCATATAGTCTTGTGATAGTTTATTGTTCCACAACTGCAAAAAATTATAGAAAGATACAAAATTAATTAAACTGAATAAATATTCGTACGTGTAACTTATTGCGATAAAATCATGTATTTCATGCTGGTACACGTAAACGTATTACGTTAATAAAATACATAAGATTATAAAAAAATTGCTGACTTAAATTCGATTACTCACCGCTTCACTAAAGCGAGTTTTAATTACTCCTGGAGCTATGCAGTTCACTCGAATATTCATCTTGGATAGTTGTGGCACCAAAGCTTTCGTCAAACCTAAAAGAGCTGTTTTGCTAACGGAATAAGGCCCCATGAACTGCAAACAAAATAAAACCAAGTATCGCGTTACTATAATTACAGGCGGGGAAAACATTTGTTCAAAATTTGTTTCTGCCTCTATACGTCCTTTGTCATCTAAAATGCTTGAGTAGTAATTCTAGTTAATGTAAACAAAATAACAGAAAATCAGTTTTTTCCATTTTTTTTCTAAAGGTCAATGAAAAAGTGAAACATACTTGGTACATCGCAGGAATGGCAGTATCCAGAAAACACAACCTCTCCACGAGAGAGAGAGAGAGAGAGAGAGAGAGAGAGAGAGAGAGCATGGGTTATAAAATGATCAATTAAAAAAAAACAACACCAACACCACAATTTACGAAAATGAGAGCCCGATGGGTTACCGCCTTGGAACGGTCAGTGGCAAACCAATCTGCCACTAGGGGTTTAAACAAGGTTCTAGAGTGCACCATCCTCGCACTTGAACGAACAGGTTCTCATGAACAAACAAATACATGTTTACTTTTTTTTATTAGTTGTAACCTTTATCGAGAAATCGACATCCTAGTTGACATTAAACATGCATTTTGTTGAAATGATTAACAGTATACATACCGAAAGCAACATTTACATGTAAAGATAGACCCTTTGATATTTTAAATTGTGCCGTAATAAGCAACTTGTAGTTTTGTTTCGCTGATGGTGCAACTTTAACAGTCACTGCTACATTTATGGTTGACAGGTCTTTTTTATCATTTTAGCTGCAAAAAGTGCATTATCGTATTTTCTGTCTCCAATAGAGAAGTGCGTTGATGATATTTTCTATATTGACTGAGCTTTCAGTCTGCCACTGACGATTTCTATACGAGCATTAAATATTTTTACATCATAGCTTATTTTCTATCTTGTTCAGTGGCTGTGGAAGTAGACAACTGCTAATCTGGATGTGGCTTTTAATGATATGCATATCTCAGTGTCTTAGACGGTTTATTGGTTCATTTTACATAAGAAAACCCGCTGTCTGATTGTCTGTTACTGATCATTTGTTGCAATGAACTTACTTCTGATGGTGTGTATCCCCCTTGTGAAGATACGAGAACGATTGATCCACCTCTGAAAGTTGTAAGACATTAATAGAGTTTTCGCATTTTACCACAGAATAAAAGAAAATGAGCATATTATAAATTTATCAATATAAATGAAACTGATGCACACAGACTTGTTCTAGAACTAGCTTGTTGTTCATTGTTGTAAATCGATATCATGGAACCCATTCATTTAGATTACTGCTTAAAAGAAAATGAGCATATTATAAATTTATCAATATAAATGAAACTGATGCACAGAGACTTGTTCTAGAACTAGCTTGGTGTTCATTGTTGTAAATCGAGATCATGGAACCCATTCATTTAGATTACTGCTTAAGCAGGTGCTAGGTGCACGGCGGATATCGAGATACTTGTATAAGGAATCAGTTATGATATATTAAGATTCGTCTGATTATCATAAATTATAAAAATGTATAAAAATATGATGTGACTCATATTGACAACGAAAAGTAATACCCTCTCTTTGCAATGTACGGAACAACTTCTTTGACAAGAAAGAATGCAGATTTAACATTTACGTCAAATATTTTGTCCCACGCATCCTCGTTCACCTATAGAACAAGTAAAACAAACACATTAGATTAGTAAATTGACACAAAGAGTATGCCTATGAATACATCTAATCGTACCGTTGGTGTTCTCGATAACTTGTGTCACAAAATTACGCTCACTAGGATACGCTATCCTTTAACTTCTATTTAAACAACACACTTTTTCCCTAACTCTAAATGGATTACTTGCTCTGTTCATCAAAAACTCATATATTTATTTTTAAATGATTGGTTTTCAACTATTGAAAATTCCAGCAGTATGACTGTTAATGTAATACCTTAATTCTTACAGGAGAATTTCTCCCGTATTGTGTATATTCGTTCTTTGTATGTTTATGTTTGTTTTCACCCTTGTTTAACTATATATCATTATTATTATTACCTCATGTTGTCATATGACCTGAGAGTATACAATAAAGTTGAAAGTTGATTTCATAACCCGAAGTTATTGTTGGGTACATCATGCATGCTTCAATGCATTTAACAGATAATTATTTGTGTGTAGCAAACAGTCATATAATGATAAGCAGATTAAGCTTTGAACTTACATCGAGTATTGGTCCAAATACAGGGTTAACAGCTGCATTTGAGACTAGCATGTCAATGCCTCCAAACTCTTTAACAGTCTGTAAGCAATAAATTAGAGCGTTAACATGTGGACGTTGATGATTTCGAATGAAAACAGAAATTTCAACGATGATTTAATGCCTACTAAAACATGTTTTGTCCAACTTTAACATTCTTACGTGCCTTTTCGATCATTTTTGTTCTGTGCTCTTTATTAGCGGCATGGCATACTATTCCCGACACTGAAAGACCTTTTGCTTTCATGGCATTCACAGCCTTATCAACATTTTGCTGTTTTCGGCTGCTAATCATCACCGATGCGCCATCTTCTGCTAATCGCTCAGCTATCGCAAAACCTATGCTTAAAATTAAAAGCAGTGTGATAGTAAACAATTATGTATTTTAATATCCTTATAAATCTATGGCTGGCAGTAAATTTTAAACTCATGCCAGTAATTCTTACTCTAAAAAGCTTTAAATAATCACAAAGGTACTCTGGTTATCTTGAAAAAAAAAACAACAGTGGATAAAGAAATTAATTATCTTCAGTTGCGGATGTTAAAAGCTATTTCAGTATATTATATATGTCGTGATTATGTATTTCTACGGTTACTGATTCGAGCCTAAACAGTTGTTTATATAGCAAGTAGCTTTAAGAAGCTAGACGTATATCTGCTGCAGAGTGTAAATACTTTTAGTTGTACTGTGCCTTAATTAGTTTCCATCGTGGTGCTATAACTAGGGCTGTCCTATTCCACAACAAGTTTAAGCTGATTAATATCTAAATTTGATAAAAGAAAGAGAGTGACATAATACCAAAATACTCGACAAATACTAACCGTTACTAATATAAATATATGCCAAAGGACAACAATTCAAAAGATTTCCAAAAAATGACTGAAATATAAAAAACAATAATATACAACGAAATCACTTTATTTTCATATCGTGTACCCAGACGAATTTGGTACCGTGCAGAACTTCTGTAACTTTATGCATCTTATTTAATAACACATCCAAAATCTTACCCATCAGAAGAAGCCGTCACTATTGCAACTTTCCCTGTAAGTTTTCCCATGTTTGTGTTTGGAAAGATTTTTAACGAGACGTGTTTCACATGCATTAGTTGGGTTCATTTTCTAGGTTGTTCTGATAAGAAGTCAATCAATGCATATGCGCCGGGTGATGCTCTTCTATACAAACGAATCGCCTGTACATAGATGACATTCAATTTAACTTTTCAGTATCTAACTTTTGCATAATTTCGACCCTTCAGCTGGAATACTGGTTTCAAAAGAGCAGGAAAGTTAGTCTGGATTACCGGCCCCTAACACTACGTTATCGGGAACCAGACCCCAGGATAACAGTATTCAAAACAGTACAGTAAGGCTTTATCCGTACATAAAACTGATTGGACAAATTGGACCGAAAATGACCAATCATTGAATCTTTTACAAACTAAGTCGGTGTAAATTCCAAGATGGAGGAAAAATAAACAATCGAGTTGCTAACCGATAATCAATTACAATTTGTGGACGATAGTCAATATGATCTAAACCTACACCACTTTTCAAAAGGTCTCCAGCTTACTTTGTTTTTGATAAATGTGTCTGATCTTTTCACCGCCCTTTAAAGAAGATTTGCCAGTGTGATAAATTTCAGCTGCCAAAATCAGAATCAAGTAACAGAGCTTAAGACTATCTTGTGATTGGTCAGTTTGACATACTAACCGACCTGTGTGTCTCAGTTTAAGGACCAAAATTCTATCTATCTCTGTATACTGTCTACTCCTCTTTCGAGTGTTACTGACAGGACTTGGTGCACATCGGAAGTGTTAGGAATGAAATATTTCCTCAACTGGGGGCAAACCAACCACCCCCAGCGGGACACCCATCCAGGCATTGACCGAGCAAACCGTTGCTTAACTAGTTTTGACAGTCGGTACACTTCAACTTCGTCGCTGAAAAGCTAGCTCAACAGCGAGGCTGGTGGAAGTGACCTAATGCTGCCGGCACTACACTCTCCCCTTCTTTATCTTTCGGAGCTTAGGCATCAAACGCACAGACCTGTGGACTGCAGTTTCTAGCCTTCACCAGCTCCGAAACAATCACATGGGCTCGTCAAGCACGCACTTCTGACACCAGTGAAGTAGTTCCCAAACTGGGGGCGAATCAACCACCCCCCAGCGGGACATCCATCCAGGCATTGACCGAGCAAACTGTTGCTTAACTAGTTTTGACAGTCGGTACACTTCAACTATGTCGCTGAAAAGCTAGCTCAACAGCGAGGCTGGTGGAAGTGACCTAATGCTGCCGGCACTACACTCTCCCCTCCTTTATCTTTCGGAGCTTAGGCGTCAACTGCACAGACCCGTGGACTGCAGTTTCTAGCCTACCCCAGCTCCGAAACAATCACATGGGCTCATCAAGCACACACTTCTGACACCAGTGAAGTATTTCCCCAACTGGGGGCAAACCAACCACAGTGAAAGAATAAAGTCAAGAATTGTGATCTTGGATGCTAAGACAAATGTTAAAATGTTAGTGAGTGCTCAGGGGTTTTTCAGCACTGTCTGCGCCTCCGGAAAACAGAGGTGTTCCCAAAGCAAACGGCCCTGTTTCCAATCATATCCAGTTGTCATTTTTCCCAATTGAAATCATATTTTATTTAAGAAATTTCGGCAAAAATCAAATAAAATATATCAAAATACAGTACACACAGCGCGGATTCAACAGATTCCGCACTACCACCGCGGACTGTATTTCGTTTGGGGGGAAAATCACCGCGGCCAAGCTCTTGGAGGTCATCCGATTCCATTATCATTTTGTCCGCGTATCGGCGTGGACACAGCTTTGCAGGGGGTAGTAAAAATTTATCAGCGCGACATCGCGGGGATTCCCGGTGACGTTCCGCGAACCAACGCGGACGCACATTCATGCACCGATTTATTTAAATTTCTTTTTTTCATGAAATAACGTGGGAATGACTTCTGACCAAAATGTGCGAGCTTTAAATAAAACTTGAGTCGACCGTGTCATCTCAATATCTTGTCAAACATTGCATAAGAATCTTAAACATGGCATCATGCTTTCAGTTTTCACACCTTTGTCAAGTGACATACCCGGACTTGGGATTTAGAAACGGAAGAAGGGAGTTGGTTTATGTAGACGAGAAAGAATAGAGGGCCAAGGACAGAGCCCTGGGGTATTCCGGAGGTGACAGGGACTTCTGTTGAGCATTCACCTTCTAGTATGACCGTTTCATTTTTTAACTTAAGGAGACAAACTAGAGAACATTTTTCTGGACACCTGTTTAATGCATAATAAGAGTTATTTATCCCCAGTCATACTGAACACTGCAAACAACACCACAAAGACCTGCTTGAGCAGATCTCATTATTTCCAGTTAAGTAGTGAGGGGTTGACAATCTTATTTTGCGAAACAATGGCTTTTCTTTATATATGATGGTTGCCTTTCACGCTCAACCCAGTTAGCATTAAAATCAATACAGATGTAGCATATATTGTAGTAGCGTCCTTTACAGGTGGCCTCGGTAGCTCAATGGTAGAGCAACTGCATAGTTAGCTGGAGGTCCTAGGTTCAAATCCCTGTCGAGGTCTACACATTTTCTCCCTCCTGTTTCATTTGGTGGCCAGTGTTAATCGATTTATCCTTGAAGCTCTACTGGGCAAAGCATTGGCTGGGTTGGTCGATCTGAATGTACATTGTGAAGACATTTGCCGATTTAATGGCTTGTCTCAGGTAGAAGGGAGTAATGAATTAGGAATGAATTAGAGTCCTTAACAAGTGGCCTCGGTAGCTCAGTGGTAGAGCGACTGCTTGGTATGCCGGAGGTCCAAGGTTCGAATCCTGGCCGAGGCCTACAAATTTTCTCCCTCCTGTTTCATTTAGTGGCCTGTGTTAATTGATTTACCCTTGGAGCTCTACAATGCAGGGCATTGGCTGGGGTCTTGATCCGAACCTGCATTGTGAAGATATTTACCGATTTAGTATCTTGTCTCATTTAGAAGGGAGGAATGTAGTAGCATCCTTAACAGGTGGCCTCGGTAGCTCATTGGTAGAGCAATGGCACGGTAAGCAGATGGTCCGAGGTTTGAATCCTGGTGAAGGCCTACACATTTTCTCCCTCCTGTTTCATACTGAATAAACTGCAATATAAACATCAGCAGTATCATTGTTTAAACATAAATAATAGGTTCTTTCCACAACTCAGAGAAATAAGTATGTCATTTGTCCATGGCATCTTGTTATTCTGTTTAATAGTGATATATATTTTACTGAAAACTTGAGTGTATGCTTTCCTTAATATAAAATACAGTAAATCCTTTTACATCAGATCTAATCCCAGCTGAGGAAATAATTATATCTTTTATCACTGCTAGGTTAATATTTAGTAATTTTTTATGAGCATACACACATAGAGAATTATTTTAAGAGAACATTTCTCTAAATAAGGAAACAACTACAAAAAGTATGAAAGCCATTATGATGTTATTATTGTGATAATTCTAGGCAGTATGGCATTGAAAGGACTGGAGAGTGAAGAGTTAGTACAGAACCTGAGACAGTTGGTTATCAGCTTTGAACCTCACATCAGAGAAGCAGGCTCCACAGAACATGTAGAGGAAATTCTTCACCATCTGGAGGAAAATGATGAAAATTTTCATAGGTAATCTTTTCTAAACATTTGCATCAATGTAGTCAATTTTTCACTTCAGTTATATATTTGTTTGCCAAGACTTCTACTTGTAAAATATTTATCCTTTTGTGTTTTAAACACAGCATCATGAACTCGGATGATCAAGGCCTAGACTGTTTGAACCCAGTGACACACCTTTTATTTCATGTGCAACCACTCTAGCTCCTGATCAGCTCATCCATGATGCCATCTGATCTGGAACTAGTACAAACTACACTACTTGCTTCTTGGTCAGAAATAACTAAATCAATCTAAAAGCAAACAATTAAGATCCTGATCAAACTGCTCAGATATGCAGACTGATCTGGATCAACACTGGTCACCCATGTGATAAAAACAGTACTCCATGGTGTAAAGGTACATGCTTCAAAGGCAAGTAATAACCCATTACTGCCAGTTATATGCCTTTATGTCATGGGTGAACAGTGTAGATCCAGATCAGCCAGAACATCCATGCCATCTGATCAGCATCTGCACTGTTTGCCTTTTCATTCATTAGTTTATTTCTGACCAAAATTTGTCTATTGTAGATCCAGATTAGTGCTGTTTCAAACAAATGGCTGGAAAAGTGAAGTGACATTTTTTTTAAAGAATTTAAGTTCATAAAAAGTCCAAACTGGTCGCTGCATATGTTTGTACAGTCTTTACAGTGATCAAAATCAATCAAGTAATACTCATATGTGACATAATAAAAATTTTATGGAGCTTTATTGACCAATATTAAATAAATTGCTAGAATTTTAATTTATTTGCTTAAAATACAACTATTACTGTTTCTTATTATTTAAATGTGCATTTCTGTTAAAATACATGTTGAAGCATCAAATATAAGTGCTTTAGAACATGTGGTTTCGCATGAAGACAAAATATTCATATTTTTAAGAAAGTGTGTCACACTCCTGACAACCACATAAGTGCAGTGTACTCAAAAATGTTTCACTAAGGTCATTCCTTTTTGTCACAATTTAACAATACACAACACAGACTTTTAGGGAAACACATGCTGTAGTATTAATGTAAGGGATATGTTGACAGAATATTGCCATATGTGCATAATGTCACACTCCGGACAAATTCAGCTGATATTTTCTCAAGGGAGCTGCAGACAAATACAATTTAAGTAGAGGTAATAATATTATAATTATTACATCTAGAAATATTAAACTCAATGGTACACAAAAAATTTCTTTTGTATTATTAATCCTTGAAGTCAAATAAATTTTTAAAGCAAATGAGGTATTGATTTCCTTGAGGTATTTTCTTATCTACCACACTTTACTTAATGGCATAAATTTTGATTACTTTAAGTATTATATGCTTAATTTTATCATCAGTTGATATATGTTATTTCATGCTTTATTTGTATTTTAAGAACTATATTTTTAATTATTTTTTAATAGGTATGAATTTGTGAAGCAGTTGAAGAGAAAGATTGAGGAAATTCTTGGACCACACATTGAAGATGAGATTGAAAAACATGGTGGTCGGGTGGACAATGGTCAAGAAACATTGGTCAACAAAATCACAGACAGAATCATCAAATCTAAGCCGTAATTACAATTTATGATTGTGTTTCCCAGTTGAACCATTTAAAATTTCATGTATATAAATGATTGTTAAGAACTTATATGAGCTTGGCTAAAAAAAGTGAAATTTTTTTAGATATCATACATTTGACTTCAGTGTGTCATCTATAATGGACAATAAATCAGTTGCTTAACTTCATAAAAATAATAAGCATATTATCTTCTTTTCATATTGCTAAATCTTTTAATAAGATAAGACACTTACTAATTTGAATTACTTAAACTGGCATGTCAAGTCTTGTTTCATTTAGCAGAATCTCACCTTATTGTTCAATTCCATAGTAGACTATCTATTCTATAATTGTTTAGTTGTTGTTGTTTTTTACATTAGTTTTACTGATTTACTGAAGACTCTCTTTTGATCTCTTATGATGATTAATACTCTTTAATAATTGCAGATATACAGATTTAACCAGAAAATTAAAATCAAACGTTGTTGAAGCAATGAATGAGCTAATGAAGAACTTTGATGCAGAGTTTGGAGTGGGGACTCATGGGACCTCTAAGTTTCCTAGCAACCATGATCGTATACACGCCCTTCATGACAGTGAAGAGACAGAGTCCTCCTTAGATAGCTCATATAATCATGTAAGTTTTTTCATAGAAGTAGATTCTGTCAGTGAATTTTCAAAGCTACCAAACTTATATAAAGATATATTTTCTGTGAAATTTAAGCCTTAACATTTACTTGTATAATGCAACCTGAATCATTTTCCGACATGGTTTATATATTATGCACATGGTATTTTTATCCAAGTTTTATTTGAAAGACACTGGTTATTAGCTTTGGGTACATTGTTGGGTGAGCTAGCAGGCATCAACATTTCACGAAGTTTTTTGTTTAAGTTTGTATTTTTTCAGTAACCATTCAATAGCAATATTCAGGATGAGTTTCATAACTGTTGACTTTGTTTTGTCATATATATGCCCCTGTTACACTTAAAATTTATGAAGAAAACCTGGTTTCATTACTTGTTGCCATCTTCTTGTTAACATCATGTTTTGTTGTGATATTTGTGATAATGAAATGAGTCAATTTCACCTTTCATAAATGTGATAATTGTCTTTATATTAAATCTGAGTCCTAGTAGACTACTTACACAACAAGAACAACAATATTGAGTTAATGGTATATTTATTTTATGAAAAGAAGAGTCACTTTATAAGTATATAATGACTCATTTTAGCAGAGTCCAGTTAATACAGTCTAGTGTTAGGTAGCTGTCTCATGTTTGTGTAAGGCAAATCTGCCAATCTTAAATATATTTCGACCATACATGTATTTAGAACATTCTTATAAAAATTAATTAGTATAACATTAACTGTCTTAAAATAGGAACTTTTAGAGGCATTCTTTAGTACCTGTAATAGACAATAAAGTAAATATGTACATGTAATTAGAAACAAACAAGTCATTTCTGTGATTAAATGAGTACTCCATTAATTTGTTGAAAACATTGTTGTGTTCATTTCAGGGTAGTTTGTTCATGCACTCGGGCTATCTGAAGCAAGTGGCTGAGAAGATGGGCAAGACAAAGGATGCCGCTGTATGACTTTTGTTCACTCATATTCAAACTAATTCTATGAACATTGATACATATATACATTTTACAGAATAACATGCAATAATACATATAACTTTTATTGTTCCAGATAATTTTTATCAGATGGTGGATTATAACACCAGTAGGTCTGGATAATTCTTTAAAGATTGTTTTCAACAAAACTACCGGTAATCGTTACCTTTGCTATGAGTACCCTGGTACATTAGTGTAACATTTTCAAAGGTACTGTAATATCAGATTTAATCTGAAACATGTTATAATTTTGTCATTTCTTATTTGTGGTATTTCCATTAAGTGACACAGATTCTTTTACATATATTTTATTGACCATACTATAACTACAATGTTTACAGTCAAATCTATTCATACACGGCACTCATACTCCCCAAATCTGCCTTGTTTACAAGAGATCTTAGGGTACTTTCTGGACCGTAGTCAGTGTTCACTTTGGTCTCTCTGTAAGCCTGTAAGGCATGTAAATTTCTGTGGCTTATTTATTTCCTGGATGTATTGGTTATTGTTTATTTTTCTCCCCAGACTCGCAGAGAGGCCTTGCAGAACCTGAACTCAGTGAGGGTAGATGATGTGGTCAGCTGTGAACACTTCCAGGACCTTATCAAGAAACATGTTCTCGATGCCTTGCTTGACAGTGATGAACAGATTGTGGTATGTGCAATGCTGTATTTATGTTGGCTTGAATTGAAATTTATCATTTCGGGGTAAAAACTTTGAATTTAGAGTTTGTTGAGATAAAATAGAATCATCCATGGTCAGTAATTATCCAAAAATGTGTATGAAACTAGTTGTCCAAAGTAATAATTCTTGAAACCCTCTGTTAACCAGACAAAATCTCTCTGGATAGGTAGTCAAATCTAGTTTTCTACTTCAACAAAAAATGCATGTAAAGACAATTTTTGAACAGTTTTTTGTTGTATAACCTCTGATATTCTTCAAGGGAAAAGGACATTTTGGTCTGGTCATTTGGTAAATGGGACAACTTTACATGACAAGTTGTATGGCACATAATTGAAAATCGGAGAGCGAATGACAACAAGACATTTTTACTGAATAGTCTGAATATTTGTTATTAATGTATCTGTTAGCTGTTGTATACACCTTTAGTTTGCAAGACCTTTGTCCCTTATATATTAATATAGCACTGTGATATATATAAATTATTAATAAAACCTGAACTCTGCGGATGAAAGTTGATATTTGTATATGTTACTATATTTAGACACTGGCTTTGAAGTTTATTACAAGAGCATTTACAACAACATCACCTCATACCAAAGATGTTTACACACTTCTCAGTAAGTATAGTTTGAAGATAAGACATGAAAAATACAGAAAACTGTTTTAAAATAACTGATATTTTGCTTATAAAGTGTATTATTTGAGCAAACTCCAGTTACAAATGTATGTATGAGTGTGTTTATATTTTTTCAATATGTTTAATAACGATTGATGGACTGATACAGGTATTGGAAATATGTTTCTTCTATCCATTCTCTCCTGGTAAGATAGTTTCAAAAACTTAAAGACTCCATTGGATAAAATTCAGAATACCATTGTTGCTACTCTAGTTCATCCCTAATTTATATATATATTGTAAACATTACAGCGGAGCACCTGATCAATCAGTTCCACACGAGGAAGAGCAGTATGCCGAAGATCAAGAACGGTCTGGACATCACACGGCCTGAAATCAGGAGAATACTTACTGCTGTATGATGCACTTCATGCTAAACTTAACATGTTACTTCATGAATAAGGCTTATATCCCATGTGCGGCTAGTGTAGCTCCAAATCAGCCTTCATATTGGTGCAGTCTAATCAGGATCTACACTATATGCTTCTTGGCAAGAAATACTCTATCTAAAAAAAGCAAACATTGTAGATCCAGATCAGACATCACAAATATGCAGCCTTATTTGCCATGGATCCACTCTTTGCAAATGGAATATAAGGCACAGACTTATTTTTAATTCAACCTTTTATCAAGGACTTTCCAAAATATTTATAATTATTTACAAGTGTAACTGTTCCTGAGTTGTTGCAAGTTTGATGTCTGTTTATATAATCATATATAGAGTTGTGGTTTTATTTCTATGAAGTTGAGATCTAAACAGTTCCTTGAGATGTAAATACCGGGTAGGCATTCAGGGTTTCACATTGTTGCCATTTCTTATTATTTGAAGTTTCGTCTGATGAATGAATTCCAACTGGAGACAACAAACTACTGGATCAGATACCCGGAACAGTATGTACATTTCGCACAATTATTTTTTAAATGTTTGTGGAGTAACAGCAGATGACACAAATTCTGATATTTTTTTCAGTGTACCTTTTTCACAGTCAAAATAAAAAACCAATGATTAGATCATTCAATCTTGTATTAGAGTTTTGAAAATCATATAGAGTTTATTTTGATTTCATCTAATTCAAACTTCTACCTGGTTCATCATGAGGTGTTGATGTTAGTTTGCACAATATAAATAATAATAAAAATCACTTTGTCACATCCTTGAAAAGGTGTAGTTTTTGAATATGTAAAATTGCTTTTAAACAGAGTTTCTAGATTTGATGTAGTTAAGACCTGGTATTATGTTTACCTCAGTAAGACTATGATTATCTCTCATCAGATATTTGGAGGAGATTTTGGTGAGCACACTGAATCTGCTGTCCATTCACCATGTGGGACCTGTGGGCACTTCACAAACCTTGACACCGGTACACTTTGTGGCCTTGGTCGACACTAAAGCTCAATGGTTTATCAAGTGGATTGTAAGTCATTATTATAAATTTCACAGAATAATTTCTGTAACATATATTTTATTCATTTATTTACAACATCTGTTTACGAAAGATGTTGAACAAATCCATTAACCCTTTACTCCATATGTAGGGATTTTGTCACACATGCAGCCAGTGTAGGTCTAGATCATCCTGCATGTCCATGCCATCACATTTAGATCTACACTGTTGGCATCTTGGTCAGAAATCACCTAGTGAATCTAAAAGTAAACATTTTAGATCCTGATCAGATGGCATAGATGTGCCAGCTGATCTTGATCTATATTATTTGCATATTAGATAAAATTCATATCCCATAGAGTACATGGTTAAGAGTTGTGTCTAGTTGGGTTTTTTTGAAAATTTTGTTTTTTAATTTAATATTGTTAACTTCATTGAATTATATATTGATATATATTCTGTTTGAGATTAAGTTATGTCCCAAGCATTTTATTTGCATAACTTATAATTATTATGAAAAGGATTTCTGCCATGTTTCAAGGTTCACAAAAGTTTTTTTTTGTTTCAGCATGGAAATTTTAGCAGAAGTTTCTTGTTGGATTTGCTTGAGAAATATAGACCCTTTGTGAGTATTTAAACAAAACTCTTCTAAGCTTGTTTATGTTTAAAATTGCAACATGTTAAGACATACTGAGACATACAGCTTGTGATAATTATTGTTTGTTATCCAGGAGCCAGTAATTGTATTACCCTTGTAAAAAGAAAAACATAAGGATCACTATGTCTGTCAGTCTGTATGTCTAAGGCTCCAATGTTTACACGTGTAAACAGTAATGTTATGATTCTGGGCTGTAAACGTTTACAGAAGTATGGGCTGTTTAAATGATTGGTCACATTATTTATAAAGGTGGAAAAATGTTTACTGAAAATAGGCAACGTAATAATAAGCGTGCAAAATATTTCCTGGTCGTGGTCATTTTTAATATTGCATGCTTTTTATCGAACCTTCTTAATTATAACTAGTGGCAATTCAGAATGGCTTAACACCATCAATCAAACAGTAAAGTTAAGTCGATCTCGTGTAAATATTTTAAACTTTTATTCTTAAACGGGATCATTTCATTTTTTATGGTCCGAGTAAACGTTTTCAAAAATGTGTAAACGTTGGAGCCTTATGTATGTCATTCAACAAATCAAATCTTTTGCTATAATTCTTGGCCATTTCTTAATACCGGTACTTCCTTTTCAAGTTTTCAAATTGATTTTTCTTTTAACTATAGAGTTGTTATGTTGCCAAATTTGAAATGCAAAGATCACAGTTGACAGGATTATTCACCTTTGTGTAGATAGTATAACTTTGCAATGAAGTAGCCCAAATATTTTGGTCATGGTCATATTGGACTTAATTATTCCTTGATCATACTCCTGTATTAGGAGATCACAAGCAGGGGGCAGGGTTAACAAAAGCTGTTCACTCTCTAACATGAATATTACTGATCCAGTTTTCACCAGACTTGGTCACAATGTTTGTGGCTATAATGTTTTTGCCATGCATGATAACTAGCCACATTTGATATTATCTGGAAATTGATTTTCTGTTTTTCAAATGCATGCATTAATTTGAAAAGACAGTATAAAACCATTGTTAAGTTTAATCAATAGATAAAATTTTGAACAATTGGTCCAAGGTTGCTAATACTAGGTTTAAATGGTATTTGTTTTCAGTGATAGCATTCAAAATAAAACAGTCAACTGTAGACTTTCGTATTATGAGATGAATAAGAGAATAAGCATAGGTGCTTGAAAAGCACTTTTTCCTATGATTGTTGATACTTGTTGTTTATAGGTAGAGAATGCAGTGAAGCACTGTCTCGAGTTTTCAGCAGCAAGGAAGGTGCCCTTTGACCTCATGAGTGACATCTCTGAAAGCGTCTCCAAGTCTTCTTTTGGTATGGAATTTTATTAAATGACACCAAAAGCTAGGAACTCTTTAACCCTTTACTACTCGTATGTGGGTTTTATCTTGTGTGACAAGTGACATAAGTGCTGTCTGATCTGGATCTACAGTGATAGCTTCTTGCCCAGAAATAACCCAATGAATCTAAAGTGAACAGAGCATTTGACTGTTCTGTTTCTATTTGGTTTTATGTTGAGTGATTACAGAGGCAAGACTAGCTAATTACCCTGTTGTTGCTGTGAAATGGTGAAATGTCTGTGGTTGCTCAATGTCACAATCGAAAGAGTTACATTTTTGTAATTAGTTTTGCATGCTGTCATTCCTGAAGGGCTATTGTTAACAGTCTTTTTTTTTTGTTATTCTGACAAAGTACTTTAGGACAACACAAATGTTCAACCGAATACTCATGTAATGTTATGTTGTATGAATACAGAGGGTATATGTGCTTATTACACTTCTATTATATGTTGTATGATTACAGAGGGTATATGTGCTTATTACACTTCTATTATATGTTGTATGATTACAGAGGGTATATGTGCTTATTACACTTCTATTATATGTTGTATGATTACAGAGGGTATATGTGCTTATTACACTTCTGTTATATGTTCTATGATTACAGAGGGTATATGTGCTTATTACACTTCTATTATATGTTCTATGATTACAGAGGGTATATGTGCTTATTACACTTCTATTATATGTTCTATGATTACAGAGGGTATATGTGCTTATTACACTTCTATTATATGTTCTATGATTACAGAGGGTATATGTGCTTATTACACTTCTATTATATGTTCTATGATTACAGAGGGTAAACGAGCCTATTATACCGGAGCAGAGTTAGAGTATGCCTATTTCATTCACTCAGCTTGTGTCATAGGACGACTTCTCTGCTTTGTCAATGGGAGAAAATTCTTCCCGATAAAATTGAAGGATTCAGAAGGTAAAGTCAATGTTTTAGTCATTATGTACCTAAAACTGTCCAACTTATTCAGTCTTTTTGTGTAGATTTAGATTCTAAGGTACATAATATCAAGAATAAATTGAGTGGTGATAAATATTAAGATTTGTTAAGTATGATTCAATAACATTTTTCAGGAATTTTCACAAATTTCCTTAGACTAGATGATATTCAACATTCCTTTTGTCAATGCAATATATATAAATCTTGGTAAAACATGGTAATTTTATACAAAAACACATTTTTTCAGTCATATAAGTTATGAATAATGTGTACTGGGTTACATTTAAACTGTTTGATTGATCGTATTAGCTGGTCCTGTCTGTGTGATTTCAGAGCCAGTGTCTATCAAAAAGTTGATGGTTGCCATGGTTCTCGTTGTGGTAGATCCCAGTCCAGTGTTCCATATGCCAAGATCTAATACATGTATGTACTGTAAAATGACTACTTTAACTGTATAATATAACAGTGATGTCATGTCGTTTCTCATATATATGTATAGACAGTTATATAAACTTCATACACGATAAGACAGTTGTAAAAACATGGAAAATGTTATTGGTAACTTTTTTAATCTTCTACTAAAGATGATGGAGAATTGTTTGTTGAATATTTGTAAACATTAGGAATCAGGCAAAGCAGTTTGTCATGTTAGAGCAAATGGTTTTGTGGAAATTGACCAGTGAATACTTGAAAAAGGCATTTTCTAAAAAATATAATAAAAATGGTCAGTCGATAAGGCTTTTGTCTTCAACAATCTGTTTTTAAAGATAATCATATCAGGAAATACAGATTATGTATTACTTTTTGAAACATATTTCACACTGTTTAACATACAAAAAGATTAGTGATTTATATCTTCTATGGAAACAGGTTTTTACTATTTCTATGAAAAGAGAATGTGTCCCTTAATAGAATTTATAAATGCCAACGTCAACGAACTATTGACTTGATGAACTAGTTTAGATCTGTGTGTAATTTAAACGAGGTTTACTTTATTACTTGTTTTTTGAAAATAGAACAAAATACTTTTCTTTTGTTGCATGCTATTACATTTGGCACTTATTTATGCTTAACCTGAATAAAAATAATTATTAAAAATATGTTTAATGTATATCTTCGTTTACCTATGATGTTTGTGCAATGTTTTTCTCAAATTTCTTTTCTCCGGTAATGTACATTTGAACTGACCACAAAATGGTTGTCTAAAGCCAAAATTATCAAAAACCGGTCTTGATTCAGTGTTGTATAATTTTAGCGGAGATATTTGAGCCGGCGAAGCTTGTGACCGAGGTACTGAAGGGATTGTGTAATTCCGAGCAGGCTTGCGAGATCTGTCTGTTCAAGGACGAGATAACTAGCACGCTGCTGTCACCTATATCACACTTCCTCGATGTAGCAGTGAGTAGTCTCTTTTTATATTATTTACTAATTGGTTCGTGCTCTGTAAAATTGGTAGTTATTGAGAGAAATGATGCATGTTTTTACTTTGCATGAATTTTGTTTTAAATGTTACACAAGTACAAGCTATCTTTTTTGTCTGCCGCAGCCCCTTCCACCCCTTTTGGTCTTTGTTTGACTGTAGAACTATCATGGTGGTAATTTATGCTTGATATGACTCCTTACTTGGAAAAATAATTTCACACTGCCTTCTTTATAGTACAGACAGATAGAAACATGCACATTTCTGACTTCTCTAAAAGTCTTCTTATTACTATTGTCAGATCATCAACTGATCATAAACTAAGTTTGTACAGTATTAGTATTGTCAGATCATCATCAACTGATCATAAACTAAGTTTGCACAGTGTACTTATTTATAGAAGTACTGATTTGTTTTACTGCCACAAACATAGATTTTATTATAGTAGTATTTAATAGCTAGTGATATTTTGTATAGAACAGTCTGAACAACTTAATGCATGTTGCATGAAATATTTGCACCTGTGCAATTTGAATATGATAGAATGCCTGCAGTTTGCTTTAAGTGTAAATAATGGTGTAAGATGTGATAAATAATTAACATTGCATGTTGATTACACAGAAATCGTGAACTATCTACCACTATTATAGGTTACCACAGGATTTTGAAGTTTTTACTGTATAAAAATGAAAGAAAAAGGTGATTATTGTCTTCTTAACTTTAACAAGACTACATGTATACAAAATATATTAGCTTTTTAACTTTCTACATGTACATCTTAAATCACATGAACAGCCAGCATAGATCCAGATCAGCCTGCACATTGGTACAGTGTGATCAGGATCTACACAAGTCACTATTATCTTTGTCAGAATACTTCTAACCATGAAGTGGACAGAGTAGATCTTGATTTGATTGCACAGATCTAGAGGCTGATCTGTTAAGGCTGATCTATATCTACACTTGTTGTCCATGTGATTAACATTTTATCCTTGAAATAAATATTGCAACAGTAAATGATTTAAAACATTCAGACTCCTGTTGGTAGATTGACAATGAAAATAACACAGAAGAACAAAGTTATATGTGATGAACCACTGAAGTACAAAGAAAGTGTTAAAACATGTTAAATTTTGCCTTGTAATATTTAGTATTGGGAGGAAGTTGGGTTTGAAGATGATGTAAGTCATTGATGCCGATGTCAAATGTATGATGTAATTGTCTAAGCTTGTTCAGTTATGTAAAAAGTCCAGTTAATATCTTTGTGGCAATGCCTTTCTTAACCCTCTTGTCCATATATAAGTGCATTTTTACGCATGTGCAGCCAGTGTAGATCCAGATCAACCGGCACATCCGTGCCATCTGTACAGGATCTGTACTGGTCGCATTTTGGTCAGAAATAACCTAATGAATAAATAAACAAACAGTTTATATCCTGATCAGATGGCACAGATGTGCCTGCTGATCTGGATCTAAACTTTTCGCCCATGCAATAAAGTTGTATCTATGGAGGAAAGGGTTAATAATATGTTGCTTTATACTGTCAGAGTGGTCACAGACACAAGTTAACAGGCAAATAGTGACATTGCTAAACATAATTTTCATGGACACATGTTTCTGTTGTTAATTATACAAGAATCAATGAAGAAGTGCTTCATTTAGGAAATATCTTTATGCAGCAAACTAACAGATCATCAGGACATTTTAATGAGTCAATTATAAATTAACTCTGTACTGTATATTATACAGATTTTATCACATGTTTGAACAGAATAGATGAAGATCAGCCAGCACATCCCTGCTATCTGATCAGGATCTACATTGTAATCTTTTTTTTGGTCAGAAATAAGATAATGAATAAAAAAGCAAACAGTGTAGATCTTGATCAGGTGGCACATATGTGCTGGCTTATCTGGATCTAACTATTTGCCCATGGATATCGTGCATTTAAGGAGTAAATGGTTGAATTATAAATACTAGAGTTATTGAAAGATCGGTCATGTTCTAAAGAATCATTTTAGTAATTACCTTTTGAAAATAGTATCTGTCAGATAAAGCTTGACTCTAAAGATTTACTTCAAACATCTTCCTTCACTAAGGGCTTTCTGCAGATCTTGTGCATTTATCAAATATAAAAAATGTTATCAAAATATATCAGATGGCAAAATGCAGTATTGTAAAACGTTACACAAAATGATGTTATTAATGTATCTTTATTTTACTTACATTCAAATATCAAAGAGGTACATGTAATTTGGTCATCCTACCTCATATTTTTCACCGATTTATATAAAACTATTTAACTATTAAAATGCTTCATATGTTTGTTTGAAATTACATTGATGATAAGTCAATAATCATTAGAGAAAGAAGAAAATTTCATTATTTAAATTTTGTGGCCAACCTGACTGTGAAAATGTATTTGTACTTTGCTTTGGATTTAATTAATTATTGAATTGACCTGAATTTGTGATACCAAATGATGTTGCTTTTATTTCTGTCTTACATGGTTTTTACTTTTTGTTAACATTCTAATATGCACATGAGGAATATCATTTGATAAACAGTTTTTGAAGAGTACACCTTGTTTAAATGGTTTTCAAAATATATTTTTTCAAGGTTTTGAAACGCTATCAGTTCTCAAAAGATGTGAGTTATGTGTATGGGATTTTCTGAATGTTTAGAAAAAAAGGGACTGATTATGTTGGATGAAGGATTATCTGTGATATGTTAGAGGAACCTGTGGGATCTTGGCTCAGACATGTACAGAAACCAATGTTTGGATTCAGGGAATGGCTTTATGGGAGACTTGGGAGAAATAGTCTCTCAAGTATCCAGAATGCCTCCCTCTGCGCAGCCAAGGGAGAAGTTTTTCTCTATATGTTTCATGCAAAAAGCTATAATTGTGTGTAACTTCTCCCTAAATTTGAAAAACCTCTCCCTGTTCTGATAACTCAAGCCAATCCATGTAGAAGCATCTGGAGTTCCTTTTTATCAGGGAAATTATGTCTCATATTTTGAGGTTTCGTTCCGATACAGACGTATCTTAGTCAGTTTCTATTTGAGATATGTCAGAGCTAAACCCTAGTCTATTTCTTGAAGAGACAACTCAAACTCATGCATAAAAGTTAGATTGCAGAAACTAGTGGTGTACATTATCCCTATTTAATTTGTTTAACACATGTGACTCTGTGATTGTTATTGTGAAACAATAAGATCAACATTTGGAGTGGCAATGAGCTGTTGACATTTTGATTATTATACCCCGCTTCAAAGAAGTGGGGGTAAATTGCTTTGCACGTGTTGGTCAGTTGGTTTGTCCATCCATCCATAATCAACCTTGTCCAATCTATAACTATACAACAGTTTGACATGCAGTACTCAGATTTGGTAGGTAGGTTTGTCATAACAAGTAGATGACTCTTATTGATTTTGAGGTCTGTAGGCCAAAGATAAAAAAAAACAGCATATTACTAACCAATAGACTTCTATGGGGGCATACATGTTTTACAAAAATTTCTTGTTTCAACTTGATTTCTCTATAATTTTAGTAATACATAGAAATAATCAGTAATCAATACAAAACACAAATATTCCTCATTGTATATAGATAGATTTATTTCAACATAAAATGCATAATAACATGGCATGTGATATTAAAACATACACAAACAATATAACATTGTATGATTTAATTCAGCCAACATAATCAACATTATATGTTAAGAATAACACAAAAAAAGACAGAAGTGACTCTCATTTCCATTTGGGGTCTTCATTATCCTGACTGAGTTTCTGTGACAGTTTATGTAGCCACTGATAATCACACCTCATTATTTTGTCATCCTCTAGTATTTCAGTGTCAAGGTATCTGTTTCTGTATACCCTTGGAGTTTATACCCAGTTTGTTGAAGGCCCCAGTTTATCAGAATATCCCAGGAGTTTTTTGTTGATGCAAGGCCCAGTTCGGATGATTTTCTTATACGTCTTTGTTCCATCAGCCCTGGCCCAAGATTTTAAAACTGAGATTGGAGAACAGTCTCAAATATCAAGCAACTGATTGGCTAAAAAAGAAACATCTCAATTTCAGCCAATCATATGTCTGATATTTGAGACTGGTCTCCATTCTCAGTTTTATAATCATGGGCCCCGGCAGACATAGAGCCAAGTCTCATATTTCATTGTGAAAACACCCATACTGACCAGAAATAGCCTTTTTCCAGTGTTTCTGCAAATTAAAAACTTTCAGGACATCTGGCAATTTTCTTGGAATTTGTCTGATTTTGAGTTGTTATTGTTTGGTTTTCCTCATCTGAACTGGGCCACACATTTTGTTTGTTAAGATAACATATACTATGCCATTATTCTTAATCTGAAGTAACCATTCCTGTATTGGTTAAGTTGACCTGCTTTGCTGTGTTGAGCCATCCATATTTGAAGTTTGGCTAGAAGTTTGTTTTTTATCATAACTTTTAACTATTACATGTTTAAAAAACTAACAAAACATGTTGCATATTAAATGCACCATTTTACATTTAATTTATTGTTATTAATATGTGTTGGAAATCAATAAAAGAGATGATATTTTTCTATATTGAGTAATAAATAGTTAACAAAAAATCAGATATATCATTTTGGTATGTTAAAGAAAAACGAGATCTTAAGCCCAGGCCAGAAATATATAAAAGGATCATAATTGTTACATGTATTTTACGTTTACATGAATACAATTAAGAAATACTTAAAACTTAAAATTGGAAATGGTGGTTTCCACTCAATTAGCTGCTATGAGAAACCAGCTTTGTATAACTGAGAGTGAGTTAATTTCTTCAAAATGAAATTCTTCGCTGTGGTTTGAATGATCATATGTATGGTGTGTAACTTTATATTGTTTGTATGTGACAGGAACACCAGGCCCCTGGAGAGAAGACATTACTTCATGTGGCAGACATATTGTCTATGATAGCTTCCAGTACCAAGGGCAGGAGGCATCTCATGTATGGCGAGAAAAATGACATCTTCTCCAGAACCAAGTAAGTGTTTACACGTTCCTCCACATATATGTCTTTATGCCATTGGCGAACAATGTAGATCAACATCAGCTGGCACATCCATCGCATCTGATCAGAATTTACACTGTTCGCTTTTTGATTTATTAGGTTATTTTTGACCAAAAAGCAAACAGTGCAGATCCTGATCAGATGGCACAGATGTGTCGGCTGATCTTGATCTACACTGGTCAGACAATAAAATGCATATATATTGAGGAAAGGGTTAAACAGACACATGCAGTAACTCAATAGAAGTTTGAACTTGCTTACAACATGTAGGATTAGGATTTCTTGTGAATTAAAGATAGTACATGGAGTATGTATGGAGAGAAAAATGACACCTCCTTTAGGACAAAGTGCTAAGTGCTGCTACCAAAGAGAAGTTTGAACTTGCTTTGGTTATACTGGAGTGTGTCAGTTGTTCTGTCCATCATTCTGTTATACCTAGTCTGCATTATAAGTAAAAATGGTTTTGCAGACAATGAAATTTGGTACATCTGAGTGTAACATAACAAAAAGTTCAAATTTGGTCAAAATCCACCATCTTTCGACAGAGTACCGGTAACTGCTCTTTTTGTGATTGTTATATTCCAGTAACAAAGCAAAAATGTACTGGTATTAAGCTTTTTCAGTGATAACTCTAGTTTTTCTTGCAGTAACATTCAAATAGTTTACAGAGATTTATTTCTGTTCTAAAGGTCCTCTGCTGCGCACATTATAGCTGAGTTTACCAAGAAGGCCTTGATGCGACAGCTGCCGAGGGAGGCTGGTCCTGCCCCGAGTCCTGCTGTGATTGGAGCATACCTGTACATATGTCGACAACTCTACAACACCTGTGAAGGACTTCTAGTGCTGTACCCATATGAGCTACATACAGTTGTAGCTGAAACATGGAGGGATGTATGTACAATAATTAAATAATAATAATTTTATAAGTGATAGTCTAAAGTTATAGGTCAGACTGCTGATTTGGAGGTATTGTGCTCTTATTTCTGTACAGATGAAATCTTTTCTGTGGTGTTTCTCTATACATCTCTCTGACTCAGCAGTTAAGGACTGCTGAAGTTGAAAGATCAAGTTCAACTTAGGGACTTGTTCTGACCTAGATAGTTTTGAGTAACCATCTTACATTGTAGCTCAACTGTGCTTGATTTATTTCATTTAGTTCTTAAGCATTTCTGTTGCCTATCAGTTCAAAGAAATGTAGATAACTGACACAGCAAAACATATAAAGTGTTATGACTATGGTTTATTTATGTCAGTCAAATGCTATTTATAAATAATAATTGTAAGTTGCTTTTAACATATATTCAAATAAACATTTGTATCGGTATCTTGTGTATTAATGTATTAAGTTTGAACATTGTTACATCCATGTTTAATGTCTACAGTGAAACCTGCCTTAGCAGCCACCTGCAAATAGCAACCACCTGTCTCAAACAGCCAGTTTGAATATGACCTAAACTGACATTTTGTTCTAATTGTTTACTGTCTGTAACAGCCACGTGTCTTCAGCAGCCACTTTTTGGCACTTCCTTGGGTGGCTGCTAAAGACAAACCTTTTACTTGAATCAGGCTTCCAAAGAGCTGGAGAACTCTCACACCCCGACACCGGACGATGACAGCTCCAGCGACAATTCCAGTATCACCATCCGGGAGTCCTATGATATGTGAGTGAGGCTTTCACTTACTTCATACATCATAAGAGGACTCAGTCTTAGAGAAAAAATGACTTGTTTTAGTACTAGGCGTCTTTCATTCTAGTCTGATAATCACGTTTGAAGAAAAACTTATGTATCCCTTTTTTGAAGAAAAAGTGTGAAGTGCGAGATATGGCCTGAAATACAAAACTGTGAACTCTGCACGTTAATATTTTACCATTTTGTTATGATAGTATTGTGATTTGAATCTTTGAATTTGGGTAAGATCAGGGTCAGAATTTCGTGATATATTTTAGTTCTTGCCGGGATGTCACGTCTATGTTTAGATACTGTCTGGGTTGAAATATTCACACAAACAGATTTTCTGGCCATAAACATTTTAAGATTATTTTCGTAATATCTCAGTTGTATTTTTTCTGCTAAACTTCATGACAACTCTTCTTTAACAAAATCTGCTAAACTTTATGACAACACCTCTTTCAACAAAATCTGTTTAACTTCATAACAAGATTTTCTTCTTGGAGGCACATTTTTTACCAGAAAAAAAGAAATTAAGTGGTAAAATAATGTTTTTTTGTTATGGTTATTGCAGAAACTTATAATTGTTTGGTACCAACCTTAAGTATTTTTTGTTACAGACATTGATAGCACCGGTAATTAATTAAAAGCTTCTACAATATTTGATTAATAATTTATTTAAAAAAAAATATTTCAGCACTTTTTTGATTGAATGCTTATTAAATTGCTAAGTTTATCTTTATTAAATCACTTCTTCAATTAAAATCTTTTTCCATAACCATATTTCTTTATTGTGCTGGTCTTATACAATATACACTGCAGTGCTGCCTGGGAGGACACATTGAGGGACAACCTGCTGAACTTTGCCAGCACGGCCAAGGGCATACTGTTACTGCAGCAGACTGGGGCACTCAACGAATGTATGTTCTATATGCACACGAGATATGAGAAGAAACTCCAGGTACAGCATTACATTTTAAG
The DNA here is from genome assembly GCA_038501625.1 of Corbicula japonica. Classification (NCBI taxonomy): domain Eukaryota; kingdom Metazoa; phylum Mollusca; class Bivalvia; order Venerida; family Cyrenidae; genus Corbicula; species Corbicula japonica. The sequence goes on from JAZAYU010000116.1 coordinate 1,614,175, forward strand.
ATTGAAAAATCTAGTCTCAAAACTCTAGCTTTTGACTGGTCAGTTTGCTGACTAACTTCATTTTCAACCACTTATCTGCTTGAAATTAGAGACTGGCCTCCAGTCTGCTTAATGATTATATTTAACAAATCAACTTTTCTGTAACAGTATGTACACAAGGCTTTGTCTTACTTGTCTGATTTATGTCTGAGCAAACAACGTGAAAATAGAATCTTTTTTTTTTACCTCGTCTTATTTTATATTAAATTGTTAAAAGGGGATAATATAGCTATTGCATACCCTCCAGGGAAAGTATTGAGGACTCCAGTAATAAGATTATGTTTTTGGTTTTCCCAAGGGAAAGAACTTTCTAGTTCCTTCAAAAAATTAGCTCAGCCCTTTACTCCATCAAGTTGGCTTATATCTCATTTGTGACAAGTGTAGGTGTAAATGAGATATACACATCTGATTAGTTTGAACTGGATCTTCTTGGACAGAAATAATTTAAAAACAACAGTGTAGATTGGTCATCAATCAGATAAGCAAGAAAAAAACAACCAGACTTGTGCTAGAGTTACAGATAAAAATTTCACCCATTCTGTTGACACAGCATTGGTATGATATGCAATAGTTGTTTCTGCGAGATGAGATTTTTCTATTTTTACCCATGGCACATGTAGGATTTGTGTAATCTCTTTCTAGTTGGTGAATATCAACTGTTGAATGATTTAAATGCTTTTCCATGTCTACATTTTGAAGTATTTGATCCCAGTGTACTTTCATCATGTCTGTATAGGTGAGCAAATGTGAGAAGTTTGGCTATGGTTACATGGTTACCCAGGTTGCTGCCACCGCCCCAGGCATGGCTGCACTCCGAAAAACAGGTGCATTCATTTATTTTCATTCACTCAGTGGTATTACACTTGATTTTTTATAACTTCATCCTCTGGTTTAAATAATGTTCTTAAATTTTCAAAAGAAATCGTATGAAATATCTTAAATACCTTTTTTGGTCATCAGAAAATTTTAATTTTTAGTCTACATATGTATAAAGAAAGAAATATGATTTTAATTGAAAGAATTAGTGATTTGAAATTCATCTAAGGATAATTTAACAAGTGGACTAATACTTCAACAAACGGTAATTGCTCACTTAAGTTATTATTTAGTTTTTATATTACACTGGTAATTCCTATTTGCTGTATAGGGTACATAAAGTCATTGATCACGGAGTTATGGGCTGTGATAGAGTGTGGAACTACGGACATTACCCTTTTCACTCCCAAGTCCTGGCCAGTAGATCCCATAGACAGAACTGTTCACAAGGTATGTAGTCTACTCTCCCTTAGACAGAACTTAGCAAGTTCAAGATAGTTATGCAAGATGAAAATTAATTATTAATTTTCAAAAAGGGATTGTACTTGTACATGTATGTTTGTCCAATCTCAGAATATGTTATGATTTAAACCACATGAAACAAAGTTATACCTTTATAATTAAAACTTTTAACGGTCAGTAAGTTTGTTATATGCCATGTATAACAGAAGCTGTTTACATTGTTGTTTACTGGTGATTGGCAGTATTTATTACTCCTGTCATAATTTTATTTGTTTTACATAAGAAGACCTAATTTTAAAATAGATTTCATGTTTTATTGTTAATGTTCATGTTTTATAGATGCATGATAAATTACTTTGTTTTTGGAAATAAAGATACAGTATTATGATAATTTAAGTTATTATCCAAGATCCTTAGAATTCAACAAGTGTATTACAGTGATATAGCATTCTAAGACTTTTGCGGTAAATGGACATTTCTCAGGCCTACCAAAACTTCTTCATTAAAAAGTCCGGAGATTTTGTCTGAATATGTCAATGATGATGACGATGATGATGATTGTTGTTGTTTTAATGTGTTGTGGCTGCTGTTAAATATGACTTGTGACTAAACAAAAATGATGATAATGATGATAATAATGTTGTTGTTTTACAACAACAATGATGCTTGTTTGAAAATGACTTTAATCTATTTTGTTATTCATTTCTTTAGCATTCTGTTAAACCTGTTAAGACCCGTTTTTGACAATATTAGAATGAACATGCAATGAAAATAGATGAAGCCAGGCATCGAGGACCTAGTTTAGTTTATGACACCCGGTTATTGTATAGTTGTGCCAGAGGCACTGAGGTAGAATGTCACTGACCATGTCCTCGTTATCTCGTAATAATCAAGAAATGTGTGACTGTGCAGAAGAATAAGTATTGCACAATTTTAAATAAGGTTAAATTAATCTATATTTTTTGCAATTTCATACAAATTTAGAGATTTTGACTGTAAATCTGGAGATCTGGAGAAGTAACTTAAAATCCGAAGATTTCCGATGAAGTCCAGAGATTTGGCAGGCCTGCTTTCTATTTGATACACCAATTAAACACATAGAGGCTGTATATGCATGATGTGGTACAGACAAATGTCTTATTAATAAACGAAGTTAGGATCAAATATTAAAGTCCTCTTATAAGATCAGTTATAGAAAAATAATTGTTTTCAAATATTTTGACAGTTGGATGCTTCAATCATTTGATCAAATCTCTTGATATTGCACCTCGCTATATTTTTAATGGGACACAGAAGGTTAAGCCTCGTTCTAAAAAAATTGAAGATTGTGATGGCAATAAAAACAAATACCACTACAGTAATGTGAAACTTTAAAAAGAATGTTATTGTTTATGCAGCATCTGGTTCGCTTGTTGAATGTTCTGTCTGGTTTCCCTGCGGTGTTTGAGATACTGGCACAGCGGCCACTGCCATCTAAACCTTCCTACAGCTTCCGGGAGATGCCAGAATGCCTACCAGTAAGTTCTTGCTGATGATCAGACATTGCTTACAATAATTAACACATTTTTGGCATAGATTTTGAGCCAAATCTTCATTTCAGCCAATTAGATACTTGAGATTTGCGACCTGTCTCAATAACACCAATATGAAGAACTATAAGTGCATACTGAATTACTCGAATTTTTACAAATCAACTGCTTAATATTTATTCCATCACACTGATTTACTTCTGGTTAGTCTGTTGTTAGCCTGTCTATTTTTATATGTTAAGTAATTGTGCTATTCTACAAGTGAATGGGTTTTTGTTCGGTAATCCTGCAGGATACAGTTTTTTGTTATGATTTGACTGTGACTAAAGATAAAGTGTCATAATCTACCTGTGTTTATCGTAATGGAAAATACATGATACATGTAGAGAGCTGGCATGCTCTAGATATTAAATATGGAATGATTGTTACTGTGTTTGTTAGCTTAAAGTGTTGAACAGAATGAACTGCTTACTAATCAATCATAGAAACATTTCTTTTAATGTTTTATTCATGTACAAAAGAGCTGAGGTCAAACTTAGGTTAATATCTTATTTGTTCTATTTTTGTAAACATTGGTTATGTACAAGATATTTGACACAATGAAATACCAGTAAAACTTTGAGATGTGTTTAATAATTGTGTATATGCAAAATGTAATTTTTGTGTCGCCCTTTCGAAGAAATGGCAATACATAGGGACCGCTTTGTTTTTTCGTCCGTCGGTCCGTCACGAAAACTTAACGTTGGCTATAACTTTGCCATTTCTTAATATTTCTTTATCAAACTTGCAAATTATATTGCTTATGACAACACGCTCGAGATGATGCCAAATTCTCAAGGTCAAGGTCACATTTGATGGAGTTATGCCCCTTTTTGTACTTGGATTTTTACCCGAAAACTTAACGTTGGCTATAACTTTGCCATTTCTTAATATTTCTTTATCAAACTTTCAAATTTTATTGCTTATGACAACACGCTCATGATGATGCCAAATTCTTTGATGGAGTTATGCCCCTTTTTGTACTTGCATTTTTATTCCGACATAGCACCAGAGGGCAACACAAGTGTTCAACTGAACACCCATCTAGTTTTTATTAATCTTACTTAATTGTGATTCTGGATTCTAAAACAAAGATTTGCAAGATGAAATGTAAAAAAAATTGTGAGATGATGAAATGATGAAAAAATAATTCTTGCAGAATTGTAGAGAAATTGTTTATGTGTTGCACAAGATAGACTTTATGTTACAGGGTCTGTTGGACAGGATCGTCGTGCTGAATTCTCCCATCAAAGTTCACTCTCTCTTCAATGTGGAGCAGTCACATATCTTTGGGCTCAGGTATACATTCTCATAATCTTAGCTCATAAACTGAGGTTTAGAAATGTCACAGGGTGCAGTCAGTCTAGGCTTTAAAACCCAGTACTAAACAGAGGATCCTTAAAGGGTGAGGGCTGTCCTGACTGAGCTATCTGGACTGTTTACACATATTCTCCCCAAACAATGAATAGATTTGTACCTTGACAAAAAACAACAACATAGGTACATAGCTTTCATGTTATTTTTTTATTATTTACACAAGGGTGTAGGGTGGCATTTCCAGTAAAAACATGAAAAATGCACCATTCTTGTTTGCAACCTTGGTGGTAATTGTATTTTCAAAATAATTTGTTGGCACAATAACTTTTGGTGAACATGCACATTTTGCCTTTTTTTGTTCTAAGCCCATTCACAAATTGTCAGATAATATGTAAGATTTTGAAAGCAATGTTTTAACTGATTTGTTTTTGGAATCTTGTTATATTGTTGTATTTTACAGACTGTTGAGTGTGATGATCTCGTGCTTGGACTCGTTTCTTCTGCTCCAGTCTCAGTACAGGATTCAGGAGACCCTGCTAGCAGCTCAGGCAGATAACCAGATCAACAAAGACCAGTAAGTCAAGATTTGAAGAGCAGCCAGCACTATTGCTCATTCCCTGGTGTTGGCCATTATGTCACTGAACTCTAAGCACTCATTAAAAATTGTATGCACTTGAATGTATATTTACCCAAGACGATCATATATTGTTTGTTAGTGATAAAATAGATTCATCATATGCATGAGATAGAGATTTGATTTCCACATTCTAGAAAGGGATTAGATTCTTCTGCACCCTGAACCTTGCTCTGGTTTTAGTAGTCAGATGAGATTTATATTCAATTCTTTTCAATGGCCATTAATTTGCAAGGCCATTTTTGTTGGCTGTAGGTGTTATTTTAATTTTCTATCATCATATTTAGATACAAATGAATAAACTATTGGTATTCTAAATTTGCATAACAATTTACACATGAAATCCATAAAGATTTGTACTCCTAGAATAAAACTAATTAGCATTTAGTTGAAAGAATATGCTTCACAATTGATGAACAAAAGTTTAAAAATTAAAACTTTTTTTTGTTGTTTAATCATCTAGCTTATTTTCTTTTACAGAAAGGACATTATCGTGGACATGCTGTCTGTGGAGCGTAACAACATACTAGTGCGCACGTACCTGATAGGAGGTCCTTCTGAGAGAGTGTTACCCAGTCGTACCCTAGATGTAAGTCATAATCAGCAGTGTTATCTACAATTTCATTTTATATAAGTTGTTTGGACTAAAGTTAGCACAGATGCAGCAGTTGTTCCATGTGGACATAACTCTGATGCAGTGTGGGAGATTTAAATTCGTAAAACTGACTGCAAATGTACCCTTGAATTAAATAAAGTGAATAAAATTGATTTTACAGTATTCAAAAGGTACATGAATGTCAACTAATCTTTTGATGGACATCTTCATACAACTTTCACAACACAAAGCTTGAGTAAATTCCTAAAAAAAGATGAGATATAGCAGCAATGTTTTATTTACTTTTAATTAAATGTTATTTGGTAAATTTCCATTGTTTTGAAGGTGACAGCAGTTTGATTTGTATTTCAGGAATCGGGTACACCTTACCCACACCCATTGTTTTCCTCTTACCCTATTCCCAGAGAATACAGTCCAAATATAGGAGGCAGGTCAGCTTTAAAACAGGGTATGTAGGAAACTGGTGTTTAAACTGTAGTTTGTGTGGGATGGGATACTCTGAATTCTGCTTGATCTAGCTTCTTGAATGGTTAAACAAAGTTTTTGTGTACAAATCAATCAGGATAGACTATCCAAGCACTATTCTGAATGCCAGATGTGGAATGCATTTTGCAACTAATATAGTCATATTTATGATGTGCATTAAATATTTGCATTTGCTGTTTGCTTATTTGGGTGTTGACATCTCAGGTTTGGTAATAAGCAGTCACTGCGTCATACTGTATTTTACATCACAGTTTTTGGAAAAAATACAATTTTGCATTTGACATATTACATGACATACAGCCTTCTGTAAAATCCTAGCGGGATGGTGTAATAAGTACTGCTGTGATCAAGGTAGAGTTCAGAATGTCCTAGACCCATGTTATAAGGTAATTGGTCAGTCATTGGTTTCAGGAGTAGTCTTTATATGTCTGCACTAACACAACCTTTATTATGTTTCAGCTTTTATAACAGGCCAGAATTTGGTCTAGGGAACACATGACGAAATATGACTGCATGTAGTGAACTATCAAACACTTGACACAATAAATTATGACTGCACATAGTGAACTGTCAGACACATGACACAGTATGACTGATTATAGTGAACTGTTTAACACATGACACAGTATGACTGATTATAGTGAATTGTTAATCACATGACACAGTATGACTGATTATAGTGAATTGTTAATCACATGACACAGTATGACTGATTATAGTGAATTGTTAATCACATGACACAGTATGACTGATTATAGTGAACTGTTTAACACATGACACAGTATGACCGGATAAAGTGAATTGTTAATCACAGAACTGTCAAACATTGTATGACTGCATGGTTACTTGTCAAACACATGACACAGTATGACTGCATAATGTGAACTGTCAAACATTCAAACACATGACACAGTATGACTGCATAATGTGAATAGTCAAACTTCCAAACACATGACACAGTTTGACAGCATATTGTGAACTGTCAAACACATGACACAGTATTTGTTTGCATGGTGATCTGTAAAACACATGACAGAGTATGACAGCATATTGTGAACTGTTAAACACATGGCACAGTATTTGTTTGCATGGTGATCTGCAAAAGACATGACACAGTATTGCTGCAGTGTGTTGATTCTGGTAATAAGTGTTGTGGCTTATTGCTTTATTTCTCACACATCGATTGCTGTAAAATACTTGATAATGTTGACATAATATGATAGAACAAATTAATCATTGTTCTTGGTTGCTGTGTAATTCAAGAATCTTACATACAGTGTATTATTGACAACTCGACAGTCATATGACAATCTCGTGTACAATCCATTATTGATAAATTGACAGTCCCATGACAAACTCTCATGTACACTGTATTAATAGCAGTCACATGACAAACTTCCGTTTTCATTGCATTTTTAATTTCTGAAAATCAAGTTGTTAATCTAAATCAGTAAAATGTTTCTTCACTTTGACATTTCTGAACATATCCTACAAGAACAAGCAATACATAGGAATCGCTTAGTCCGTCAGTCCATCCATCAGTCCTTCTGTCCATTAGTCCGTCTAGAAAAATTAATGTTGGCTTTAACTTTGCCATTTCTCATATTTCTTCATGAAACTTCCAAATTATATTGCTTATGACAACGTGGTCGTAATCATGTCAAATTCTTTAGGTCGTCACATTTGATGAAGTTATGCCCCTTTTTATACTTGTTTTTTTTTATTCTGAAAAAGTACCCTACGGCGATGTAAGTGTTCAACTGGACACCCGTCTAGTTAATGTCAAGTAATATAACATTTATTAGATTATTTCTCTTTACTAAGCATGACACAAAGTGCAATTGGAGTGTACCCTGTTTAGATATTGAGTGCACTCCATGAGCCAGAATGCTCTTATTTTACCTGTATGATAAATTGTGAATGTGGGTATATAGGGATTAATAATCAGTTATTTACTTTAATCACTTATGTCCCAAGGTAGCTTTTGGAACAAAAGGTTTAATCACAGTTCAAAATTATGTCTCTAGGTCATTCTCCTCGAGGTATTCTCCTGTTTTATGTCCTATTCCCATTAGAAAAAATAATCTTAAGTTCCTTTCATCATTAATCCTTTCCTCCATATATATGCGTGGAGAAACAGTGTAGATCCAGATCAGCCAGCAAATTTTTGCCATCTGATAATGATCTACACTGTTTGCTGTTAGATTCATTAGGCAATTTTTTATCAAGATGCGACCAGTGTAGATCAAGATTAGATGGGAAGGATGTGCCAGCTGATCTGGATCTACACTGGTCGCACAGGTGTTGAAATGTGTATATATGTAGTAAAGTGTTAAAATCCACTCTAGACTGAACTGAATTTAAAGATGTTTCAGTCTATAAATAACAACTGCTTGCTGTTTCTTTGAAGAACCCCTGTGATGAGTTTTGAATCTAGATTAGTCCTTACTGTAGTTTTCAGTGTGTTCCCTAAACAGGAGTATCTAGTTAAACCAGTGCATGCTCTGACACCCAGTTCATCATTGCATACAAATTGTAGACCTCTAAGTTCTAACTAACATCTCATTGAGCACAAGTATTGCAAATGGCAAAAACTGGCTAAAATTTCAAAAATGAATTTTGGGGTAAATACTCATTGCCACCTGGATTTTAGTAAAGAAATGTACTTATCTAAAGATGGACTAATGTTTGCAAGCTTAGTTTAGTCTAATTTGTGTTCTAATTACCAAGCATGTACTAAAACAAATGAAAAACTGTTTGCATGAGAACTCTGACAATATACCAAAACAACTCTGTGATAAGTATATGCTGGTCTACAATCATTAGTGCCAATTCATCAAAATAATGTTAGGGTTTTCAAGAATTTCAAGTCGTTTTGAAGGTCAAAACATTTGAAATTTTAGCCAGTTTTTGCCATTTGCAATGTTTAAGGGGCAGTTCCATAGTGGATTCAGAGGGTTTGCTTGAACCCTTTTTCTGGGGCAGCAATATTTAATTTTTATGGGGAAATTTTCCAGAAAGTTGGAAATTATCAGCTAAAAACCCTAAAACTGTCCAAAAGGAGCCCCCTTTCTGAAAATATTGCATCTGACTCTGTCATGATGTTCCACACTAATTTAAATGTTCATATACTGTGTACAATATATGGTTTTGTGTTTGCATGTTTCTGTATGTCTTGTTGTAAATGTTGCAGGGTTTATATATCCCACACACCAAAATGTAGACAGACAAGGTAGGCGTGTGATGTGTTATCACAGTACATATTTTGGAGCATTTCATTGTCATATGACCTATCATGTGATTTTCTTATTTGGTCACATGACTGCTTTGATTTCAGAAGCAAGGCTGCTTTGTTTGCTCTTTGATTTTTTTGTATTTTGAAATAGGTGTAAAAACAAAACAAAAATAAGTTAATGCCATTCAGCAACATGATGTGAGACTGTAAAAATCTTATCTTTACTGGAGATAAAAGATTATAACACTTTCTCCATATATTATATGCCTTTATGGTTTGGGCAAACAGTGTTGATCCAGACCAGCTGGCACATCTGATCCATCATCAATTTGCTGGCTGATCTGAATCTACACTGGTCACCGTGACACACATTAAAATGCATTTGTATGAAGTAGTGTTAAGTGTGTTTTATGAGTGCAATGTTCAGATTAGAAAATCTGAACCTAAGGAACTGTTCTTGGACAGAAATGAGTCTCTGTGGTGTAACAACTAAAAAAAGATTTTCCTGTCTGAACTGAGCATTAGAGATATATACCTTTTCTCCGATACCTTATATCCATTTTTCCATTTTATTTGCTTGTTTTTCTTTTTTTATACTCAAACTATTTTATATTAGAGGAATTGAATTGTTATTCAACTGTTGCTTATGGTGCAGCAGCTTGACTGTTGTCTTGTGGGATCAGATTTTTAACTGCTGACCAAAACTGATTAAGAACATTTTCCTATTCAATTAATGAATATAATAAAATTTCCTTTCTGTTTTGTACATTTTAATGATTTCCTTAACGTAAGTTATATGATAATTTCATGTTCAAACTGTCATTTTGTTAATTTTATGATGTCAGCTTCTCTAGGAAACTACAGAAATATTTTCCCTGTCAGACAGCCTGAAATAGCAATACTTTCCTACAATTTTTTAAACTGTAGAATATTACAAAAGGAAAAGAAGTCAGTTTGAAGCAAACAGTTAACTCAATAGGCAATAGTAAAATTTAATTACAGGTACAGTAGATATGCCAAAAGTGAAATTCAAAAGTGTTTAACCATTTACTCTATGGGATAGGGCTTATTTCATGGGTGAACAGTGTACATCCAGATTAGCCGGCACATCTGTGCCATCTGATCAGAATCTAGACTGTATTAATTCATTAGGCTATGTCTAACCAAGAAACAAACATCATAGATTCAGATCAGATGGCACAGGCATTCAGACTTGCCGGCTGATCTGGATGTACACTGTTTGCACATGCAGTAAGACCTGTTTGTATGGAGTAAAGGGTTAATGTTTGTTTCCTCCTAATTAATCTGCACTTTGATCCCATGTATGTTTGAGATGCACAAGAAGAAAAACCTTACAATTGTCTTTGCTGTATCTCAACTAATCAGATCTAGGTCATCTTAGCTGTCTTGCATTTAATTTATTATATTAATTGAACAGATTTTAAATTACTGGAACAAACAAACTTTGGTAGTTTATTGCCTTTACTTTGTAGATAGGACTTCTGTCACATGGGCGACCAGTGTGATTGCAGTAGCCAGTTGGTTTACAACAGTCTTATAGAGCTTAATACTTGTACATTTTTGTAGGCATTCATTAAATTTGATCACCAATCAGTGTGTACCAGAAACATGTATGATGATTAGATTGCATGAAAGAGAAGTTGGCAACCACTCAATCAGTTACTTTGGTTTTTTAACCCTTTCCTCCATATGTACTCGTTTTTACGCATGTGCGACCAGTGTAGATCCAGATCAGCTGGATCATCCGTGCTGTCTGATCAGGATCAGCACTGGTCGCATTTTGGTCAGAAATAACCTAATGAGTCATAAAACGAACAGTGCAGATCCTGATCAGACGGCACAAATGTGCCGGCTGATCTGGATCAACACTGTTCGCCCATGCAATAAAGGTGTGTCTAAGGAGGAAAGGGTTAATTTGGGTGAATCCTTTTTTTCTAGTTACAAGTTTATTTCAAGTTTGTCAAGTTCACAGTAAATTCTCTTCAACAACTCAGATTTGATGCAAACTTCCAACACATAATCCTCAATACTTCATTAAATCCAAGTCCCATAACCCTGCAATTATACCCTTTGTTGCACCAAGTGTTTTCCAAAAAAAGGAATTAAACTTTGTCATAACTTGACCATAACTACAGAAAATGTGTTCAGTCTGTGTACATACATTACTGTTCACTCAAGCACATATGTCATAGCGCTTATTACAACAATTTTGAAGCTAGGGCTCCTAAATTCAAAATTTAAACTACATGTATTTCTCAATATTTACTGTAATTATCCTCAAATTTAAAACAAAGTATCATCAGGGCATATTGCACCAATGCATTTTGATCCTTAACTTAAATTTTGTTAATTGTAAAGTTATGGCCCTTTGATAAAAGGAATTAAAATTTTTATTTATTTATGGACCATATGTTTGTAATCCTTTCAAGGATTTCAACCAAACTTTATACCGATGTTCACTTAAATAAGGCTGAATGGTCACAGTAAGGAGTTTTAATGTCCAAAAATACCCCATAAAAACAGCAAAATACTACAATCAATGTTTTAGTATTCAGAGCATAACTAAGCAATCATGGAGGTATCTCATCAAAACTTCAACCAGGTCTTGACCTAAATGAAACTAATAACCTGTCCTTTCCCCCCAAACCCAACAAAACAATTACAAAAATACAACAACATAAAAACCAATTTTATTTTAAATTGTCAACTTGGCCTGTAACAATTCACATGTGTAAACCCATAGGGTCATACACACCACTACCCAAATTAAATGATCTGGAATCAGCTGCTGCAGTCCGGCATTTTGTTCTCTCATGGTGCTATTAATGTAATTGGTCATCGAAAAGATGATGGAAAGTGAAATTGATGTTGATTTATAGCTTATATATTTCTTTTAAACAGAGAAAAACTTGATTATAACAGATATTTTATTGAGAGTTGTAAACTCTTTAAATTCCATATGTTAAAACAGCTTATTAGCAAACTTTGCTATATACCTGTAAATGCTGCTACAAGTGTGTACTTTCAAGATCTGCTTCATTTTAATGAACTGCATATTCAGTTCTTTTACTTTATTAATTCTTTGTTTAAAAAAAAATATAAAAAATATTTTTTGTTTCATTTTTTTCATGATTATGTTACTGTATTGGTGTTACTATATTGTATGAATTTAATTTTCTTTTTTTTTTTTGTTTATTTACATTTTGTTTTCATTGTTCGAAACAATCAAGGAAAATTAGTTTTCATTTTGGTTTATTTCACCCTTTACGCCTTAGATACACCTTTCTTGATTGTCAAACAGTTTAGATCTAGATCAGCTGGCACAACCTTGCCATCTGATCAGGATCTACACTGTTTGCTTTTAGATTCAGGTTATTTCTGACCAACATGCAACTAGTGTAGCTCCAGATCAGACAGCATTGAATTGCTGATCTGAATCTACACTGGTCGCACATGCTTAAACATGGGTGTATAATTCTGCAGAAACATGGAATTCATCATACTGTGAATTCAGACATTGTTAACTTCTAGTATATTGGTTGTTTCAGATAATGAGTTGACAGAGTTCCTGGAGAGTAAGAGTGGTGACAAGGGTAAAATATGGCTGGAGAAATGTCGCACACTTCTCACCAAGTTCTTCGCCAATAAGGGAGATCAAGTCAAGGGCAATGGTAATGGTGTTTGTGTCTTAGACTGCCTTTTTATGCAGATTGTGAAATGTTTGTAAGTTTAAGGACTTACTCCAGATCTGCTAATTACATACCAAAGAATTGTTGTTTTGTGTGACAAAATATAGCAGGTACTTGAATTAAAAACACAACAAGGCATTAACAATTGAGATCTTTACATTATAGACAGCACTGTCAGTCTATATGTTTGTAAGCCTCTCTGCCCTCTTTGTAGATCAGTGATTGAAAATATTAGGGGTTGTAGTCATTTTTTGAGGTAGGATCTGTTTATGACAATTAAATTAATGTTCTAATTTATTTTTAAGAATTTGTTTTATTGAAATTTCAAAAATTTTGTACAAAGCAAGTCATTTCTGACCATCTTAAAGTTAATTTGTGTAAGCTAGCAGAGTGTCAATGGAGTACAGTGCCAAAAATATATAACTGAGATTAGAGACCAGTCTCAAATGGAGACTAATCAGCCCATCTGTTTCTTGAGATTTAAGACTGATCTCTAGTTTTGGTATAATGATCTTGGGTATAAGTAATTTGCTGATTTCAGTTGTGCACAGTCTGCTGGAGAAGACGGTTAGTGTGATGTGTGGTATAGCTGAGGATTCTGTCTTCCCTTTGATGCAGTATGCAGGTAAAAGGCTTGCATCAATTCTATTCAACTTAATACTTTACATGCCAAATACGTTTTTCATTTGACAGGTTTTTTGTGTCTCCCTTTTGAAGAAACAGCTAAACATAGCCCTTCCATTCATTGATTGGTCCGTCCTTCCATCATAAAAACTTAACATTGGCAATAAATTTGACATTTCTTTATATTTCTTCTTCAAACTTTCAAATTATGTTGCTTGTAACAACACAGTTGTGATGATGCCAAATTTTTAAGGTCAATGTCACATTTGACAGACTTATATCCTTTTTTTACCCAATTTCTAAATATTTCTTCATCACACTAACAAATTATTTAACATTCACAACAGGGTCTGGATAATGCCAAAATCTTTAGGCTGAGTTCACATCAAATAGAGTTATGTCCCGTTTTTAGCTCACCTGTCACGTAGTGACAGGGTGAGCTTTTGTGAGGGGGGTTCGTCCGTCGTCCGTCCGTCCATCCGTCCGTCAGTCCGTCCGTCCACAATTGTTGTCCGCACTCTAGCGGACGGAATTTTGGTCCAATCTTCTTCAAACTTGGTCAGAATGTTTATCTCAATGATATCTAGGTCAAGTTCGAAACTGGGTCATGTGACCTTGAAATCTAGGTCACTGGGTCAAATTGTAGAAAAAGCTTGTCCGCACTCTAGCAGCCTTAATTATGGTGCGATCTTCTTTAAACTTGAACAGAATGTTTATCTTAATAATATCTAGGTCAAGTTCATAACTGGGTCATGTGACACTTAAAACTAGGTCACTAGGTCAAATTAAAGAAAAAGCTTGTCCGCACTCTAGTGGTCATAATTTTGGTCCGATCTTCTTCAAACTTGGTCAGAATGTTTATCCCAATGATATCTAGGTCAAGTTCGAAACTGGGTCATGTGATCTTGAAATCTAGGTCACTAGGTCAAATTATAGAAAAAGCTTGTCTGCACTCTAGTGTTCATAATTTTGGTCAGATCTTCTTCAAACTTGGTCAGGATGTTTATCCCAATAATATCTAGGTCATGTTCGAAACTGGGTCATGTAACCTTGAAATTTAGGTCACTAGGTCAAATTATAGAAAAAGCTTGTCCGCACTCTTGCGGTCTTAATTTTGATGCGATCTTCTTCAAACTTGGTCAGAATGTTTATCTCAATGATATCTAGGTCAAGTTCAAAACTGGGTCATATGACCTTGAAATCTAGGTCACTGGGTCAAATTGTAGAAAAAGCTTGTCCACACTCTAGCAGTCTTAATTATAGTGCAATCTTCTTTAAACTTGAACAGAATGTTTATCTTAATGATATCTAGGTCAAGTTCGTAACTGGGTCATGTGACCTTGAAATCTAGGTCACTAGGTCAAATTATAGAAAAAGCTTGTCCGCACTCTAGTGGTCGTAATTTTGGTCCGATCTTCTTCAAACTTGGTCAGAATGTTTATCCAAATGATATCTAGGTCAAGTTCGAAACTGGGTCATGTGACCTTGAAATCTAGGTCACTAGGTCAAATTATAGAAAAAGCTTGTCCGCACTCTAGTAATCGTTATTTTGGTCAGATCTTCTTCAAACTTGGTCAGAATGTTTATCCCAATAATATCTAGGTCATGTTTGAAACTGGGTCATGTAGCCTTGAAATTTAGGTCACTAGGTCAAATTATAGAAAAAGCTTGTCCGCACTCTAGCGGTCTTAATTTTGATGTGATCTTCTTCAAACTTGGTCAGAATGTTTATCTCAATGATATCTAGGTCAAGTTCGAAACTGGGTCATGTGACCTTGAAATCTAGGTCACTAGGTCAAATTTTAGAAAAAGCTTGTCCGCACTCTAGTGGTCTTAATTTTTGTCCGAACCATTGAACAGATGTTAGCAGGTGAGCGACCCAGGGTCCCATGGACCCTCTTGTTTACTATTTTTGCCAGGAATACTTCATGTTGGCTATAACTTTGACATTTCTTAATATTTCTTTAAAAAATATATAAATATAAATTCTTCATCAAATAACCAGAGGGTGACAGAAGTGTTCAACTGACCACCCATCTACTGTTTAAAATGTAATATGGCTTATAACTTGAACATAATTTGTAGTATTGCAGGGAAACATTGATTACAATTATTATTATATTATAGGCCTGCATTCGACTTTTTCCAAGCAGGCTACAAAAGAACACCAAATTTTAATTTAATTAAGGTAACACTTGTTATTTTGACGGTATTAATGTAATAAATTAATTAAGTATTACAATCTAATAATGGAATGTAACAATATGTTGTGACATTTCAGGGACAGATAATGCTTTAAAGTCAGTTGTTATCTCCCCACTTCAACAGCTGGGAATCAAAATGGCCATCAGGTAAGTAAAATGGAGAGTTTGGTAAGAAATTATTGAAATAGCATGTATCATATTCATGTGCCAATTCACTAGATGCAGTCTGGAGTCACTAGATGCAGTCTGGAGTCACTAGATGCAGTCTGGAGTCACTAGATGCAGTCTGGAGTCACTAGATGCAGTCTGGAGTCACTAGATGCAGTCTGGAGTCACTAGATGCAGTCTGGAGTCTTATATTTTGAAACAGTTTAAACCTTACTCCATATATTTGTATTTTAACAGACTTGAGACCCGTGTAGATCCTTTTTGGTTAGGAATATTTGAAAAATGCTGTAATGTAAGTAAGCTTAGATTTTTATAACATTTTCGTTACTGGCAGTAATTCATGCAATAACAATAAAAGCAAGAGCTCTAGCAGTTATTTTGTTATTTTTCACCTTTCCACCCTACTATCTACTGCCAGATCATAATAAAGCCTTTTCTGTGACAAGTGAGCTGGAAGATTTGTGATACAGGGTTTACTTGTTCTTGTTTCAGATATGGCATCCATTTGAAGGTGATCCACACGTCGTCAGATGCCACAGACAGTCTGACATTTTTGTTACGTCAGACACAGTTCTATCTGCAGCAACAACAGAAAACACCGGAATCGGACCTCAGTATCCTTTACAGAATATTGCTGATTTAACCGTTTATACATCTGATATGGCTTTGATTACAGGATTGATCAGTGTAGGTCCAGATCAGCCTGCTCATTTGCGCATTGTGATCTGGATTTATATTGATTACTTTATTGCAGAAGTAATAAAGTGGACCTAAAGTTTGTTGAAAATCATAACTTTCATGTTCAAGCAATTTTAGGTACCTAAATGGATAGCAAAATCTTCTCAAGGTGATCAATTCATAGGCAATCAAGGTCAGTCTGTACCATCATAAACTTTACTTCATGGATATGACTTTTTTCCCATGTGCAACTGGTGTAGATCCAGATCAGCCTAGTCATCAATGCAGTTGATCAGGATCTACAATTGTCACTTTCAGGTTTATTAGGTTATTTCTGGCCAAGAACCAAATGTGCAGAACCTGATAAGACTGCAAGTATGTGTATAAGCCATATACACTTACAAGGTTTATACACATACTTGTAGTCCTTTTATTCAAAGGGTTTTAAGTCATTGTCAGTTCACACAGAGTTATCTATATATGCCTTGACTATGTGTCAGAATTCATGCAGACTAGTTATCCAGGATTTGACTGGTTTGCAGCCACCATGTTTCTGATCTTCAATGGGAACAATGAAAAGACTTGGGACTTCCTTCAACAATTCTCCACATTAGGAGCTTCAGGCTACCTATGGATACCCAGACTACATGCCTCAGTAAGTCTGTAGAATTTAATCATTTCTGTTTGTTTATTTTCAAATTAATCTAGCCCTTTTCTCCATATTTACACATTATACCTTAGGTGAAACTCAGGGATCTTATTAGATTTGCATGAATATGACTTACTTTACAAAAATATTCAGCATTGAGATTAAATTTGATTGTACAACCAGTTTTACATAATTTCCCTATAAAGAAAAAAATTTCTTAAAAAAAAATATTTTTTTTTCAGCTTTTGTCAATAACAGGCAAGACTGACAGATGTAAATACTGTTAAGAATGCTATTTTCAATATCCTGTTTTTAAGGCTTATTTTCGGGGACATTAATTGAATTTCTTTCTTGAATTATTTTACTCTTTACTCCACATATATACTGTTATTTCTGACCAAGGTGCAATCAGTGCAGATCCAGATGTGCAAGTTGCTCTTGATCTACACTGTGTTCAAATTCATATACCCTGGTATATGGAGTAAAGTTTAAAGGGTTAATTATTGGAACAAACATGTACTTAATAATATAGTGTTGATGAAATCTAATTTTGTTGGCCAGGTACACCTGCCAGCAGCACTGAGCTCGAGTGGAATTCACCCCTTGTTTTCTAGCACAGGACACAACATAGAGTTCATTCTTC
Source organism: Corbicula japonica (assembly GCA_038501625.1). Taxonomy (NCBI): domain Eukaryota; kingdom Metazoa; phylum Mollusca; class Bivalvia; order Venerida; family Cyrenidae; genus Corbicula; species Corbicula japonica. The sequence continues at coordinate 1,632,024 of JAZAYU010000116.1, forward strand.
AGATAGAGCTTCCACTGGTCTCCCATGCTTTTAAGATGTCAGGATTCACACCAGCCCAGGTACACCCAACTTGCAGACTTAAAATGTTATTAAGTTGCTATCTAACTATACTATTTAAAGTTTGCTAAGCACCAAGAATATTTTTGTACATTTTTACATTCTTTAATATATTTTTCACACCTGATAAGTGATTATAAACCAATATAGACAAATGTTTTAACAACTGCAATATGTTTTAAGGGTTTATTTAGAATTCAAATGGGATGATGTTTAAGATGGGTTTGTTGATAATTCTGAGAAAAAAATTAATTTCTGCCAAAAAACCATCTATGGTGTCTGCATCTAATAAATGCCTTCTGGCCTTCACATTTTTGCTGAACATCCAACTTATCTACTTCTGTTTTTGAATAAGATCATGTGCTAATCCAAGTTTTAGTATTAACAAGAAATGACTAGATTTTACAAGGCACAAAAATTAAACACGTTTAAAACAAAGATGGGGTACCAAATATACCATATGTTTTGGGCTTCATAGCAAAGGCTAAAAGTCTAGAATGTTCTATTTATCATATGAAAGAGTCACATCTCTAAATGGAGGCCAAAGTTGTTTGAAATTTGTGAATATTTCTTTTAAAACCAATCAGGTTGTATGTTCTGTGTCATTATGACTTGAGGGATTAAGAAATTATCTGGCATAAATGATGACAGTCAGAAGACCATGTGCCTTGTGAAAGAGCAAAATCCCCGAATGAAAGGTCAAGGTGTGGTATATTGTTGAACTCTGTGAATCGCTCTTATATAACCCATTTGGGCTGAAGATTATACAGCTGAGAGTGGAAACCAGTCTCAAATCTCAAGCATCTGATTGGCTGAAATAGAAAAAAGTCTCTTTTAGCCAATCAGATGCTTGAGATTTGAGACTGGTCTCCATTCTGTTGTTTGATCTTCAGCCTAGATTGTGTTGTATGATATGTTTCAGATATCACAGCACTGGCTGACACAGTGTTTCTGGAACTACCTGGACTGGCCGGACATCTGTTACTATGTGATCGTGTGTATAATATTTGGTGTTGACTACCAAGTGTACCTGTGTCTGGCCATACTGAAGCATTTACAGCAGGAAATCATGTCACACATGCAGTCACATGACCTCATCATGTTCCTCAAGGTAACTGTTAGAAAGTGGTATAACTTGGTTTAGCCCTTTACTATATATAGACACACTTAGACAAGTGTCAGACAAGTGTAGATCCAGATCAGCGAGAACATCTGTCAGATCTGGATACTGCTTGGTTATAAATTACCTAAAAAATCAAATGCCACACTTTTTTGTGGAGTTTATGCCGCATGAAAAATAAACTTACATGAATAAATTCCTTGACAGACTACTAATGAATAGCAGTTGAATACAGATGTTGATCTGTCTCAACTATGCACATCGGTTTAATCCATAATCATGAATCATATTAAGTTCAAAATTCATGGTCACATTATGACAGTAAAAAGGTTTTTATATGCCCAAAGGGACATGTTATGTTAATCGCCTCGGTGTCCGTCCATCTATCCGTTAGCTATTTCCCTTCTGTTCTGTAACTCTTGAACCCCCTGAAGGATTTTGAATAAACCTGACATAAATGTTAACCACATTGAAACAACTTGCAAAAGCCATGTTCAGGATGGTTCGCTTCAAGGTCAAGGTCAGACTTGGGGATCAAAGGTCACATGACTGTTTCCCTTCCACTCTGAACCCTTTAGGGGATTTTGAAGAAACCTGACACAAATGTTTACTACATTGAGATGACATGCAGAAGCCATGTTCCAGATGGTTTGCTTCAAGGTCAATGTCAGACTTTTGGGTCAAAGGTCATATGACTTTGTTTCTTCCGCTCGGTATAACTCTTGAATCCCTTGAAGGATTTCTTGTTCCTGTCCTTTGGGCATATATTGCCCCCCCCCCCCTTAATGGTGCTCTTGTTCTAACATGTTTCACATATTTATATACTGATGAAAAGTAGAATCACATGAAAGAAGTGTTCTTTGAGAAATTAATTTTACTTCAGGTAAGATTTGTAAACAAGCTAAAACTTCATTCCATGGATACAATTTTTATTGATATATGAAACTAAATAGATCAAGATCGGGGTGCAAATCTGTGCAGTCTGATCAGGATCTACACTGTTTTAAGGTTCCAATATATTATATCTGACCAAGAAGTGAACAGTGTAGTTTCAGAACATACTGCATGCATATGCAATCAGATTAGGACCTACACTGATCAACCATGTCATTGAAGTTGTACTATGAGAGAATGATTTACTCTTTAATTCATATAATATATTATAAACATTTTAACACAAGTGTGACCTGTATAGATCCAGATCTGCTTACATATCTTTGCCATCTGATCTGGATCTCCACTGGTGGCATATTGGGACCAACCTACCTAGTGAATCTTCAAGTGAACAGTGTAGATCCCGATCAGATTGCACTGATGTGCCTGCTTATCTGGGTCTACACTGTTCAACTATGCAGTAAAGGTGTATCTATATAGTAAAATGTTAACATAGACAACTTGACACAGGATTGTCATGTTATTGCAGGAAGAGCCCATACACAACTTCCGAGTAGCACAGAATCTCAAATACATGATGGAACTGGAGAAGAAGTATCGTAAGATGGTGTTACCTGACATGCTGAATATCACCAGGCCTTGAAGATATTGTCTGTTGAATACTTATTTGTATTATTGTGAAACCAGACCTGAGGGACAGTTCTGGCTGGTTATGGTTTAGGAGTATTGTTACGGGATATTGCAGCCAGCAGGAATGTGGAGCTTAGTGACAGCTTGTGCATGATAATGAAATAACAAATAGACACTGGTGATATATAATGTATCTGAACGAAGTCCTGCAATAAATCCTGCAATACATGTATATCACAGATGGCTTTTTATTATTTCTTAATTCTAGCGTAAATATGCTTTATAAAGTTTTGAAAAAAAAGGTACTACTTTGGTGAGTATGTTCCTCAAGCGGTTTATTATGTCAAAAATGATGTGTGACATCAGTAAGCAAAAGCAGTGATATATTGTGGATTTAATCACTGTCACTTCCACGCATTGCCTGTGGGTAATCTCTCTGGCTGTGTTAGATTGACATCCAGCAAGATGACTTTTCCCTTACTCCATACATACGTGTTTTATCACCTGGGTGACCAGTTTAGATCCAGATAAGCTTCCACTGCCATTTTATCTGATTTGAACTATGTTTGCCTCTTGGTCAGAATTAACCAAATGAATAAAAAAAAGCAAACAGTTTATATCCTGATCAGTTGGCACAAATTTGCTTGCTGATCTGGATCTAAACTGTTTGCTCATGCAATAAAGGCCGTATCATTGGAGTAAAGGGTTAGTTCATTGCCTAGTGTATAAAGCAAGGCCACATCTGCCTGTGTTACATAAACAGTAGTTAAACATGTGTATACAGTCACTTGTAATAAGAAGCCACCTGTTATTAGCATTTATGCAAATATTTAATGCAGAAACCTGATGAATGAAAGACCACATAATTCTCTTGGTGGATCCTCCTGACAGGATTTCAGTACAGCAGCCAGTGGAGTTAATCCTTTACTCCATATATATGTCTTACTGCATGGGCAAAAAGTATAGATCCAGATCAGCTGACACACCCATGTCAACTGATCAGGATCTACACTGTTAGCTATTTTATTTATTAGGTTATTTTTGACCAAGAATTGAACAGTGCAAATCCTGATCAGAAGGCACAGATGTGTGGGCTAATCTGGATCTACACTGGTCACACATGCAAAAAAAACACATCTGTGTGGAGTAAAGAGTTAAGCACACCTAGTGTGGAAATTAGAAGTACATGTACATGTGGTTTGATTGTTTATCATGATGCAACAAATTGTATGTATTTTACTCTTTACTCCAACGGATATAGCTGATATCCCTTTAGCAACCAGTGTAGATCCATATCAGCCTGCACATGTTCTTCATTATCTACACTGATTGCATATGGAATAAAAGCTGTATCCATGGAAAAAGGGTTAAAACAAGGGTTTAAAATATTTATGTAACTATTATGTTAAATTCCTTATTGAGAGGTATTTGCCTATTTATGTCCAAGTGCTACACTTCTAACCTAATCTAGTGGAAAAAGAAAAATATCATGGAAGGCAGCGAGTGCCCATGGTCATAAAACTAAAACTGGAGACCAGTCTCTAATCTGACTTTTCTCCATTTCAGCCAATCAGAAGCTTCAGATTAGAGACTGGTCTCCAGTTTCAGTTTTATGGTCTTGGCACCAGATGCAATGAGATGCTCATCTGACAATATTTTCAGTTTTGTAAAAGTTTTAAGTGAATTTATATTAAAAATGATTATTTTTGAAGTGACGGCAAATTGTTTGATGGATTTTGTGATGTTTATTTGGAAACTATAAGATTGAGAGACTGTTCAAAATTATTGTGTATTTCTTCAGTTCTGTGTTATTTCTGAAACTCCTTTCTACAGAACTGTATATAAACACTTCATGTACAGATGACTGCTGCAGTATTTTGTTAAAAAACACTTTAATTTCCAGGACCGGACTATAATAAAACATTTGCCATGAATAGCAAGTTGTTTAATACTTGTATTGCTGTTTGAACATTTCTTCTGAATTATATGTTATTAATTTAAAAACAACTTCCTTCTATTAATAATCAAGTTTTACTGAATTAAACTAAACCAATTGCATTATCAGAGAAAAGTACTTTCCTCCATATAGATACGCCTTTTATCACATGTGCAAACAATGTACATCGAGATCAGCTGGCACATCTGTCCTGTCTGATCAGATTATCAGAATCTGCACTGTTTGCTTTTTGGTCAGAAGTAACCTAATAAAAAACAAATCAAAAGCAAACAGTGCAGATTCTAATGTGCCAGCTGATCTGGAACTACACTGTTTGCCCACATAATAAAGGCATAGGATATATATATAGGAAAGGGTTAAACAACCAAAATGTAATTGTTTTATTATCAATTCAGTTTGTACACAAGCAGTCTCTTGTACTGACATCGGTTATGGATGATTTGAGCAACTGATGTTGTTTAACTCTTTCCTCCATAAATTGTAGATCCAGATTAGCTGGCACATCTGTACCCTCTGGTTGGGATCTACACTGTTGGCTTTTAGGTTAGAAATAAGCTACATGTTATTAATCAAAAGTGAACAGTGTAGATACTTACCAGCAGAGATATGCTGGTGGCCTGGATCTTCACAGTTCACACTTGATAACACTGTAGATCCTATTCAGAGGACAGCAGAGAAGTGCCGGCGATCTGGATCTTCACTGTTCATGCTGTATAACCATTTCCCATTGAGTAAAGTGTAATAGGAGTCTCTTTATTGTATGTACAAGAAAGGGAAGATTTTCCCAGTAAGATGATCATGTTCCGTCCATTATACTGTGATAACCTTTTTATATTTTATGCCTTGAAGAAACTGTAATATTTAATTTTCACAAAGACATTTAAATTGAAACAGAATAAAATGAAGAAAAACAGATTGAAGTTTTCTTTTCAGTTTCTAAGTGGGACAGGTGCAGCTGGTTAATGAAGCATCCAGCACCAATAAAATGAGCTGTAAGATGAACAGTGTTTTACTATTGTATAATACTTTAACATTGAATCCAGGCATTTGAGTCAGGAAGTTCCTGGTTTAAAGTCTGGATGATTGTACAGAATGGCAGTTAGTGATGTAAAGGACTTTTACCTGAATACATCATAAAAATTATTGTGCAACATGTTTTGTAGGTGCGAACATAAATCGATATTTGTCTGAAGATGTTTTATCTACAGGATTGCAGGTTTCTACCTTTCTTTGTCATAAATTTAAGGAACTGGTGTCACTTTCATGACAAATCATACAGCAAAAGCAAGGAAAATAATGCCAAGCCTATTATACTGTTAACCTAATAAATCAAGGAATATAATGCCAAGCCTATTATACTGTTAACCTAATAAATCAAGGAAAATAATGCCAAGCCTATTATACTGTTAACCTTATAAATCAAGGAAAATCATGCCAAGCCTACGTGCGTGCGTGCGTGTGTGTGTATATGTGTGTGTGTATATATATAGATATTAAATTCCATGGTAATGCCCAATAGTGAAGGGGATATTATGTCTTCCTCCTTTTGTGGGAGTCATATTGCCCTGTCTGTCCATCATAAATTGGTTTCTGTGCAATAAAGAACCCTTTGTCCCAGAGTCGTCCAACTTCACAAGATGTTTGGACTACTTGAGTAGATTGGCCCTATTATTTTAGGAAAAAACTAGGTCAAGGTCACAGCAGCTATAAAGGTCAAATTTCCACTGAGTATCTCAAGAACTCTTTGAACCCGAGTCTTTAAACTTCACAGGATTGTTGAACTCCTTGTGTGGTTGAAAGCTATTGTTTTAGGGGTCAATGATCAAAAGTCACAGGGGACTGACAGGTCAACTCGATTTCTGCTCAATATCTTAAGAACACATTGATGGTGTCTTCAAACCTGACAGAATGACTGGACTACTTGAGTTGTTACCCTATTATTTTTGGGTCTCTAGAACAAAGGTGAAAGTAATATGTTTATAAATTTCAAATCAGTTTGACACTGTCTTCAACCGTGTGAGTAGATGGCCCTTTTGTTATTTGACAGTCACCAGGTTTAAGGTAAAAGTCACAGGTAGTTAGCGCTCATTATCTCAAGACCACTTTGTAACAGAGTTTTCACATTTCAGGATGACTGGCCTCTGAAAGTAGATGTTTCAGATTGGGATATTGTTTTGGGATCACTGTGTCAAGGGTCAAGGCCATGCATCTAAAATCTCATGATTTATGATCCTCTGGTTTTGGATTCAATGTATTGAGGGTGAAGGTCATGCATTTAAACTCATTATTGATTATTGAAGCAATTTCTAATTCTGAAAAAAAGAATTAATGTGTCAGAGTAATGAATATTTCGTGTATATGGTCATTTAGAAAGAGAAATCATTTTTAAAGAAAAAAACTATGTCCTCGGGACACTGATACCCATGGCTGCAGATTTGTAACACAATAGTATATCAGGTTTTAACAACATTAATTTTAGTCATCATGATTAGTAAATGAGGAGTCAGTGTCACAATATTTTATGACTAACATAAACATAGGGCCATCTCTGTTGAAAATGGTTGCAAGACAAATACAACAATAGACATATCATATCTAATCATCTGTGCAAGTTTGAAAGAATTTATCGAAATAGAAAATGTGGAGTTGCTGCCACACAAATTTTATGACTGAAATTAACAAAGGGCCATAACTGTGGTAACAATGGTCACAGGAAAAAGAGAGAGAGAGAGAGAGAGAGAGATTCTATGACTTTGATAGAGCCTAGTTTTACTTCAATATTTGTCTTTGGGGTTAATTGGCCGAATTGCTCTTTATGATTAGACGCTTGCAGATCGGCTCGGCTAAAAGCCCAAATTCGTCTTTATTTGATTTTTAAAGCTCACAGATAAGGTACGCATCATTTTCTGTTATTTCCTGAATACAGAAAAAGACAATTAATTTCAATAAACAGCCAGCTACTGAATATTTGAAAAGCGGCAATAAAAAAGTTGTAATAACCTGCCTCTGTGTATTCCATGTGTGGTAGACGCTTATTATAAACATTTTCAAAGTATTCAGATCAGAATTTCTGTAAACTTGAAATTTTCGCGAAACATAGAACATAGTCATAGATGCTAACCACTTAACGACTGTACATTTTTCATCCATTAAATATCACACTGGTTCTTGATAGGATTGTTTCCTAAATTTACAAAACAAATGAACACCAGACATTTTGACCCCAAGACATTTCAACCACAAACATATTGGCCCAGACATCATTAACTTTCTGATTATTCCAGTTTGGCATTAGTTAAAATTTATGTAACTACTGTCCTAAAATGAGTTATATCAAAAGTTAATAATTTTCAAAATGGCATTTATTTCGCATATGATAGCTCTTGTCAGTTCACTGGAGCCAGTCTTTGTTTGTGCCTATTATTATCCAGCAGCAGTTTCTCCTCTGAAACTAGTAGAAAAAAATTGTAACAAAATTCAGGCTGAAGCATCCAGATCTTGACCTCTTGTCAAGTTGTACAAATCAATATTGTAGTCAGCTGTTCCCCAGCAACAGGATGTGCTAGCAAAATATTAAAAAATGTTCTTTTCAAAATCTACCAGTCAGATTTAAAAAAGTATTTCACAGTAAATCCCTTGAAATTACCATAAGAAATATTGTTCAAGCTTACATGTCATTTATAAATATAGCCGTCAGGGATTGGGGCTTCATTTCCTGATATGTCTGCAATAAAAACTTTAAAAAATCTTTTCAAAAAGTGTTTTCCAGATATGTAAAAAAAATCACATGAACGTTGCTTAGTTAAACTTTACCATAATTGTTCAAGTCATAATGTTTCTTTAGAAAAAACATGGCTACCAGGAGATGGAGTTTGTTTTCTATACATGTATATCTATAGGGAAAATTTAAAAATACTTCTCATAAAGAGCTGGCAAAATTTCGAAAATATTTCACAAGGACATTGTTTAGAAGACTCTCGAATGAGGTTGTTTGCTACATGGAGTGAAATGACCATCTTAATTGTAAGTGTACAACAAGTACAACAAAACCATTTTCTATTAAATAAAGCAAATCTATTTCAGTGGTGATCAGTAATGGCAGATACACCACCAGTAACGGAACAGCAGAAGGAGCTTGCAGCTCAGGCTCTGCAGGAGTTTGAGAGGAAGCAGTTCACATCCTGCTGTAACATCATGAACAAACTGATGGCTTCCAGAGGCTCAGATCCTAGAGTGGTGCACAACAAGGCAGTGGCAGATTTCTGCTTGTCTGGATCACAGAGCACTGATGAGTTTAGACAGAGCTTGGCCAATGTTTGTGAAATGGTAATTGCTTGGTATCTAACAGTTAGTTGCTAGGTTCAGATCCTGTATTCATGGTCAAGTTTTTTCTGCAAGGGTTCTTTGCAAAAGTACATGGTTATCTCATGATTTTCTAGACATCAGTAGTTTTTATGATTTAAATAATGCTCAGTGACATTTATATTTGACATAATCCTGTCTTAATATCAGGGATCATTTTAGGCTGTGATAATAGGGACAAGTTTTTAAAATTTTAGGGAGAAGTTTTGGAAGTTTTACGCTTTCTATAAGAGACATAAAAAACTTTTCCCTTGGCTCAGTAGAAATTTGGGAGACTATTTCTCCCAAGTCTCCCTCTAAGCCAATCCCTGAAATATATGAGGACTTGGGCTGATCAAAGAAGTGTTGATATCTGGATTTTTAGTTGAAATGATGTTGTCTGTATGCTGGTCTCCATTTCAGCCAATCAGGTGCTTGATATTTGAGACTGGTCTCCAATCTTAGTGTAATGATCTTCAGCCCAGGTCTCCAATCTCAGTTCATGATCTTAGGCATAAAATCAATATTAGAAGCTGTCAGATTTCGCGAAAGGCGTTGGTTGTCGGACATGTCCAGGAGATTTGGCTTTGGTCCGGTAAAATGTTGTATGTTGTTGGTCCTTCTGTCCGGCAACTTTAAATCTATTGGAAGCTACCTTTTATTCTGAAACTGCAAACGGAAGTAAGCGCTGTGAGAAATTTGTCGTAAAACCTCAGAGTACTTACTTGCCTTCAGTCTCAGAAAAATGGTTGTGGTGTGTGTGTACAGTACTTATAAAAGACAAAAACTAAATATTTGCAATATCTCTGTCTTTTTTCGGTCCGGCAGATTTTCTTTTGGTCCGGCAAAATTTCCTTGCTAAAAGGACCGTATGACCGGCAAATTTTTTTGGCCTATCGCGAAGTCTGGCTTTACCTGTAAGCTGACATGTTTATTTGTAGGCCCATGTGAACATCGATAGTGGAGAGAGTTTAGAGGACGTAGACCACAGTGTTCTCTTCTACAATCAGGCCATCATCATGTACCATCTACAGCAAAACAAGGCAGCCCTCAGTATACTCGATAAACTGTTCCCATTCATAGACCCTTTAAGCTCTTCTGCAGGTGGGTCTTACTGCCTTATGTATAACCATTAACTTATTGTTAATACTTTACCCCTCGGACTTACTTTTCTTTGAATATTGGCCAGTTTATACTTTTTTCATGGCAGTTATTTTCATGAATTTATTGTCTAAACAGCAGAAATTGTAGACCCAGATCAGACTGCATGGATGCTTAGATTGATCTGAGTCTGATCTGGGTCTAAACTGGTTGCAAAGGTGACATAAGCTGTAATAGCACTTATTAAACAATTACCACCATATATATGGATGGGTTTTATCGCATGTGTGAACAGTGTAGATCCAGATCAGCTAGCACATCCATGCCATCTGATCAGGGTCTAAACAGTTTGTGTCTGAATATGCAATATGCAATAAAATGCATATAATATGAAGTAAAGGGTATAGGCTGATGGGCATTATGTTGGTAAAATATAAACACAATAGACTGGACATAAGATCATGATTTGAAACAAAGCTAAAAATTATTTATGGAAAGAGTTATTTTGTGTGTAATACTGTTAAAAAAATAGTTATCACTGTTAACTTATTTCACCATATGTTTTGACTTATTTATTATCTACCGCCGATGAAATCGGGAGGGGGATATTGTTTTGGTGTTGTCCGTCCGTCACACCGTCACGCTGTCCGTCGGATCTTCGTTTCCGCGCTATTTCTCTGCAATCACTGGATAGATTTCAACGTACTGTGGGAACCATCAGTACCAAGAGGAGATGCGCATATCATCGTCTTTTTCCGGTCAGACCATTTAACACAGAGTACTGGCCCTTTAAGAACCTATGCATTATAGATATAGAGCAGTATTCGTTTCCGCGCTATTTCTCTGCAACTACAATGAAACTTTCTGAAAACCATTTATACCAAGAGGATATGCGCATATCAGTGTCTTGTTCTGGTCTGACCATTTAACACAGAGTTATGGCCCTTTGATAACTTATGCATATAGAGCAGTATTCGTTTCCGCGCTATTTCTCCGGAACTACTGAATGGAATTCAATGAAACTTCTTAAAACCATCAATACCAAGAGGAGATGCCCATATCGTCGTCTTGTTCCGGTCAAACCGTTTACAACAGAGTTATGGCCCTTTGATCAATACCATCAATAACAAGAAGAGATGCGCATTTCATCGTCTTGTTCGTGTTGGACTGTTTAACACAGAGTTATGGTCCTTTAATAACTTATGCATAATGCATATAGAGCAGTATTCGTTTACGCGCTATTTCTCTGCAACTACTGGATGGATTTCAATGAAACTTTCTGGGAGCCATCAATACCATCAATACCAAGAGGAGATGCGCATGTTGTCATCTTGTCCTGGTCAGACTGTTTAACACAGAGTTATTGCTCTTTGATAATTTATGTATTATGCATATAGAGCAGTATATGTTTCCACGCTATTTCTCTGCAACTACTGGATGGATTTCAATGAAACTTTTTTGGGAGCCATCAATACCCAGAGGAGATGCGCATATCGTTCCGGTCAGACTGTTTAACACAGAGTTATGGCCCTTTGATAAGTTATGCATTTTGCATGTAGAGCAATATTTGTTTCCTTGCTATTCCTCTGCAACTACTGGATGGATTTCAATGAAACTATGGAAACCATTAATACCAAGACAAGATGCCCATATTGTTGTCTTGTTCTGGTCTGACTGTTTAACACACAGTTATGGCCCTTTGATAAGTTATGCACTATGCATATAGAGAAGTATTTGTTTCCGCGCTACTTCTCTGCATATTCTGCATGGATTTCAATTAAATACTGCGCTATTTGTTTACTACGGCGTTCTTCAACAACTTGAAGACTTTACATCTCATTCTTATATTCTGATGAGCTGCCCAACCCTTTTCACCATCTGAAGTTTTTTTTCATTGTTTGTTTTGCCATGATAAATATCTAAATATTGCCTATGTCTTCAGCTGTTGTGTTAGTAATAACCAGTACTCGGCGGGGGATATAAATTCAACGAATTTGCTTGTTTAAAATAGTTATCTGCTTGTGAATGTGAACTTCATACAGTGATTGTTAGAGGGGAGGAGGGTGGGTATTGGTAGCCAAATGTCTACATGGACAGTCGCTCTAACAGTGTTATTAAGCTTTTACTCCACTCGGATATGCTTTTTTATTACATGGGTAAATATAGATCAGTGCAGTCTGATCTGGATGTTCACTGTTCGTTGGTCAGATATAATCCATTGAATCTAACAGCAAATCAGATTGCATAGATATGCAGGCTGATAAGAATCTACTCTGGTCTCATAAGGGATATAAGTTATAAGTCATAACAATGGAGTACATGCGGGGCCTTCACTAGCTGCTAAATCTGAATGGTCATTTTCATCATTTTTAGGGAATTCAACCAATATAATATTATAGTCAAAATACCTGTTATTTCAAGGATAAACACCCTTCAGCTAAACATTGTAGGGGTCAAATTGAGGCTTTTTGGAAATTACCAAGAGCCAAAAGTTCGTCTCCCTGATCAAATGGAACCCACAACAAGGTTAGATACAAGTTCATTTTTATTTGCTGTTGGTATTTTTGCTTACTTTTCTTATCTTTCTCATTGCAATAAAAGCTTATACGATTATAATAATGTGTTACTATTTCAGATGAGGCTTTGTGCAAAAAAGTTCTTCTACTGCAAGTTGAGTTATATCTCTGCACATACCAGGTACACTGACAAACTCGAACTTTTCAGTAATATCACATAGATTTAACAGACCAATTTGATACTATTTCCATAGACTCATCAGTAGAATCTTGATTAAACAAAATTATTTGTGAATGCAAGATATTTGCTGTGCTCACAACTCACCCTGGCTCAGGTTGGTAAGCTTTGCGAAATTCTCATAACTGGCATTAACGGCGTTAGTCAAGAGGATCGTGGCATAGTGCCATTCAAGAAGTGTACCAGGTAAGCCAGGGTACAACAAAAGATATAACAAGATGAGATTACTGTGGTTGTTCAGTAGCCACTTCATTCATTATATCTAAACTGCAGTGAAAATGGTTTTTCTCCTGAAGATTTAAGTATTTGGGAAATCTAATGTAATTGCAGTGGTCATATATTAACCATTATGTCATTATGCATAAAACAAACTCTGTTTCTACTTGTCTAGCCTGAGAAGGCAATGGGTTTGTTGACCTACATCGAGAAGAATATTTTCAATGGAAAGCTAACATCTGTTGATAAAGATGGTGCTCTGTCGACTGGCAGCAAAGATGACAGCAAAGAAGGATCACCTGTGGAGTCTTCCTGGGAGAACTGGAGGCCCATGCTAAGTGTGGTAAGATATATAAACCGAGGATTTCCCTCAGAATATATACACAGTGATTTAATAGATGCATTTGACCCAACTTAATTCTGAGCTTTGGGCTATTTTGATACAGGAGAATTTAGGAAAAAAAATGTTCAAATTTTGCAAGAATAAAGATAAATATTCTAATGCATTTTATGAAGTAAATACTTATATGACCCATGAAATAAAATATGTGTTAAGTTTAAGCAATTTTATAAGTGGTAAAGTTAATTAAATTCACGAAATGACATTGCAAGGACATGATTATGACCCCTTGAAAATTCAAAGCATGGGTCCACTGGTTTTGGAAAGCTACTGAAATACCTGTATATGTAGCCAATTTGAACAATGAATAGCATTTGATGTTACATTGCCCTGAAAAGCACCGAAGAGTGTATGCAATATTGTATGCAAATGCTTTATTGTTAAGATTAATTTTCTGTATACTGCAGTTTCATAAAGTTAAGATACCATTAAGGCTTATGGAGAGTAATTATTGAAAGCATTCGTCAGAATATATGTTTAAACTCATTACTCCATAGATACACCTATATCACATGGACAAACATTGTAGATCCAGATCAGCTAGCACATCCATGCTGTCTGATCTTGATTTACACAGTTCGATTTTAGATTCATATGGTTACTTCTGACCAAGATGCGATAGTGCAGATCTAGATCAGATGGCACGGATGTGCTGGCTGGTCTGGATCTACACTGTTTGTCCATGCAATAAATGTGTATCTATGGAGTTAAAGCTTACATTTCACTTTTAAGATTTATTGTATCTCTTAGTTTATTGATTTCAGTTCAAGACGAGATGTTTGGTGATGATGAAGTCAATGAAAGCATGCAAGAGGGAAATCAAACAGTTAATGAATGTGCAATCTTCAGTAAGTTCAGTTGACTTATTTGGTACTTAAACCATAACTCCATAAATATGCCTTTATTGCGTGGGCGAACATTGTAGATCCATATCAGGTGGCACATCCATGCTGCTGATCTGGGTCTGCACTGGTTGCATCTTGGTCAGAAATAACCTTATGAATCAAAAATCAAACAGTGTACTGTGGTATCATTTAATTTTGCTAGCATGAAATTTTGTGCACTTGCTGAAAAAGAGGGTTTCGCGCTGACGTAAATTTGCGTGAATCTTAATTTTGTAAAAAATATATTTATAACAAAAAAAAACATGATTTTAATTGATTTTTGACGGACATAATACTTACTGTTTATTTGAATATGTGAGCTCAGAAAATTTTTAGTTGGCAGGTGACAATAACCACATCCTTTGTTAGTCACTTATTGGATCGTTGTTTATTCTGGGCTGCTTATTGACACAGGACTTGTTTTATCTATTTATCTGAACTGGTTATAGCATAACTGGCATGTCACTGCGTTCCTGTTTTATTTTCAAACATGTCAATTATTTTTTAAACAGTTACACAAAAAATGAGATGACAACGATACTATTTGCTAAAATGTGACTTGACTGAAATGTACGAACTTTAATTGTCATTACATGTTTGCAGTAAAAATAAAAAAATTCCAAACAAAATTTGACCGCAATCACAAGTTTATTTGCTTTATTAATATTATTTATATGGCAAACTTATATCAAATAGCGATATGGGCTACCAAATACAAACTGTAGGTCCATTCAGACATCAGCATGTTTTGGATTTGTATCTTGAACACATATGTATGATTAATTTATGCTTAGGTTTTAAATTTGTGCACTGGCACAAATCTGCCAGGTGATCTGGTTCTACACTTGTGGCACATACGATAAACATGTATATATGGAGCAAAGGGTTAAGCTTTTACTTGTGTTCATAACCATGTGGCATTAGATAATTTCAGACATTCTTTTTTGTTTGCAGAACACATCTGTGGTATTCCTGAAAGCCAACTTTGAGTATCTGAGGGGTAACTACAGAAAGGCAATGAAAATGCTTGGTTCTGGACCTCAGATGTATACTGACAAAGGTTGTTTTACTGAGATCATCTCTTTAAAGCCTTTACTTTTATATATACACATTTTATGGGCATGTGCCACCAGTGTAAATCCAGATTAGCCAGCACATATTTGCCCTTTAATTATGATCTGTACTGTTTGCTTTTTGGTCAGAAATAACCTAATAAATAATAAAGTGAACAGTGGCTGTGCTGGCTATCTGGATCTGCACTCTCTGTTTGCCCATGAAAATGGAGTAAAGGGGTAATTTCTTACAGGATGTACACTGTTCACTTTTAGAGTTTTCAGGTTATTTCTTATAAGGAAGCAAACAGTGCAGCTCCTGATCAAATGTCTGGGATGTTTGGATCTGCGCTGGGCACATGGGATACAACCCATAGAAATATTTAGATATATTTAACCCCAAACCCCTGTCAGTTTTGTAAACAAGTCTATCTGCTTTTGTTGAATGTTTTCCTACAGGGGCATATTCAGAGTTTTTTCAGTAGGGTTGCTCAAAACCCTATTTTAGCAGCAATATTAAATTTTCATACGGATTTGGGTCTGAAAGTTGGAAATTATCATATAACCACCCAAAATCTTCTCTTAAACAAAATCCCTTTCTGGAAATCTTGCATCTGCTCCTTTTCCTGCCAGGTAATAGAATAATAATGGTAAGATGAATACTAACATTGCTGGTGAATATTTTTTGTCAGGTGAATGCCTCACTGTGATGCACTATAACAATCTAGGATGTATACATTTCCACCTGCGTAAACACAACCTTGGTGCATTTTACTTCCGAAAGGCGCTCCAGGAGAATGAGAACGTTGTGAGAGAAATGCGGCGTAGCACTGATCAACAAAACAGGCAACATGGTGGGGACCAGGGTAGGGATTTATTCCTGCTTTATTATAACCTTGTTCATAAAATGTTCTAAAATTATCTGTTGCGGTGATCAATACTGACAATTTTCTGATGTCATTAGCACCACAAGGTTAGGTAAATAGTGATCACCTTGTCTGTTCTTCTGTCTGTCCATAACATATCTGGTTTCCTTTGCATATCTTGGATATCCCACAAAGGATTTAAACCAAACATTATTTTTAAGTGTTCATCCAAACAAGATGGAGTTTCATATCCAAGAAACATGGACAACAATGTCCTTACTTTCACCCATGCAGTTTAGATCCTGATCAGATGGCATTGATGCACTGGCTGATCTGGATCTAAACTGTTGACCCACGCAATAAATTGAAGGGTTAAGTAACCAACCATAATACACATGTATAATTATTGTTCGATAATCAATTCATTCAATATATATCATAGATTTTGAATTGTACATGTGTTCATATCAGAAATTGAAATGTCACTAATTCTAACCAATTTTGCTAAGGTGCACCAAAGTCTCTATCTGGTAGGCCATTACACTGTCTGGGAATGAGTCGCCACTTTGAGTTGATGTACAACATGGGCATCCAGCTACTGCATTGTGGGAAAGCCATGCCTGCATTTGAATGTCTAATAGAGGCAGTGCAGATATATCAAATCAACCCACATCTCTGGTTACGGCTTGCAGAGTGCTGTATTATGGCTTATCGTGAGGTAAATGTTATTATTACTTGTTCCAATGTTATCTCATGCCTCAAGCTTACCATTTCTCAGTTTTGAAAGTATGCTGAATATCAGCCAATCAGATTGCTGATGTCAGAGACTGGTTTTATTTCTCAGCTTTATGACAATAAAACCTGGTCTCTTGTAACCATGGATTCCATAAATATAATTATTGGTTGCAAGGGCTGATATTGGCCAGCACTGTTTGCTTTTCAGTTATAAGCTAAGTTAACCATTTTCTCCACATCTGCGCCTTTGCCTTTTACACGTGCAACTAGTGTAGTTCCAGATCAGCACGTCCATACCATCTAATCTGGATCTGCACTGGTCACATATTGGTCAGAAATGACTTAATGAATCCAAATAATAACAGTACACTGCAACTCCATTTTATCGCGGACCTCGGGATTCAAGCCCGCCAACCGCGATATAAACAGAGCGCGATATAAATAAAGATCGCGCTAAAACAAGAATTCATTTGTTTTTGCTGTCAGATGCATGTACATTGCGGTGTTGCGTAACTAACACGCCGTGAAATCTACGGGTACATCAGGGAGTACGTTCCGTGCTGGGCAAATGTTTTAAAACAACTTTTTTATATAATTTATTAAGATTTTGTTTTACTAAAATGAAATTAATTAATAAACAAAACAAAGATCGCCAACGGTGATAACATTTTTTTCGGTACTTTCAACTGATCGACTATCTGTTGGTCGGTCATGGTCAGCGATGTTAGTTTGTCGTCGTCTGTCGTTTACCAGCTTGTTATGTCGATGAGTAGGTAATGTCAAAACAACAAACTGTTTTGACGTTTCCTGCTCATGTCCATTATGGTTAGCATCTTGCATTAATTGACGCTCATTTGCGGTTTGTCTCGTGAACGAATTTCTGCCAGTCCGGTATCAGCTTTGTGTTTTTCGCACCTATTGTTCGTCACAAAGGGGGTTTCATGTCAAATCAAAGCAACAGAATTGTAAAAAAAACTATTCATCTATTTTCATATGTTTGATGTCTTCTTCTTCTTCTTTTCGTTCGCTGTATGTTTGATGTTATAGTGGATCAGCTGGTGAACGTGTACATCATCTCTTAAATCCCTGCATACAAAATGTAATAAAAACAGCCTTCATCTAATGACGTAATAAGACACGGAAAAAGCATGCATTTCGTGAAATTGTCTCCAATGTTGATTAAATAATTTGATCTTTTTACCACCCACGGAGAATGAGCATATACATTGTAAATGTACAAAAAATTGGGATCCACGGACCAAGCACGATATATTGGATGTCGCGATATAACCGATCGCGATATAACAGAGTTGCAGTGTATAGATCCTGATAAGACGGCAGGATGGGCCAGCTGGATCTGCACAGTTTGCCCAGGCAATAAAGGTGTATCTGTGGAGTAAGGGTTAATAATTTCTCTAAAATACCCCTTTTGATGAACTAAAGGGCTTGCGTTTTTTTGTTAATAAAATCTAGATTACTTGTGTTTGTGTGATTCTCATTACAGACCCAGTGCTTTTATTTGCAGACACAATGATAACACTTTACTCCATATATAGACATTTTATCGCATGAGCGAACAGTATAAATCCAAAACATTTGGCACATCTGTGATATCTTATCAGGATCTAAACTGTTTGCTTTTTGGTCAGCAATAACCTTTGAAATTAGAAATCAAACAGTAGAAATAAAAAATGTGCTGGCAGATCTGGATCTACATTATTTGCCCATGAAATAAAGGTGTGTCTCTGAAGTCATGGGGCAAGCCTGTGCTTCCATGCATTCTGATCAGGGTCTACATTGATCACTGTTCAGTTAATAAGTACAGTTGATAAATTTCTGTAAAACACGCCCATAAACAATAAATGGACTTGCCCAAACTGATCCTTGATATTGAGCTGATGCTTAAAAGAAGTAACATTTATATTCTTATTGTAAAGGTGATGTCACTCACATTATTGTAAACAAATAATTAAACACGGTAAACAAAGAAGTTGTTGTTGTTGTTGTGTAGAACAATGATGATGATCGGAAGTTACAGAAGAAACAAGAGATCATCCAGGGGTCTGTGGGCAGTGGTGTCCACAGAAAACTCATCCTAGGTCCTGGCGTCAATCAAGATAAAAACAGGTATAAAACAAGTCCATTAAGTTTCGTTTGTTGTTCTCACGAAACATTTTAGTGGATTCTAAATTTCAATATAATTCAGACATTATATATATTAAAGACTAAAAGCACTCCTACACTTGTAGGAATTCAGAAGATACAACAGGCATTGTATTATAACACTGCTTTCATGAGTTGCTCAGTTTTATGAGAACTAATGTTTTTAACAAGATAAGACACAGTTTGTCTGTTAAATACATGTAATTTGGTTAGTAACAGTCTCCATTTCAACCAATTAGATTGTTGAGATATGAGACTGGTCTCCATTCTCTGTTTTATAATCTTAGGCACAGGATAATTTTTTTGGTTGTAATATGGCACAAAAGGCGCAAAACTAATAAATAACAGCCTATCAAATGAATAGTCTATTTTTAGGCAAATAATATGATATTTTAATCTTAAATTGACATTAAAAGAAGCAAGCAAATCTAATGCTCAAACTGAAATGTGTGGGAAAAAAGGGTTATAATAACACCAGTTTGGCCCTAACTAAAAGGTCTTTATAAAAGGCTAAATCAATTTGTCTTGTCCCAATAGTGTGGGGACACCAGCAATACCTGCTGCTACCCTGGAGTTCGCATCCCTGTGTTTGCGCAACGCCCTCCTCTTGTTGCCAGAGATGACAGGTGATACAGCAGCAGCAGAACAGAACGATGACAAGGACGATGGGTAAGATTGGGTCATTATAAGCCTTTATGTTGTATGATACGGCCAAATCTTGTTTAATCCCACAAGTTTAAACTCCTTCATACTCTTGATAATACATGAAATACTCAACAAACAATAAGAAGTATTATTTCTTAAATTTGAGTAAACTGTAAATTTTTTCCAAAAAAAACCTTTAATTTCCTGCAAATTATTACTGCAGAATTAAAGAATAAATGTACAAGATTTGAAAAAAATGATTGTGTTGTCAATTAAATTGGAAGAAGAAAAGTGAAGGATCTGATAAATTATTTACGTACAGTATAGTACAGTGCCCAAGGTTATAAAACTGAGCATGGAAACCAGTCTCAAATCTCAAGCATCTGATTGGCTGAAATGGCGACCAGTCGCCATTTCAGCCAATCAGATGCTTGAGATTTGAGACTGTTTCCAAACTCAGTTTTATAACCTTCAGCCCTTGTATTAGTTACTAGTATATAACTCTTCACAAAGAATAAATGAGATAGATATTATAAGTTATTGACTATTGTTTGTAGGAAACTTGGTGCAGAGACAGTGTTGGTTCAAGCCCCACCCGGCAACCCTATGAGAGCCCAGGAGGTTCATAATCTCAGGTACACTTTTATATCAGATGAGTACTCCATTAATAAGAATTCAGGTAAATCCCTGTGGACCACTGAGGTACATATCAGCCTTTATAATCAGGATCAACATGTACACTTTTCTCTTCTTGTTTAAAAGTAATGAATCTGAAAGTCCACAGTATAGATGCTGGTAGCAGATTATCACTGGAGTAAAAGGTTAACAATATAATTTATTATATTTGGCACATGTTTAAGTTTTGCATATTTAGCACTGGGGGTGTGAATTTAAACCCTAACACCATGTAATTATATGTTGTAGTACAAAAATACAATTGAGGGAATTTATGCCGACGCAAATCTGGCACTAGCGCAAAAATGCATCCCCACAAAATTAATTCATACCACAATACATAGATTTTTATTTGCAGATGTTCAGTGCTGTGTGCTAGCTCCTATGTAGCCCTGTGTTTGAACGATTACACTATGGCATTACAGTATGCTGAAACTTTATTAAAGCAACCCAAACTCTCGGCAGCTCAAAGGTAAATTTCATTGAAAAGAACTTATTGTTATGTTCTAGCTCATGAGGTTTGGAAATTTCAAAGCTAAGCCCAAAGATCATAAAACTGAAACTAAAGACCATTTTAAATCTCAGGCATCTGATTGGCTGAAATGGAGACTTTAAACTCTTTTCTCCATTTCAGAAATTTCATTTCATTAGCTGAAATGGAGACTTCAAACTCTTTTCTCCATTTCAGCCAATCAGATGCTTGAGATTTTAGACTGGTCTCTCAGTGTCAGTTTTATTATCTTGAGCCCTGTTACTAGAGAACCATTGTAGGCTATATTTTTATCTCATCTATGAGCAAAACCAGTCTGCATTTTGTCCTATTTAGTTGGTAAATAGCTGCAAAACACATCTATGAACAATTCATTGACTAGGTCAGATTAAAAAAAAAAATACTCAGTTAAACAAATCTATCAGGTAAGAGTTAATAGGTTAATATGGCCAGTTCATGAATTATGGAGTCAGCTTTTTGCTCCATGTTGCTGATATGTTAGATATGAAGATTGCTCATCCTTTGAATTGTGGCTGCCCAACATGTTGGCACTTAATTTATTTCTTAACTATTTCACATTCTAACTAACAGAAACCTATCTGAAGTTTAATTGAATGCAAAAACGTATTGATGACAGTCTTTCATTTTGCAATGACCCAATGATTTAATTTCTCCATGAAAACATTTCCCCCTCACACTAGAACAAAAAATTTTCAAATCACATTTAAACTTTATTTAATGTAAATGAGTGTGAGATCTCTAACAAGTTGATTTTAAGCAAGACCAGATAAATATCATTGTTATTTATTGGATACATATTTTGAACATTAATATTACCTGATCTTTAACAAGAATAGTTTTTGAACACCCTGTGAAGTTGCAAGAAAAGAAAATCAAAGTAAACTTTTGTTTAAAGAAATTACATTTGTAACGAGACAGAGTCCTTCAAATTCCCATTGGAACCAAGCATAGTGAGAGTTACTTTTCATGCATACATTGTATTTTGTTTTTTATTGCTAAACATCATTTTGAACAGTAGCATTTATAGTAGAGTGATTAATGATGAATTTATTTCTCATTCATTCTACAAGTATAGTGAAAACACAGAAAATACTGGATAGGAGACCAGTCTCAAATCTCAAGCACCTGATTGGCTGAAATAGCGACCAGTCTCAAGATTTAGTTTTATGATCTTGGTCCCTGTTGATCTATTGAGCAGGCATTGTGAAAATGCTCAAAATACAGTAACTGATCTTATGGTACATAAACATGTTTTGGATGATCTGCTTCATAATAAAGCATTTCAACAGTTGAACCTGTCTCAAGCAGCCATCCAAGGAAGAAACTAAATGCTTTATACAGGTGGCTGTTTAATATAGGTTTAAATGAGAACAGATTTTGAATTTAGGACATACTCAAGATGGCTGTTTATTAGACAGGTGGAAGCTGAATGCAGGTTATCATTATGGCAGGTTGAACTAGAGTTAATTGTGAACTGTTTCAGCTACCTAGCTCACATGTACATGGGAGAGGCACTGGTGGCCCTGGATAGAATTGCTGATGGCATACAACATCTCAACCCAGAGCTGGTGACAGATGTTTCCACCACACTTCCAGATAACAAGTCAGATCAAGGTAAACTAACTTGCAGAATTTTAAAAAAGGGGTAATTTTGGTTAAAAAAAAGGGTATTAAGTCATATCAAATCACGATTTACACAAGAAAGGCCATCCACATTTAGTTTGGTTATCACCAAACTTGCTTTATATGATTTTTGAAAAGATTCTGAATCTTGAATGTTGGTCATTGGAGTTAGAAACAAATTCTATTAAACTGTTAAACATTTGTTTTTAGCTCACCTGAGCACTTGTGCTCATGGTGAGCTTTTAGGATCGCCCTGTGTCCGTCGTCCGTCGTGCGTCGTCAATTTTTGCTTTAAACAACATCTCCTCTTAAACCCCTGGGCCAAAGTTGATGAAACTTGCCACAAATGTTCCTTGCATGAAGCTCTTCCAAAGTTGTTCAAAGAAATTAATTCCATGCAGAACTCTGGTTGCCATGGCAACCGAAAGAAAAAACTTTAAAAATCTTCTTGTCTGAAACCACAAGGCCTAGAGCTTAGATATTTGGCATTTAGCATCCTCTAGTAGAACTCTACAAAGATTGTTCAAATTATTTCCCTGGGGTCAAAATTGGCCCCGCCCCAGGGGTCACTTCATTTTATATAGACTTATATAGGAAAAACTTTAAAAATCTTCTTGTCTGAAACCACAAGGCCTAGAGCTTAGATATTTGGCATTTAGCATCCTCTAGTGGAACTCTACAAAGATTGTTCAAATTATTTCCCTGGGGTCAAAATTGGCCCCGCCCCAGGGGTCACTTCATTTTATATAGACTTATATAGGAAAAACTTGAATTCTGTTTTTAACCTTTGATTTTCTACAGTTATTAACCAGATTTTGACACAGCCATTATACCATCTTAAAATTCAATCTTTCCTGAACAATTCATTCACTGGTTGTTCAGGGATAAAATTTGAAACAAAAATTTTAGTAGCAGAGTGAAAATTTCAAGTGTCAAAATTTCAATAGTTCTACCTGTCTTCAGCTATATTAAGATGTATTAGGATGCACTATCAAGTTCATTGCTCCAGTTGCTGGTCAAATGACCTACTGAACTTTCCTGCTTCAAGATCTGTGTTTTGCAATATTAAGAACTTTGCTCTGGAAGTTTTTATAAGGTAAATTTTGACATCTATGGATACTGACCAAATAAACATTCTTAATACTTTATAGCACTGAATATCAGGCTTTTCTAAATATTTTATTTAAATTCATAAGTAAAACAACAACGACAACAACAAATTTGTAGCACTTTCTCAAAATGTTCAGACTTTATTAACCCTTTCGTCCATAGACACAACTTTTTGCTTGGGCGAACAGTGTAGATCCAGATCAGCCGGCACATCCGAACCATCTGATCAGGATCTGCACTGTTGGCTTTTTGATTCATTAGGTTATATATGACTAAAATGGGACCAGTGCAGATCCTGATCAGATGGCATGAATTGTCAAAATCGAATATTTCTACCTGTCTTCAGCTATATTTAGGTATGATGTTTACCACATATAGTTATATAGGAAAAACATGAAAAATCATTTTTCTCCAAAACTAATAGGACTAGATCTTAGATATTTGGTGCTGAGTATTGTGTAGAGACCCTTTATCAACTTTGTTTAAAAGTTGGCCCTGGGGTCAAAATTGTCCCCGTCCCAGGGGCCCTTAATATGTGAAAAAGGCAAACTTTTAAAATCTTTCTACTTGAAATCTCAATGCTTAAAGCTTAGATATTTGGTATGTAGCATTGTCTAGTGGATGTCTACCAAGTCTGTTTAAATTATGTCCCCTGGGCCAAAATTGGACACGCCCCAGGGTTCTCTTCATTTACATTGATTTATATTGGAAACATGAAAAATCATTTTTCTCGGAAACTAATAGGACTAGACCTTAGATATTTGATGTTGAGTATTGTGAAGAGACCCTTTACCAACATTGTTTAAATGTTGACCCTGGGGTCAATATTGGCCTCGCCCCGGGGGCCCTTAATTTGTAAAAAAGGCAATTTTTAAAAATCTTCTTACTGGAAACCTCAATGCCTTAAGCTTAGATATTTGGTATGTAGCATTGTCTAGTGGATATCTACCAAGTTTGTTCAAATTATGTCCCCTGGGCCAAGATTGGCTACGCCCCAGGGTTCGCTTAGTTTGCATTGATTTATATTGAAAAACATAAATAATCATTTTTCTCTGAAACTAATGTGACTAGACCTTAGATATTTCATGTTGAGTATTGTAATTTACTAAGAGACCCTTTACCAGCATTATTTAAATGTAGGCCCTGGGGTAAAGCTGAAAGTACTTTTGTACTCAGGTGAGCAATACAGGGCCATGATGGCCCTCTTGTTTTAATTACCACCAGTCTTGCTGAGACTGTTTATCTTGGTGCTAGCTTATAAGTTTGATATTAAATCATCTGGGGTCTCAAACTAGGTCACTGGGACAAGAGGCAGATAAACAAAATTGGAGTATTCTTTTCATTAATTTAACATGTATAAAAATTATTCTGTTTTTAGCTCACCTGAGCACTTGTGCTCATGGTGAGCTTTTAGGATCACTCTGTGTCCGTTGTGCGTCGTGCGTCGTGCGTCGTCAATTTTTGCTTTAAACAACATCTCCTCTTAAACCCCTGGGCCAAACTTGATGAAACTTGCCACAAATGTTCCTTGCATGAAGCTCTTCCAAAGTTGTTCAAAGAAATCAATTCCATGCAGAACTCTGGTTGCCATGGCAACCGAAAGGAAAAACTTTAAAAATCTTCTTCTCTGAAACCACAAGGCCTAGAGCTTAGATATTTGGCATTTAGCACCCTCTAGTGGAACTCTACAAAGATTGTTCAAATTATTTTCCTGGGGTCAAAATTGGCCCCGCCCTGGGGTTTTTCGTTTTTCTTCTTTTAAATTCTGTTTTTAACCTTTGATTTTCTACAGTTATCAACCAGATTTTGACACAAACTTTATACCATCTTAAAATTCAATTTTTCCTGAACAATTCATACACTGGTTGTTCAGTGATAAAATTAAAAACAAAAATTTTAGTAGCAGAGTGAAAATTTCAAGTGACAAAATTCCAATATTTCTACCAGTCTTAAACTATATTTAGGTTCAATGTAAGGTGTTATTATATTGCAGTACCACAGTATAGCTCTAGATGCTTGACAATGACCTAGTGAACTTTGCTATTTAGATCTGTGTTATGCAATATTTAGAACTTTGCTCTGGAAGATTTTATACTGTAAATGTTGTCATTTTCTATGGATATTGACCAAATAAACTTTCATACTTTATAGCTCTTTGCAAATCGGGCTTTTCTGAATATTTTATTCACTGTTTGTAAAACATATTTGTAGCACATTCTCAAAATGTTCAGACTATATTAGACACATTTTGTTGCATGGGCGAACAGTGTAGATCCAGATCGTCCAAAAACTAGGTCACTGTTACTAAAAATAGAATTTTCTTGTGAACACCCTAGCGGACACAATTTTGCTTTGATTGTCATGAAACTTAGTCAGGACACATTTTGTTGCATGGGCGAACAGTGTAGATCCAGATCGTCCAAAAACTAGGTCACTGTTACTTAAAATAGAATTTTCTTGTGAACACCCTAGCAGACACAATTTTGCTTCGATTGTCATGAAACTTAGTGAGGATGTTTGTCCCAATGATTTCTCGGATGAGTTCGAATATGGGTCATCTGGGTCCAAAAACTAGGTCACTGTAACTAAAAATACGATTTTCTTGTGAACACTCTAGCTGTCACATTTTTTCTCCGATTGTCATAAAACTTGGTAAGGATGTTTTTCTGAATGATATCTCGGAGGAGTTTGAATATGGGTCATCTGGGTCCAAAAACAAGGTCACTGTTACTAAAAATATAATTTTCTTGTTAACACTCCAAGGGTCTCATTTTTGCTCTGATTGTAATGAGAGTTCATCAGGATGTTTGCTCCAATGATTTCTCAGACGAGTTTGAATATGGGTCATCTAGGTCCAAAAACAAGGTCACTGTTACTAAAAATAGAATTTTCTTGTAAACACTCTAGGGATCACATTTTTCCTTCTATTGTCATGAAACTTTTGTCAGGATAGTTGTCCCAATGATTTTTCGGACAAGTTTGAATATGGGTAATCTGGGTCCAAAAACTAGGTCACTGTTACTAAAAAAAGAATTTTCTTGTGAACACTCTAGGGGTCACATTTTTGCTGCGATTGTCATGAAATTTGGTCAAAATGTATTTCCCAATGATTTCTCTGACAAGTTCAAATATGAGTCATCTGGGTCCAAAAACTAGGTCATTGTTACTAAAAATAGAATTTTTCTTGTTAACACTAGGGGTCACATTTTTGCTCAGATTGTCATGAAACTTAGTCAGGATGTTTGTCGCAATGATATCTCAGTTGAGTTTGAATATGAGTCATCTGGGTCCAAAAACTAGGTCACTGTTGCAAGAGACTATTGACTAAACTCAGGTGAGCGCTTTTAGGGCCATCATGGCCCTCTTGTTCTTAATCATACCTTAGTCATACATTTCAAGCATTTTCCCCTTTAATAATACCTTCTTTTGTCAAACTTACCATTAGGCTTGCTATCCATCAGTGGACTCATCTAATGCAAGTTCCATTACTCTGTTGAGCTTCTTCGAGTTGTCTACCCTGTTCCAAAACTCCCAAAACAGGGAAAGAATCAACTATACATTTATTTGAACATGGGACAAAACATTTGTTTTTCAGACAAAGGTGACAAAGATAAAGGTGATAAAGATTTAGAAACTCCAGAAATAAAAGGTATGCTGTTCACTCCAGTCAGTTGTGCTAGTACAGTATATTCATCATATTTGTGTTTGAGTTTATTTAGAAGACATGGACATGTAGTTAACTCTGATAGCATTTATATTTTTTGGGTGTGAAAATTAGTGATTTTCAGAAAAACAACATTTTCTTGAGTTTTTAAATTTGCCATTGTAACATTCCTAAAATACATACATTCAGTTCCATATTCGGTGTAATTTCCTATGTGGAGTTTTAAATAAGGTGTAGTAATCTACCCATGCAATCCACAATAATAAATACCCCACAAATATTAATGAATTCACAGTATTCTATTATGATGTCTTCAGTTAGTTATTAGTGGTTTTGATTTAAATTGATTCTTTGTATAATGGAAGGAAATTTTTACCATCCCGTGATTATTAAGCAACAGATGATTGCATTATTGACTGGGGAATTTATATTTATGTCTCCCCCCCCTCTGGAGGAGACATATTGTTTTTGCCCTGTCCGTCTGTCCGTCTGTCACACTTCGTTTCCGCTCAATAACTCGAGTACCCTTTGACCCAGAGCCTTCAAACTTCATAGGATGATAGCCCTTATTGAGTAGAAGAACCCTATTGATTTTGGGGTCAGTAGGTCAAAGGTCAAGGTCACAGTGACCCAAAGAGTGAAAACAGTTTCCGCTCAATAACTCGAGTACCCTTTGACCCAGAGCCTCCAAACTTCATAGGGTGATAGCCCTTATTGAGTAGAAGAACCCTATTGATTTTGGGGTCAGTAGGTCAAAGGTCAAGGTCACAGTGACCCGAAGAGTGAAAACCGTTTCCGCTCAATAATTTGAGTACCCTTTGACCCAGAGCCTTCAAACTTCATAGGGTGACAGCCCTTATTGAGTAGAAGAACCCTATTGATTTTGGGGTCAGTAGGTCAAAGGTCAAGGTCACAGGGACCCGAAGAGTGAAAACCGTTTCCGCTCAATAATTCGAGTACCCTTTGACCCAGAGCTTTCAAACTTCATAGGATGACAGCCCTTATTGAGTAGAAGAACCCTATTGATTTTGATGTCAGTAGGTCAAAGGTCAAGGTCACAGGGGCCCTAAGAGTGAAAACCGTTTCTGCTACATAACTCGAGTACCCTTTGACCCAGGGACTTCAAACTTCATAGGTTGATAGCCATTATAGAGTAGAAGAACCCTATTGATTTTGGGGTCAGTAGGTCAAAGGTCAAGGTCACAGGGGCCTGAAGAGTGAAAACCGTTTCCGCTCAATAACTGGAGTACCGTTTGACCCACAGCCTTCAAAATTCATAGGGTGATAGCCCTTTTTGATTAGAAGAACCCTATTGATTTTGGGGTCAGTAGGTCAAAGGTCAAGGTCACAGGGGCCTGATGAAAAGTGTTTATCATTAAGATGAAAATAGATGCCATATTAAATATATGTTACTTTATATAAACAGGAGCATTTTACCCGTGGACCCCACGTGAGCCACTTACAGCAAGGGCAATAATTCAGTACAACCTGGCAGCAGCACACGCTGTGAGGGGAGAATATGATAAAGCTGCAGCTAATCTAGCAGAGGTATCATTCATTTAATAACACAAGTCTTCTTAAGAACGGTTAAATATGTGTATTCCTTTTACCCACTTTACCCACTTAATTAGTGGACGCGGATCAACTTGAGTGAGTCTGTCAGTTGTTTATTGCTTTGTTTTTTCAGAAATCTAGATATATGCTGTTAGCCCACGTGATAATAGTGGTACATAATGAAGTAAACAGTATATATCTAGATCAGCTGGTACAAATGTGCTGGCTGATCTGGATTTGTAATGTTCACTCATGCAAATAAAGGTATATAAATGGGGTAAAGGGTTAAGACCCTTGTTAATCTGAAAATAGGATCAAAGGTTGTCTTTTCTAGGAATATTGCTTTCACATTTCCAAAAATTCTAGGATCCAGATTAGATTTAACCTAATGAATCTAAAAGCTTTTTGTTTCTGCTGATCTGTATCTACACTGTTTGCTCAGGCAATAAAAGTCTGTTTAGGAGTAGGGGGTTAAAATCACAGACATTACAATGTAACTCTATGGGAAATAATCTAGTAGTTTCTGACTATGTGACTTTTTATGACAAAAGGGAACTTGGGCCTTTGCTACAACTGTAGACACAGATCATGCAGTGCAGTAAAGTCTATACTGTTTGACAGTTATTTAGAGAAGCATTTTTCATTTTTGTTATATCTTGAAGACAGTTTTGGGGTTGAAATTTAGCAGTTTGTTCTGGGTCTGCACTTGTTTCAGTCAATAAGCCCCATGTGTCATAGTGTGTCACATGTAACAGACACCAAAGATAAGTAGACTGTTTAAATCATATAGGTTGACATGCATTTAATTAAGCTAAAATGATATTCCTTACCTTTGTTTCAGAGTTCCAAGTATATAGGTACCCCTCTACCAGCACAGATGTATTTCCTGAAACTTTACTTAGATCTTATTGAAGGTAACATGGAAGTGAATTATTAATGAGATGCTGTATTGGCAATCGACTAAGAATAATCTTTGAACTAACAATGCTTGATATCTGTATGTTTTTTTATATATTTTTGTGTCACGTTTTGAACAAAAGGCAATATATACAGACTGCTTTCTCAGTCGGTCTGTCACACAAAAACCCTCTTACCTGTCATTTCTTAATATTTCTTCAAATAATGACATTTGACAGTGTTATGCCCATTCTGTGTCCTCTATCCCAGAGGGTTGAGTACATATTGTGATAACATTGTTCCTCAGTCTGTCTAGAAGATCAATCACAGATCTGGTTTACGAAGCTTATTTGAGCAAACCCTCAAGGGATTGCAAAGAAACTTCACAGTGTTTACCTGAATAAGGGGAAGGGTCATGTTGAAGAACTATATCTCAAAGGTCAAGGTCACAGGGTACAAAGATGAGGCAAAAAATCTAGTTTCAAAAGCATATCTCCGCATCTTATGAAGGTACTTCAGCCAAACTGCACATACAATATTCTCCTCAATAAAACAAGGTATCATTTTCAAGAAAACATTGCCCAACCTCCAATATACCCCTTTATGGCTTGTACGACCAGTTAGATCCAGGTCATCCAGCACATCCTTGCTGTCTAATCAGGATCTACACTGTTATTTGATTATTCATGTTATTTCTGACCAAAAAGCAAACAGTGTAGCTGATCTGGATTCACACTGGTTGCACATGTCATAAAATGTGTATATATGGAGTAAATGATAAATCCCTTTTAACCCTTTCTCAACATATACACATTTTTACGCATGTGCGACCTGTGTAGACCCAGATCAGCAGGCATATCTGTGCCGTCAGATCGAATCTGCACTGGTCGCAGTTTGGTCAGAAATAACCTAACGAATAGAAAAGCAAACAGTTTAGATCCTGATCAGATGGCACAGATGTGCCAGCTACTCTGGATCTAAACTGTTCACCCATACAATAAAGGTGTATCTATGGACGAAAGGGTTAAATGAAGCCCAGTCTTAGGACGAGAAACCAGCAACATAGGTCATACTATGTTGAATTATTGTAGTTGAGTTTTTTCATTAAAACTTAAGTTTGCTACAGCTTTGATGTTTCTGAATATTTCTGTATAAGACTTGCAAATTATATTTCCCTTTACAATACGGTCATCATGGTGCCAACCGTTTTGGTTCTGTGATGTCACATTTGATAGTGTTGTGCCCAGTATGTTACTTATAGTTGGCTATAACTTTATCATTTCATTCATATTTCTTCATCAGACTTTTAAATTTTATTGCATATGACAACATGGTCATGATGATGCTAAAACCTGTAGGTCAAGTTCACATTTAACACAGACTGAACACCCATCTAGTTTCATTAATGTTTCAAATTATCTCGCTTATGACAACAGAATCTTGATGTTTGTCAGGGTCACAGTTGACAGAATTATTCACCTTTATGAACTTGAGTTTTGTTACAAAAACTGAACATTGTTTCAGCTTTATCTTAGTATTTTTTAATCAAAATTTCACATTATATTTCTTATGCAAACATGTTAAACTTTATGATTTAGCAAAAAAATGTTAGACTTAAAATATTTGTGTTTGTACTTAGACAAACATCCAGTCATCCATGTTATTTTTTTATTCTTACACTACCTGAGAACTTCAGAAATTTTCAACTGAACACCCATCTAGTTATGTATCTAATGTTAACTCTCTAGATTACTTTAAATATTGTCTTCAATTACTAATTTCTACCAGTTTGTTTAAAGAAATTAACTCTGTAGTTAAAATATAGCGAAAAAGTTAACTTAATTATCTAGAATGTAGAAGTTAATTTCAGTTAGATTAAAATTTCTCTGTGAAAATTAATTACAGAAATTAAGAAACTTTTTATAGAACAAGTTTTGAAACCAAATTACTCCTAATTATCAATTTAAAGTTTGTGCATCTTTTTTTACCATTTTCAGGACGTAGAAAAATGGCGCAGTTTGTTATTAAGGAACATTTCGGTCATGTTACTCCAAACAGGATAGATGTCAAAATGGAAATGAAAATGGCACCTAAACCAGCCGGCAACAGCAACAATTCCTGGACACAAGAATGAAAACAGAAATATTATTATTTATTGAATACAGAAATGACTATTTATACCTGTGAATCATGGGAGAGATAAGGTGGGAGTCTGGGCTCACAGATGATAGACTGAGTCAAAAGTCATAAATCTGAGATTGGACACCAGTCAACATTTCAACCTATCAAAAACTTGAGATTTTAGACTGATCTCTATTCTGAGTTATATAATTTTGAACCCTGAGGCTGGAAAGCAGGCTTAAATCTTGAGCAGCTGATTGGCAGTTTTTAAACTGACCAATCACAAGCTAGAGTTTCAAGTCTTGTCTCCAGTCTCATTTTTGCGATCTTGGAATCAGGATTTCTTTACAGTTGTGGGTGTTTGTTTAACATTTAAATCCCACTTTATCAGGATTTCACAAATTCCCATAGGTTTCTGTAACTTTGAAAAACAACAAATGGCTTGTGCTGACAGACATCTACAGTATGTATTGAAAAAGTTCACAATAGTGTTCATTATGTCTCCCCCCCTCTGGGGGAGACATAATGTTTTTGCCCTGTCCGTCTGTCTGTCTGTCCGTCACTCCGTCTGTCACACTTCGTTTCCGCTTAATAACTCGAGTACCCTTTGACCCAGAGCCTTCAAACTTCATAGGGTGATAGCCCTTATTGAGTAGAAGAACCCTATTGATTTTGGGGTCAGTAGGTCAAAGGTCAAGGTCACAGTGACCCAAAGAGTGAAAACCGTTTCCGCTCAATAACTCGAGTACCCTTTGACCCAGAGCCTTCAAACTTCATAGGGTAATAGCCCTTATTGAGTAGAAGAACCCTATCGATTTTGGGGTCAAAGGTCAAGGTCACAGTGACCCGAAGAGTGAAAACCGTTTCCGCTCAATAACTCGAGTACCCTTTGACCCAGAGCCTTCAAACTTCATAGGATGATAGCCCTTATTGAGTAGAAGAACCCGATTGATTTTGGGGTCAGTAGGTCAAAGGTCAAGGTCACAGTGACCCAAAGAGTGAAAACCATTTCCACTCAATAACTCGAGTACCCTTTGACCTAGAGCCTCCAAACTTCATAGGGTGATAGCCCTTATTGAGTAGAAGAACCCTATTGATTTTGGGGTCAGTAGGTCAAAGGTCAAGGTCACAGTGACCTGAAGAGTGAAAACCGTTTCCGCTCAATAATTTCAGTACCCTTTGACCCCGAGCCTTCAAACTTCATAGGGTGATAGCCCTTATTGAGTAGAAGAACCCTACTGATTTTGGGGTCAGTAGGTCAAAGGTCAAGGTCACAGGGGCCCGAAGAGTGAAAACCGTTTCCGCTCAATACTTCGAGTACCCTTTGACCCAGAGCCTTCAAACTTCATAGGATGACAGCCCTTAATGAGTAGAAGAACCCTATTGATTTTGATGTCAGTAGGTCAAAGGTCAAGGTCACAGGGGCCCAAAGAGTGAAAACCGTTTCTGCTCCATAACTTGAGTACCCTTTGACCCAGGGACTTCAAACTTAATAGGTTGATAGCCATTATAGAGTAGAAGAACCCTATTGATTTCGGGTCAGTAGGTCAAAGGTCAAGGTCACAGGGGCCTGAAGTGTGAAAACCATTTCCGCTCAATAACTGGAGTACAGTTTGACCCACAGCCTCAAAATTCATAGGGTGATAGCCCTTTTTGATTAGAAGAACCCTATTGATTTTGGGGTCAGTAGGTCAAAGGTCAAGGTCACAGGGGCCTGAAGAGTGAAAACTGTTTCCACTCAATAATAGGAGTTCTATTTTACCCAGACCATTCAAACTTCATACGATTGATGTCCTTATTGAGTAGAGGACTCCTATTGATTTTGGGGTCAGTAGGTCAAAGGTCAAGGTCACAGGGGCCCCAAAGAGTAAAAACCGTATCCGGTCAATTACTGGAGTACCGCTTGACCCAGAGCATTCAAACTAAATAGGGTAATAGCCCTTATTGAGTAGAAGAACCCTATTGATTATGGGATCAGTAGGTCAAAGGTCAAGGTCACAGGGGTCTGGGCGCAGGGGGGTGGGGGGGGGGGGGTGGAGACATGCGTTTTTCACAAAAAACATCTAGTTTCATTTATTCTGTCACATTGAAAGATCGACTTTGGTAAAATGTAAAAATCAGTTCACAAGAGTATGAATATTTTATCAAGTAATGTAGCACTAACACTTGTTGCTATTTATTAGGATTGAACACTTGAAATTGTAATGATAAAATATTAAATGTTCTTTATAATTATTAACAATGAATTGAGAACAATAAATGAGCTATAATGTAAACCCATAAAAATAATTGATTTGTCTATTTGAATGCATTTCTGGATCTCATTAAGTGTAAGGAGGTAGATTAGATATGTCAATCATGCTTTGTGAATAAATTATCAGAAAATGAAATATTTGCTTGCATCGAAATGGTTGCTGTTTAGTGTTGACTGTATAGTCTAGGATATAACTGTTATGGAGAACAAAGTAACTTTGTATTATTTCATTAATCTACATTGAAGTAAAAGAATTAAATTCTAAAGTTATTTGAGCTGTCTTTATCATTTGTTATGTTACATCATGTGCTGTTCTTGTACAGACTGGATAGATGAACCCTGCACTCCACATATATGCGTTTTAATGCTTTAAGATCCTGATCAGACAGCCGGTTTCGAAATTTGCCCACTCAGTAAAGGTGTATCTATGGAGAAAAGTCTTAAAATATGCTCAAGATCCTCAAAATGTGTGTTAACTTCGTTCCTTGACAAACACACTATGGCTGAAACTTTTCTAGCTTCAAGAATTTTGTAAAGATAGACATCAGATAGCTCTTTACTCCATGAGATATGGCAGTTATTCCATGGGTCAATAGTGTATATCCAGTTCAGCCAGTACATTTGTTGGGATTTGCACTGTTCACCTGCTATTTAATAGGTGTAACTGGGTGAGGTTTAAGGTGAAAGACTTGTTGGTAAGATGACCTGGTGGCACGGTAGC
The DNA here is from genome assembly GCA_038501625.1 of Corbicula japonica. Taxonomy (NCBI): domain Eukaryota; kingdom Metazoa; phylum Mollusca; class Bivalvia; order Venerida; family Cyrenidae; genus Corbicula; species Corbicula japonica. The sequence continues at coordinate 1,666,969 of JAZAYU010000116.1, forward strand.
TCAATGGTAAGGTGCTTGCACGGTAAGCAAAAGACCCTGGGTTCAAGTCCTGGTCAAGCCACAAACTTTTCACCTGTTACATTTGGCTCCCGGGGGCTGGGTTCGAGTCCTGGTCAAGCCACAAACTTTTAACCTGTTAGATTTGGCAGCCAGCATAAATAACCCACTGTGGCGAAGTGGTTGTGATGAGAATAGAAATTCATGTAAGAATTTCGAAGGATTGGGGGAAGCATGTAACTGGTTAGGTTTAATGTGAAAGGCTTGTTGGTGAGATGAAGTGGTTTGTCGGTAGCTCAGTGATAGAGTGTTCGCAAGCGGTAAGCGGGAGACCCTGGGTTCAGTTGAGCCACAAACTTTTCACCTGTTACACAGGTAATTTCTAGCATGTGTGCCAGCTAATCTGGATCTACAGTGGCTCCACATGCAACTAGAACTCCGCGAGTCGGATGTGTCGCCTGATGAAATTTTTGTTAGTCAACATAAAAAATGTTTATTAGCTTTTTGCTGTACAGTTATAAGCAATGTATTTGCACAAAATTCACATATAAAATAAGCTTTTAATTGTCTTATTGCAAGAAACATGCACAACAAGTTATGCCCTTGGCAAGAAATGCACTAAAAATCAATCAAAGGGGAATAATTCAAAAACAGAAAAAGGTAGAGTTACAGTTTTTGTGCACTGCACTGTGAGTCACTGCCAGAAACATGCATACCAAGTTTGGAGTGATTTGAACCTATGGTGACAAAATTATGCTCTGGACAAAAAATGCTCTATAAAAATCAAAGGGGAATAACTAAAAAACAGAAGAAGATAGAGTTACAGTTCTTGTTCACTGCACTAAAGTCTTTGCCAGAAACATGCAAACCAAGTTTGGAGTCATTTGAACCTATGGTGACAAAGTTACGCTCTGGACAAGAAATGTCTATAAAAATTAAAAATCAAAGGGGAATAACTAAAATAGGGAAGAAGGTAGAGATACGGTTCTTGTGTACTGCATTTCAAGTCATTGCCAGAAACATGCATACCAAGTTTGGAGTCATTATGGAGACAAAGTTACGCTCCGGACAAAAAATGCTCTATAAAAATGAATTAAAGGGGAATAATTAAAAAAACGGAACAAGTTAGAGTTACGGTTCTTGTTCACTGCACTCCGAGTCATTGCCAGAAACATGCATACTAGGTTTGGAGTCATGTGGACCTACAGTGACAAAGTTACGCTCCGGACAAGGAAATCTGGACGTTGCGGAGGCCGCCGCCAAGGCCACTGCCGACGAAGGTAATCCCAATATGTAGCCTAGTCAGGTGACACAATAAATGAAATTATTTTTGTTTCAGGTGTTTCGAGTTTGGTGTTTTCTCTTAGTCATAAACAATATACCGGTATTTATTTATCATGTAAGAAGGGTGACACAATAAATGAAATTATTTTTGTTTCAGGTGTTTCGAGTTTGGTGTTTTCTCTTAGTCATAAACAATATACCGGTATTTATTTATCATGTAAGAAATATGGATATTTTAAGGCCATTCACTAGTTTCAGGTTCGAGTGTTACTATTAGATGAAGCTTTATCCAGATGTGTTGAAAGTTTTCCGTTCGTTTGCTGGACAGCTAAATAGCCAGAGCTACTGATGTCGTCAGCATTTCATTCGGACGGTTCGCACAGTACAGGCCCACTGATTCTACCTCTGTTTGGACAGTTTTTGAGCAACTTGCACTTGGACTATACAGACATTTGAAAAATTTAATGTATATTACCGCTGAATACAACGACCTAATCCTAGTTTTTGTTTGTGTTTTTATGTATTATGAGATAAGGAAATAATTAATTTACTCACGTTAGAGTGAGTAAAAGGTGTATAATTATATGGTGTAAAGGGTTTAAGCATTTGGGGGACTATTTCTCTAGGCTGTTTTTCTGTCGAGTGCTACTCGTCCATCATTGCAGTTAGTTGCTGCTGCTAGCAAGAAATTTGAATCACACCATACCGTCCTCTATTTTGTTTACAGTGCATCAGACTTATTGTTCAACATCATCATCTATATCCTTGTTAGAACACTAGTACTATAATACATGTTGAAGAACCAACAACACAAAGAAAGGGAAAGAGTTTTTTATTTTCTAAAGCTCACTGTCCTTACGTGAAGCAAGCTCACAAAACGGTGGCATACCAATATAATATCCTGATTATAATCAGAACGAAAACAAGCTGCTATCAACTGTTAACAAATTTTCAAGAGGAAAAATCTTTGAAATTTTTTTTTACAAATTATCAGCACTTCAATTTTTTCTTCCAGTATACAAGTGTAAAACATTAGGCAAAAAGGGATAAAGCAAATACAATATCATAAAATGAGACATGGTAGTAACAATACCTGATTTGATCTTTTCATGTAATACTTCTTGCATTTTGCTTAATGCTTGTTTGATATAAATTTGGTAACTGTCAGACCTGTGTTAAAAATTCTCTTTTATTAAGTATTCAAAAATCATCATCTAAAAGAACTACAGTTGTAATGGTAAATAGCGAGAATACTACTTCACATTTGAAAAGTCTGCTTTTTATGCCAATGTTATAACAACCAGCAATACTGGTGTAGGATGAACATTTTTGCTTTTAATCTGTATTTCGGTATGGGAATAATAGACATTGTTGGTACTGTTAGAAACAAGATATAGTTGTACCATAGAAAATTTAGTTAAGTCCACCAATAATGTATATATGCCTTTCTGTAAATCATTTTGTTAAAATAATCTGTCCTTTTTATTTAAGAAAAAATTTGACGGTGTAACCTATTAAGGGAACACCCATTACAAATTCTTGAGCTTTTTGCCTATGTTCATACATTTGAATTACTAGATTATCAATAAACAATTTCCATTTTACATAATTAAGAATCAAACTCCAACCAACACATTATTCCTTTCTAAGATTTTATACAGCACCTCAAAGCAACGTTAAAGTAAAGTAAACACTACAGAAAGTGTAGTCTACGCTATAACAATTCCAGAATTAATACAAAATTATACACCTCTACGTACAAAGAATAACACAATTACAAAAGATGTTAACATCTGTTCGATTTTTTATTAAATGTTCTTTTTTTAACAAAACTTAGCCAAAATAAATAAAATCAGAATAAAAATCCAAAGTTGCTAATGTTTATTTTAAAATACTAAGGGGCTTTAAGAAAAGGTTATTTATTACAATTTAGTCGTATCTTATAAAGACAAGCAGTAAAAGCCAAAATCTATGTATTGTGTATGAAAAGGCTCAAAAGAGAACTTTCACTGGTGCTCATGTATGTCCAAATATCATGTTATAAGTGTGAGGAAGAACATAACTGTTTAGACAATGCACCTGTAAATTTGCAGAGAACCTTAAAATTACATGTCTTACATGTAAATTTTGCATGCTCATCACATTTGTTTACATGTCCAGGAGTAAAAGCAAACATGTTCTAAGTGTTATTAAATAAAGAAGCTTTTGCTTTCACCCTTGTGCGCCTATAATTTATGTTAACCAATGCACATCTACTTTATTCCACCATATTTTATAGGTGCAAGTTCATGTTTACTACTATACATCTATCATGTTGATTTATAATTATCAGGTTCACCAGAACTTTTGAGCCTTTTTGTGTACCATACAAAAAGCATTTTTCAACATAACCAGTTCTACTGTTAAAAGCAAAGTTTTAACCATCTGCAGACAGAAAAGTTTTTACAGGACCCTGAAGTCCCACATTGGTCAACATCACTTATACAAAAGGGGAACATAAATGAAAAACACAATACTGAAATTGGCAGTGACAGTTTATCAAGTTAACCCTTTAATCCATGGGATATGGCTGTTATCCATGGGAGAACATGGAAGATACAAACCAGCTGGCATATATGTGCATTCTGAAAAGGATCTACTCTGTTCACTCATTGATTCATGATGTTATTTCAGATCAAGAAGCAAACAGTGTAATTCAATGTTCAGATGGCAGATCTGGATCTACAATGTTCACACATGTATGTGATAAAACACATATATATGGAGAAAAGGCTTAACAAAAACTGCAAAGTGAAATTCAGGTGCATGTTACATTAAGAAACAAGCTACATTATCAGATAAACACATTAGCTAAATTCTGGAGTTATTTCAAAAGCAAAACAGTTTTAGAGACTGGTGAAAACACTTTTATGAAACTTTGCAAAAAAAAAATCACACATTATACCTAGACATTGTACATTAACAAGTTGATGCATCATCTGCATTATTCTTTTGAACATGGTTTTTTTTTTCAAAATTTCAATCTAATGAAAAGGGTTTAACCCTTTCCTCCACAGACACACCTTTATTGCATGGGTGAATAGTGTAGATCCCGATCAGCTGGCACATCCGTGCATACTGATCAGGATCTGAACTGGGCACACATGCGTAAAAATGTGTATATATGGAGGAAAGGGTTAAACTAAATTCTCTTAAATCAAAAACAAAAAGACATGGACAGATATGTACATAATAGTGGTTTAGAGCAAAAACTGCTTAACAGAATGAAATTATATGCTGACAAATCACGCTTCTTAACATTTAACCCTTTACTCCATAAAGGGGGATCACATGTGAAAACAGTGTAGATCCAGATCAGCTGGCATATCTGCGCTGTGTGATAAGGGATCTACACTGTTCACTTCTTGGTTAGAAATAACTGAATAATTAAAATGTAAACCATATAGATCCTGATCATAACAAAGTGGCAGCTGATCAGGATCTATGATGTTTGTCAATAGATAGCAGCCATATCCCATGGAGTAAAGAGTCAAATAAGACTTCTACAACAGAGAGTACTGTAGTCAATGCAAATCATTTATGGTTAATTATTCACAATACAAAGAAGAAAAAAGCAAAAATGCCAAGGTTTACAGAATGTTACCGGGTTTATTTCATACAAATTGTCTAAAATTAAGGTCACAACAACTTTTCAAAGGCTTATAGCAGTGTTATGACAAAATATACAAGTCTTGAAAAACAATATCAAAAACATGAATCTGGCTAGGCCGAAAAATTAAAACCATAAAACAGGTGTAAGGTCATTATCAACGAATTTAAAGAACTATTTCTGTAAAGAAAAACTTTTTCTACAACTAATGAGCCTTGGTATACTGACTGTCAATAAAAGGTTGACACTTTTACAGTTACTGTAGGTTTTTGCATTAATGACATTTGAAACCCGACAAAGTAACAAGAAATTATAATTTCAGATAATATACAATCTTTATAAGGCCTTATCTGCTTACAAATTTTAAAGCTGAATATTTGATAGAAATTATGGAAATACCTGGAAACAAGAAGAGTTAACTTTCTTTTGACCGCGAGTATACTATGTGCAATTTGTAAAACTTCCAATGACATGTGCCCCATTAATATGCTTCCACATAAACCAATATAAATATTGTATTGATCTTCAAAAATGTATCATTACATTGAGCTGGGTAGCACCCCATTTACCAACTTTGTTTTTCAAACATTATCTCAATTTGACATTTTCCATCAAAAGTTTGTAAGGTCATTTTTTCATGAATAACCAACAGTTTTGACCCTGATTAACCCTTTCCTGGACATATACGCATTTTTACGCATGTGCGACCAGTGTAGATCCAGATCAGCTGGCACATCCGTGCTGTCTGATCAGGATCTGCACTGGTCACATTTTGGTCAGAAATAACCTAATGAATCAAAAAGCGAACAGTTTAGATCCTGATCAGATGGCATGGATGTGCCGGCTGATCTGGATCTAAACTGTTCGCCCTAGCAATAAAGGTGTATGGGTTAATGTTGTGCTTACAAAACTGAGTAATCAGGATTTTACTGTCATTTGAATAACATTTAATTACAGATTTTCAATAAAAATCAATAGATTATGATATTGAGTCATATTCAGTGTTCATGTGGAAGATCTCAGTAAGTTTTGTGAATGCACGGCTTTACTTAACCTCAGCCCAGGACATAAAACTAAAACTGGAGACCAGTCTCTAATCTCAAGCATCTGTGGCTGAAATGGTGACTGGTCGCCATTTCAGCCAATAGAATGATTGAGATTTGAGAATGGTCTCCAATCTCAGTTTTATGATCTTAAGCCCTAAGTGGCAACTGTCATTGGTCTTTAATGGATGCAAAATTTAAGCTTATATGTATCCATTTAGACAAGAGGTGTGGAGTGTAGAATCAACCTTACAAGGTCTCTTAAGATGCATTCTCACCCTTTTCTATTCCATTCATTAGTTCATGCATTCATTCATAATGACCTTATTTTGTTGTTCAGTGTTTTACACATTGGTGATGTATTATGACAAAAACAAGTTTGATGTAATTTTTCTCCATATTTCATCATCTACCATGAGAATGGTTAAATTTTTTGTTATACTGGAATTATGTTTTACAATAACCTTTACAAGGACCAGAAATGTTAATGTACATGTATATGTAAAAAGTTTCAGCACTCATTCTGTTATTAAACAGACTATAAATGATCCCTTGTTTTTTCAAATGTTTTAACATTCCTTCACCCCTACAAATCATGAATTCCGACCCTTTATCTCTTTCATTACACCATATGTATTTTCATTATTTTGTTATACTTGATGCACCATCACAAAATGGGGATCATGGCCTAAGCAACCAGATCATAAAACTAAGACTAAAATTCAGCATCTGAGTGGCTGAAATGGCGACTGGTCGCCATACAGCCAATCAGATGCTTGAGATTTGAGACGAGTCTCCAGATTTAGTTTTAAGATGTTGGGCTCAGAGTAGACTAAGATCAGTCGACACAATCATGTGAACTGTTTCATCAGGCTTTGCCATATGGTTAGAGAAACAGCGCATCAAAAAACATAAGTTAGATCTTTTTCAGACTGTGTAAGACTAATTAGATCAAGATCTGATCTTATTGCAAAGTCAACAGGCCCAATTAAGTAATCATGCATCAAATATTGTCCCCATTCCTAAGTTACTGAGACTGGCATTATAATTACTCAATAAACCTTAAATATATTAACTTGTTTGCTTATATTTGAAAACGCAAGGACTCATTTCAAAAGCTCTTGAAGTTCCAACAACTGTATCCTTTAACTTCTAACTAATACTACAAACTACTGTAACAGTTCAAAACAGCAACATTATTTTCGCTTTACTCCAAGCATTTTATCGCATGTCTGAAAAGTGTAGATCAAGATCAGATGACACATCAATGCCAGCTGATCTGGATCTACTCCATTTCCCATGGATAACAGCTAAATCCCATGGGGTATAGGACTAACATCAGTATGAAACACTGACAGATGTTTAAATATTTAATTTCACCACTGGCTTACATTTTTTAAAGGTTCTCAAGCCATGTTAAAGGCACAACATGCTTGTGAAAAACAAGGATTATTGACTTGAAGTGTAGATCAGGATGGGACTGCATTCTCACATGTTCAAATAAGGATCTAAACAGTTTTTTGATACACTAATATTGGTTAAAATGGCAACTATCATAGATCCCGATCACATAATTTTTGTCACTGTGCTTCACTTTAACATACAGTATTGTACCAGAAAATTTGTTATCTAACTTTAACATTTCATAAAACTTAATAGGAAACTGCAGCAGAATGACTGGACTGCTGTCAAGAACCTGTCAAATGTTGAGCATTTTGTCCTCAGTATAGGTAACCTACTAAATCTATGAAATGGATTTGACTTTTGTTCAATTAAGGTGAACCATAAAAAAATTATTTACCAAATAAATTAAATGAATAGAGCACTGTAAACTGATTTGACTATTTGGGTACACAAGCTGAGCTGGGTTTACAATTAGCAAAGAAGTGACAAATGCTGTGTTTGGGCCTGAAGCATTAAATGAGATTTTTTTATATAATGTCCAACTGTCCACTTACAAATTATAAAAGAAGTTTTCATAACCACATTGTGCCTTTACTGATGGAATTTTAAACTAATTTATAACTCCTACAATACAGAAGGATGTAATTATTTGTAAATACCTTAACATGATGAGAGGTATAAATAATGTACGAGACTTTTGTATTATTTGCATAAAATAAAAAAAAAACGAAAATGTCAAGGCCACAATAAACTGATTATCAGCTCTGCAATATAGATGCTTATTAAAATTTTTGTTTTGCAATCTTAACAGACAATCTGTCTTGTATGGCCATAACAATTTCTCAAGTTGAACTACACGTTAGAATATCCGAGCCAAATTGCTAGGCTAACAAACATAAAAGTTTTTGCAACAAATTCAAATGGTCGTAGAACAAATTGCATAATACCCGTATTTGACGCCTGGTAAAATACTTGTAGATTTTTCCCAGAGCAATGTCGCTTTAAGCGGACAAGTAAAAACAAAAATTCTGAGAAATCTGGTCTTTGACCGTTAACATGAACAAGTTGCTAAAAATATAGGTTTTTATCTCCACGCTTTAAGGGGATCTGTAACAAAGCAGTTAACAAACACCTAACTAAATATACTTACAATATGTACATAAATCAAAGTTATATAAAAAGAATAGAATAGCAAGCAACATACATTCCTCCATAAAACCTGCTCCCAACATTATAAAACTGAGGTTGAGAACCAGTCTCAAAACCTGAACTTGATTGTGCTCAATTTCAACCTATGAACTGTCTGGTCTCCAGTCTCAACTTTATGATCTTGGCCTCTGTTTTAAAGTAAGAAGTGATCTTGTAATCTTGTTTTTTGGAAACAATCTTTGAAAATAGTGCAACGATCAATTCGTTACACCACATTTAATATGCAAGGATTTGGGTTAATGAAATTCAGCATGAAAAATTGTCTTAACTTTCACTTATATCTTCATACATCATTAAATTTTACACTGCATGTCATGTGTCTTTGTTTAAATGACTTAATACGAATGTTAATTTAATCATGAAACAAATGTGTTGTTTCCATGGTGACAAATGATATTGTTAATGATGTCTATATATGTTACACATCAGTTTAATGTATAATAAGTATGCTAGTATATCATTAAGTAAGGGGCCAAGTTCATTTAATCTGGATCAAAAATCTGTCTCTAATCTTAGACAGTTGATTGGTTAAAGCTGAACCAAGTCTTCAAACCATCCAATCACAAAAAAAGTTTTGACGCTGGTCTCCAATCTAAATTTTATGATCATGAACCACTTTCACAAAATCCTGTGTAAGCATTTTATCTCTTATCGTGGCATACTTGAAATATTTTAATACCGGTGGATAAACAAGCACTCTTCAAAAAGCTAAAAGAATAATATTTTATGCATTCACCCTTGCCCATCAGTATAAATATACACATATTTCAGCGGCAACAACAACAACCATGCTTTACATGATCTGTATGTTCTTCCTTCCCGACTATAACACTGTTATGGTAAAACATTGGGAAAATGAAACAATTTAGAACTGTAAAACCTCTCATAAAGACGCCCCCCCCCCCCCAAAAAAAAAAAATTCAAAGCACCCCAAATAAGACAACTATTTTTACAGTTTTGCAATATCTCCACCCCAAAATTAAGACCATGTCACTATATAACCCAGTTCCAAAGGTGGTCTTGAAAGGAGGTTCCACTGTATACATATTTTATTTCACATCAATAGTTTTCACCATACTTTTGCTTTTTCGTACCCATTCAATCCTTCCATATATACAACTTTTCATCGAGTGGGCAAACAGTGTAGTATCAAATCAGTTGGAACATCCATGCCAGCTGATCTGGATCTACAATAGTCACCCTTGAGGTTAAGGTGTATCTTTGGAAAAAAGTGTTACTGAAAAATTACTTACTATATAGAATTTGGTCAATTTCTATTCTTTTACACATCTTTAAAACATATTTCAACATATTTAACAAAATCTTAATATTGAGAGTTCAGAAATTCAAAATATGAAGTTAAGCTAAAAGGGAAGAAAATATACTGTAAACATTCTTATCATGAAAAAAATCAAATATATTGGTATAATCATTTGTATTATTGAATACAGATATATATATAATACCACTACTGTTAATACATGTCTAAATATCTATATGCGTCTCGAACAATTCTGCTTACTGCAATACAAGCATTCAATGAGGTAACAAGCGATTGTTTCAAGCAACAACGATGAAAGTGCATAATTAAACAAAATACCCGTTACATTTGCTTTTAGCAATCATTTAAATATGAAATTAGGCTTTATAACATGAAATACAAAACAAAAAAATATCTCTTACTACTACATTTCAAATTACACAAACCTCACACAAGATTCTTACAATACAACAAGACAATTAGGGAACGTCAACAAATGAAAATTCCCTCCATCAATTTTGTTTAAATTAACCCTTAACATTTCCTCCATAGACACACTTTTATTGATTGGGCGAACAGTGTAGATCCAGATCAGCCGGCACATCCATGCCGTCTGATCAGGATCTGCACTGTTCGCTATTTTATACGTTAGGTTATTTCTGACCAAAATGTGACCAGTGCTGATCCTGATCAGATGGCACGGATGTACCGGCTGATCTGAATCTACACTGTTCACACATGCGTAAAAATATGTATATATGGAGGAAAGGGTTAACAAACTTCAGAAAAATCCAAGAGCTCAAACCAGAACTAAGACGCTTTAATTATTGTGCTGAAGACTGAAACTTTTGTGTTCCTTTACAAGTTATAAAAGAAATAAATATTGTACAAATTTGGTGTTCAATTCAGTCCTGTCTTAAACCTGCTCCGCTGAAATTAACCTATCATGTTTTCCAACCTTAATGCTTACTAATACAAAATATGAGTTGTGAAAGGTGTCACTGTATGTAGTTTGATCACATGAAGATCTCCACAATGTATACCACAAGAAAAGCTGTCTCGCAAACAACAACAACAAACATAATATGAACTTGTTTTTTTCACATTTTGAAGACAATTGCAAAGCTGATTCAAACACACTTTGTAGCATTCATAACCATGGGTAGAGAAACAAGAGAACTACAGTGAAACCTGCCTTAGCAGCCAGGTGTGAATAGCAACCACCTGTCTTAAACAGCCAGTTTGAATATGTCCTAAACTAGCATTTTGTTCTCATTTTAACCTGTCTTTAACAGCCACCTGTATAAAGCAGCCACTTTTTGTCACTCCCTTGGGTGGTTGCTAAAGACAGGTTGACTGTATTTGTTTTCAATTCAAAGGCATCCACATCAAAAGCTGCTGTACAATTTGTAAATCTCCACAATCATTTACTTTTCTCAAACAACAGATTTTTCGATCACATAAATTGGAAGAAACCGCTTTTCTCAACTGAATTTCTGCAATATACAGAACTTGGTTTACAGCATTTATATGCAAAATATGAAGAAGAGTAAGTGCCTACAAGCCAAATGTATGTTTATTCCACTCAAGCAGGCAACAGTTAAGCTATCCCCTGCTGAATTCCCACAATTACAAGAATCATCTTATTAAAAGGAACAGTTAAAACAATTAATTAGTTTAAGTTGGGTCTACAGTGATAGCAGATTATGGGTTACAATGCATCAAGTTGCATCATGTTTTCAACAGAGACTTTTCGGGGTATATGTTGTACATCACCACATTACTCCACAGAATAATTTGTTTATTACGTGTGTGAGGAGTGCAGGTCCAGATGTCTGGTTATGTCTGTTAGTGCTACACTGGTCACTTCTTGGTCAGAAAAAACCTAATGAATCTCAAAGGGAACAGTGAAGATCCTGATAAGACAACATGGCTGAGCAAGCCCATCTGGATCTACGCTGTTTCAATGGAAGTCATATAATTATGTGGAGTAAAGGGTGATATAACTGTATTCACTGTTTGAACTTTGTATATAATTCTAAACAACAAATGATAATCTAGCTTCTAATAAGGATTATTGAAAATACATTTGTTACAAAATGTGTTCAGTATATACTGAGGTACATGGACGCTGAGGTAGCTCTGGAAATATGAGGTATAAGCTTATAAGCCCCAAAACAATAGATAAAGCTATCCCTTTCATCATAATATATGTATTTTATCGCATGTGCGATCATTGTAATCCAGATCAGCACATGTCTGTGCCTTCTGATCAGGATCTGCGTGGTTTGCTTTTTGGTCAAAAATAACCTAATGAATAAAAAAGCAAAGTGTTGATCCTGATCAGATGGCACGTATGTACCGGCTGATTTGGATATACAATGTTCGCCCACACCATAAAGGCTTATATAAGGAGGAAACGGGTATTCATTACTTGCTTATGATATTACCGGTATATTTTCTTAACAAGATACTTTCTTACAATTGTCTAGATTAAAATCACAGGAATCATAAATCAAACACTGCATGGTTCAAAGCAAAAGCATGAGACCTAGTTTTAAGTGCCACAGATTTATAATATTGTTGCTTTCAGAGAAGTCCCTCACATAGCTAAGTTGAGATGTTGGTACATATTAGTATCACACAGAGTAAAAGATCTCGAGGTCATTTCTATATCAATCTAACTTAACCAACTGTTCTTTTTTTCTTGAGGTATTCTAAAGCATTCTAAACACTGATATGAAATTTTCTCTAATTAATCAATTTTATGTCACCTGCCTATAATAACAATAAATGCAACCAGAAGCTCAGAAATGGCACTGATCAAAGAACTTTGGTAAGTATACATTGATTTCAATTGTATGTGTATAAAGCAAAGGTGTCAGACATGAAAGAGGCCTTTGAAATTTACTGATACATTGGTAGAAGTTCTCATAAATGCACTCTTGCTGTGATATTTTCCTGAAACTTTCACAGCAATAATACTTGAATTCCCTGTATGCACTTGGGCACATTGCAACTTCTAATGTTCACACATAAAAGCAAAAACTGAATGTACAAATTAGTTCAAATTAACACAGCAATGCAATAACCATTAATTTTCCTCTTTCCCTAGCAATTAGTTACATAATTAGCTGACAACACTGGTAAATGATGGGAGAGTGATATGGGTTGATCAGGTTTTATAACATGCAGTGTTTGTGCTAAAATTGCTCCAGGAAGGGTAGATTACCATTTTATGTAAGAGCTAAGTGAAAAGCAATTTGGAAAGAATGTGGCTACAATGGTATTATCAGATTCTGGTTGCAATTTGCCTATCCTATATAATCTATATTGATAGGTTTTCATTGAATATTTGATGTTGCTCAGGTCTCTCATGTGTAAGAAACATGCCAAATCATGACTTAAAAGATTGTAGGATGATAAAGCCTTCCCTTAACCTAAAATCTAATGAACAAGGTAAACATGCATGTTTACTTTTGTGACAAGTTTTATCTGAAATAAGATCCCCCAATATACACAATCACAAATGTTTCTGTAAATAAACTTTCTAAAATGGATATAAATTTTGTATATTCTTAATCATAATGATAATTTGTTCCATTATTCCTTTGGGTAAGATATACTAATTTGTTCCATTATTCCTTTGGGTAAGATATACTAGTAGTGTTCTTAAGGTTATTTTAACCCTTTCCTCCATATACATGTATATGCATTTAATCACATACGCAAACAGTGTAGACCCAGATCAGCTGACACATCTATGCCGTCCAATCAGGATCTGCACTGTTCGCTATTTAGTCAGATATAACCTAATAAATCAAAAAGTGAACAGTGCAGATCCAGATCAGCCAGCACAGATATGAAACTGATCTGGATCTACTCTGTTCACACATGCCATTTAGGCATATACATAAAGGAAAGGCTTAATATGCTTGTTCACTCAGATAACCAATCACCAATACCAGGAGATTTGTTTTCTGAAACAATCAAGTCAATTACAAACTAATCAAGTAAATTTGTTTTAACAAACTGAACAGCTCTGAGCTTCCATAGTTTTATGAGACTTTTAATGGAAATGTAATTTAAAGTGCAGTATTTGGTGCAACTTGATAAATAATAATTAGCATTAAAAGTTACAAAATGTTTCAATAACAATAACATGATACATAAGAAGTTTGCCCTTAGGAAAAACAATGAAAATAAGCTCACAATGATTACATTTGAGGTAGCATGTGGTTTATGCACATAAGACTTTTGAAGCCATTCCACAAACATATGTACATTATAACACGTAGCCCTTCAACAAGAAAACAATATGAGGATAAAACTGGTTTAAAACTTTGAGGTTCTGTTAAATATAACATAAACAAAACACCGATACTGGCTATATAAGTAAACTGGACAATCTGAATAATATACATAGTAAACACTACTCATAGTACAATAAGATTAAATTCAATCATTTTCAAACTTTGAATCATAACATCATCATACTCATAGATAACCCAGGATCACCTTTCCCACTCAGTATTCCCAATCCCCCACTCAGTATTCCCTATCCCTCACTCAGTATTCCCAATCCCCCACTCAGTATTCTGAATACTCCACTTGGTTGCATGTATTCCCAATCCTGGCCACTCCTATTCTTAATCCCCCATTCAGTATTCCCAATCCCCCACTCCTATTCATAAGTCCTCTCACGCAGTGTCCACAATCCCAAACTCAGTATTCTGAATCCCATACTCTGTATTCCCAATTCATGACAAGCATTTCAAAATGTTGATCAAGATTTAAAATCCTGAAATCACAATTTGTTTGGAACAAATCTTTTCTGTTATTTATAAGTTTTCAAGATATTTTCAGCATATGTCTGCTTAAAACACCACATAAGATTTGAAGTAAACTATTATAGTGTTTAATATTTAAATATCTGATTTTTAAACATCTAGGAAATCTATTTTGTGTACTTTTTACTTTTTCTAGACAAAACAGAGGGTGCCATTTTTATTATTCACACCTCAGTAAGCATTACCCTTTACTCCGTAGATATAACTTGGGTGACCAGTGTAGAACCAGATCAGCCAGTACATCTCTGCTGTCTGATCAGGATCAACATTGCTGCCCTTTAGATTATGTTATTTCTGACCAATTAACAGAAGGCAAAGAAGTGCCAGCTGATCTAGATCAAAACTGTGTGATAAAAATCTGTATCATGGAGAAATGGGTAAATTTTAGTTTTATGTTACCAATGATAGAACAAACCCTACCAGGTGGCAACTCTAAATAACAGTCTTCTTTTTGATTCCAAAAATAGACTACATGCAATAATTTTTACAAGTTTTCACTATAAGAGTAAACCTAAATTCAGTCTGATTGGGGGTCTACACTAGATTATATGTTGAATTTTTATTCTGTAATTTCATTCTTTTTCATTTCTTTCGCTGGCTGTAAAAATTTACCGTGCACACTGTTTAGAGAGTATAAATGCTTGAATTTTAATAAAATATTCAAAATGTTATCTTAATTTCTATGCAGTACATTAAACAATCTACATGACCAAGTAAATATTCAGTAATATATTACCACAACATAGTACTGTATAAGACATCAGTTATTCATTATTTACAAGGATTGGTATTTAGCCTGTCCAAACAAAGTGCTATCGACATGTTTATATATTTAAGCAATATTAAAGCACTAGCATACATGTATAATATGATAATTTTGTGATGACAAATGAAATTTGAGAACATTAACCATTAATCAATCACTAAGTCCAGTTGGCCACAGCTATTTCTGTACCTAGTACAGAGGTCTTGGGAAGCATAAGTCATGAACGTCTCACATTACATTAGATTTTTTCAAAATCTACATCTTGCACAAACTAAGCAAACATAGAAATAAAGTGATACAACTAGGGTGTTACTGTTAAATATTCTGACCATCTAAAACTTTATGGTACTTTTTTCTCATTCATGTAATGAGATTGAGGTAACCAATATAATACACCATTGTTTTTAAACCTATTCCTAAATGAAGGCCCATCCAAATATCCTAAACCTGGAGAAGATATTCTTCAAATGCCAATCTTATGATCCAATACACAAGAAGGCTATTGCTAGTGTATTGACCTATGCAAATAGTGTAACTTGACAACTGACCATTGATCTCCACCTTGTTTACAACACTGACCAAGTTCTCTTACATAACTGACCATGCATTAAGAGAGGACTTGGCCAACTGCCAACTAACCTGACCATTAGCTGAGCCAACTTGTATACAACATGGTGAGAGGTCAAAACAATTTTCGGTTAACTTTAATACAAGATGTGACTAATGAAAAATAGAACAACCATAGCTTCTGCCAAAAAACATAAAAATTTTTACAAATATTTTGTATTAACTGACTGAATTAACCTCAAAAAGGTTAAAAATGACCTAGGTGGATATATACATCTAACCAATTGAAGGTAGTCAAAACGGCCCCTTTTCCCCTTAGGCCAAACAAAATATTAAACAAGTATCATCTTACAAACTCTTTTCAATGGAAGTTCATGAACTGCTTTTACCATCACTGTATAGCGCTGGTCAAAAAACTTTTTAGATCTAACAATAGTTCAAACATCAAAAATCAATCCCTACCCACACTCATTGTCTAATTGTCTTTAAAAAAAACAACATGTGTACACATATTTTTACTGTAAGTCTACAATTTTATGATATATTCTGCTTGATGTTGTATTTATGTTTACTCAAAATACAGTGAACATTAATTAAGTATTCTTAAAAATATTCTGATTTTAAAATGAATCACAAAACTTTTAACATACAACAACATTATCTATGATTAAAATGTGTAACAAACTAGCAAGTTTATAAATATACATTTTGCAAAAGCGAATTTGGCAACACAAAGCAAGCAGTGAGGGCTAGCAACTTAATGTCACAAATATGCATAACATAACAAGTAATATATATTTTTTTACAGTGGACCAACTTAATATCCTTCAATGAATGCTCCACTAACAGCACAAAAGTCAGAGAAGTATGTTTGACATTATTTGTATTCTAATTAGAAGGAATTAACTTGGTGCACTTTTTAGTTTTCCCTGAGCATTTATTACACAGATGCCTTTGGCAAACAAAGTACAACTTTTCACATGAACTAACACAGGCGAATCCTGAGTCATAACCTGAGCAAGGCAAAAAGCAAACCCTTTTAAAGGGCTTAAGCATTAAAATACTTGTACACGATTATTACCGAAATCAACAACAAGAACATGACCATCTGGCGTTACACATATACCAGACGGTCGGTCAAGCTGACCTGGACCAGATCCTGGTGAGCCAAACTTGCACAGGAAGTTGCCGTTTGGTTGAAACACCTGAATTCTGTGGTTACGCGAGTCGGCAACAATAATGTTCCCTTCCTGATCAACCACAACTCCTTGAGGACGTAAAAACTGACCATTTGCACTTCCTTCTGTGCCCAGAAACCTTGCATTGTGGAAATCTGGGTGAATAACTAATAGTCTATGGTTGTTAAAATCTGTGACAACCATCTGACCTTCATTGTTAAAACACACCCCACGAGGTGAATCGAAATGTTTCCACAGAGCACCATCAAACCCGTATTTATTGATGAATAATCCATCACAAGTGAATAACTGCACTCTATGATTCCTGGTATCAGACACAAGGATCTTTCCTTCGGAATTCACAGCTACATCCCATGGATAGTTAAACTGACCATTTTTATTTCCCTTCTCACCAAATTTCAGAATGAAATTTCCTTCAACTGTGAAGACCTGTATACGGTGGTTATCCTTATCTGCCACCACAACGCGACCTTGAATATCAGTGGCCACCCCAGCAGGACGATCAAACTGTCCATTTCTCGTTCCCGCTGTCCCAAAATGATGATGATAAGACCCGTCGGGATTGAATGCCTGAATACGATTATTGCTACGATCTGCCACCAGAATGAATCCCTCCTTGTGGTAACAGATTCCCCAAGGACGACATAGCTTTCCCTCTTCTTCTCCTTCCCCGCCAAACTGCATGACTACCTGACCTACATTGACGTAATTTCTTCCACTTCGAACTGATACAGAAAATGGACTATCCTGGATTTGTTTTCCATTGATCATGACTGAGATGGTATGCTGACCCTCGGTCTGAGGGCGGTATGTAACACTGTAAGTCCCATTCTGCCTATCAATCACTTCAGTTCTATAAAGAGCACCTTCTGGACTTTGGATCACACATTCAACTGGGTCCCCACCAACAACACGATTCTCACCGAGATGATCTTTGGCTTGTATAACAAATATGGCAACTTTTCCTTTCAATGCTCTTTTCAGACCATCTCCAATGGCCACACAGTTGGGTGAATAAGCACTGCTGCTGATAAATCCAAGCTTGGTAATAGCAATTTGAAGCGCTGCATCAGGAGGGGTGAACAAAATATTGTCATCTTCATGCGGTTGTAAATGACCACGGAGCGACCTTAGCTTCTGCATTTCATTGATCATGTTGTCTTTGGTTTTAAGGACTTCTATATCTTGGCCTGTGCCCAACACACTCTCTACATGTTCAACAGTCCTCCCTAATGACATTAATCCTTGCTTTAGGTCTTCCATTTGCATATGGAGTGATCTTCCTTTCACTTGGCGTATTTTTTCAACCCTTCGCAGCAAATCTCTTTCTCTTTCCTCTAATGCCTGCATATGGCGCCTGGTAATGTTGCGTATTTCCGTAGCAACTGTTTGAGATCTCACTTCAACTCTTTCTGCCATGCCCTGAGTAGCTTGTATACTTTCTTCAAGAGCCTTCATCCCTGCTTTTGCATCTGCGATCAGTTTGACTGTCACAGTGCGTGAATCATCAATAGCATCTTGGAGGTATATAAAACTATGACCAACGTGTTCTGTCATTGTACATTCTCGACAAATAGGGGATAAGCAAGTGTCACAGTACAGGCGCAAAATTTCTTGTTCATGCTTGGAACAGGGTGTTTGTTGACGGTCACCCTGGGCAGCTGAAATACTTGGTGATGGCATACATGGTGTCAAATTCCTCGGCCTATATCTGTGACCCATGAATCTTTCAATGTAATGATCTTTAGTGAGTCGTACTCGCTGATGTGCCTTGACACAATTATCACAGAGATATTCATGACAGTTCTTGCACACTGAAGTTGCCCTGCTTCCTTCATCGCAAGAGTTACACCAATGATTTTGGAAATCATTTTCGAGATCACCATTTTCGTAATCATCTTGGGATACCATAACATCAAGTATGTTTGAAATGAAAATGCTCGACGGAATACCTTCTATTCCTCCGGAATTTAGAGATGCTTCCTGGTTGCATGATGGGCATCTTAAAGTCTCGGACGATCCATGTTCAAGATGATAACGATCCAAACATCTCTTGCAGAATGAGTGCAGGCATGGTAGAACTCTTGGATCCTGGTACTCGCCCCGGCACAACTGGCAAGCCCCATGCTCGCCTAAATCCCCTAACTGATCCGATATACTGGCCATTTACACTTCTGTCTCATGAGGTAGAGCGGTTACAACATCAAACTTTTACCTGTTGACTCACATTTTGATTTGTGTACTGGCTGACCAGTCAAGTTGACATAACACAGCGAGATTACACAAGTTCTCTTACACGGCACTGTCCTTGGATATCGTTACGCCCCAAAATACGCAGTAAACTGATCCAATTCCCTGAGTCGACAAACACTTGTTCACACACAGTCACATTTTTCTTTACAATATATCCTTTGATACTATTGAAAACAGTTCACTATTTCTAAATCTTCTTAAGAACAAGAACATATTCACACGATGTGCAGTGCAAATCGCCATCTTTCAGCTTCAATGTAAAAAGGCGGAGTAACCCAATTAATGAAGTACCTGTCAGTCAATATATTGGCCAATCAAAACTTACTACGGAAAATATTTGGATCATCGCCAAGTAAACAAACGTAAACACTTGTTGTTGACCAATTTTCATTGAGATGTCCTTTTGACCCGAAACACACAAACACATGACTCGAAATGAACTAAAACTTAATGATTTAATCCAGTTATTCGCATAGTTTGTCCATCCCATCCTAGTTAATCAGTAAACAAAAACCACTTGTTTATTGCGTACCATTTATGCACTAGTTTTCATTGAAAGGTCATGTGACCGCTTGTACTTTGCATACTTGACACGCTGACCTTGTTACGTAATAGTGTGAAACGAAGCGCTTCCGTGAGCCAGTGTTGCAAACACATGTATTCAGGTTGCTTCCCACATTTGCTAGCCTATTTATACGGTATTTTATTGCATGTATTCAACGGGGCAAAACAATGAGGTGCTTGTATTAATATTAGGTTAATTAGACATTTACGTGTAATAGGTGAATCGCTAAAAGCTGATCAAAATATAGCGAGCGGCCCTGCAGCACAAAAGATTCAATATGAGGGGGTATTAAATACTACGATGGAGTAGAGTAGTAAATACCAGCCACGAGTCTTTGTATCGAACCAGGTTAATAATAAATAGGCATTAATATGCGTCGAATGGTGCTGAATGGTGTCTTTATCTAACTACTATCACGGTGATCAAGGTTTACGGCGTCTTTTGGGGATTTTTGCGTTTCATGCTACCTCGATGTGTCAACATGGCTTCAGCATTGTTTTGTTGTTTTTTTTCATATAAACTGAACATTTTATTAAAAAAAACTAAATTTAGCGGAATAACATGATTATCAAAGAATCAGATACTTCATTCGAATTTCAACAAAACAAGCTACAAAATTAAAAGTTTCCATTTTCCTGGCATGTATCTGTCCGTTTTTTGCCTCAGACTCCATCAATGTTGACTTTTAAACACTATTCAACAATTTATAACAAAACTATCAATGCCTTCTATTAAGAAACAATGTTAAATGTTTTAGTATATATATTTCGTCGATAGGCCCTAGGTACTTTAAAAAAAACTGAAATCTTAAATTTAAAGATAAAACTTTAACAACGACAGCTGTATGTCACCTGACACCGGCGGCTTTTTACAAAAATTTAATGCAATATAAGCTTATTGTGATATATAAGCAATTTAATTTCAAACATAGATTTTAAGAGAAGTACGTTTTTAATTGAGTGATAATCCAGAAACAAATCGCAGGTGCGCAACTTTGAAAAATATTTCAGGAATCTTCTTTATGACAAAAAGAATTAAACTATGTTGTGCTTATCTTTGTTTTCGTTACTTATGCTAGATTATGTTCGGAACTTTTTTTTAATGCTTTCATTTAGTAGCTTTATTTAATACTATGTTTGTTGTTTTTTTAATATTTCCCACATTATTACTGTGCTTATGCTAGTCACAACACGGCGCCGAACGATGTATTCTTTCTAAGCTGGCAAATGATAACCCAATTAGCATTTTAAGAGCTCACACAGAGACGTCATTCCGGCTTGAAACCAACCTGATGTCTACGCGGTGGCCCAATAAAGCCCGATGCCTGTAGGCCGATCAGCAGGCGGCTGGTAGAAAGTTGTTAGAATACACCGGTAACTAATCTGAAGTTAATTGTGGTCTATATTTAAGATAAAATAATGAAAAGATGCTATACAATGTTTTATTGATAATAATTATCCTCGTTTGTACAGCAGCAAATTCTGTATTCAAATACGACCATAAGACATTTACTGTTTTCAAATATCATGATAAAATGAATTTTTGATTATTAATAAGGTTCGAGACTTTGACAGTCTTGCAGTCTGAAGCTGGCAGCCTATCGGCCTAGCAGCTTGAAGTTGGCTGCTTAGCAGATAACAGCGTAACGTAATAGCGACGTTCCCTGTATCCCTTTTTTGTCCGTACGTGTCTGCGGAGGTTACGTTTGCGGCGTTTTTTTTTGTCGGACGTGGCAAGAGCAGAGGACGCACATCACACTCACGGTTGCGCAAAGTGTGAGTACGTGGCCCGCACGCCACGTCTAGGGGTAAAGGGTTGCCTGCATCGTACGTTCCGTAGGTGGTAAGTGAATTGTACGTGCTGACAACGTGCTTACAACGCAAGATCTCCGTGCGATTTCCATGTCAACGTACAGAATCAGTACTGCTCACGCGCGGTGTTCTTACTCGTTCGCCCGTTGTAAGTGCAAGTGCGATGAACGCGAGTTTATTTCCGTCGCCTGTTGGGTGATATATAAGAACGACCTTTCGATGCTCGATATATATTTTATATACCGCAGAGATCCATGCGTTGTAAGTGCGGAGCACGTACTTGCTCTGTAAGGTCCGCCTGAGTTCTGTGCGCGTTTTGGAAGTTGAACGGCGGAAGCATGGAACACGCACGAACCACGCAAAGAGTCGCAGAGGCAGTGCGTTATGCGCTCGTGGACGTACAGGGCACGCATGTCACCCGTACTGGTGGTGAATCCGTAGCCCGCACGCAGCTCGAACGCAGAGGAAGTTTTTCATGCACTAAAAATGCTATGGCGTCTCTGCGTGCTCCCAAATCCGTACGGAGGCGGTACTCACCACGTACGTATCCCTGAATTTGGCCCACGTTTTTGCACGTAGACAGCACGCACTTGCAAGTACGGCGGGTTGTGACCGGGGCTTTTAACAGCATGTGTACAAAAATCAAATTCATCAGTTATGTACAGTCAGTATGACAATAAAGTTAAGATGGGTGGGGTCTAAAATGAACATTTCATTCAAACAGTCAAAAGAGAAGATAGGGTAAAATTCCCCATCACATGTCTCAAAGGCACGTTAGTAACGTGTATGTCCATCTTGTGCGTCACTACAGGCACGAACACATCTACGGAAGGACGTCGTCAAACGTCTAAATTACGTTTGGTGAAATGGGCTGTTTAAAAAAGAAATGGCTGGTTTGGGTTTTCCTTTTATAAAAATGTACAACAAACAGTTCCTTCCATTTTCCTACTTTGCAGAGGTGTCTCATCATGCCCTTTAGAGATTTGTGAAGTTTCATCAAAATAGCACCATCCGTTAAAAATTATTCTAAAATAATGAGCAAAAAATGTAAGGAGTGTGACAAAAAAGTGTGACACTTTAAAAATCACATTTGTTCAGACCATTATTTTAAAAAAAGCTTGAAAAAAGACAAGTTTTAGTGTTGTATTAGTAAAAGGTGCATTTATAAGGCATCAAATAATGATAAAATTAAGCATATTATGCTTAAAGTAATCAAAATTTATTCTATAATATCAAGCGTGGTAGATAAGAAAATACCTCAAGAAAATCAATACATCTTTGCTTTATAAATTTATAGGACTTTAAAGATTAAAAGTACATAAGAAATGTTTTGTGTATCATTAACTTTTATGTTTCTAGATGCAATAATTATAATATAATCACCTCTTTTAAAATTATATTTGTCTGCAGCTCCCTTCAGAAAATGTAAGCTAAATTTGTCAGGAGTGTGACATTATGCACATATTAAAAATATTCTGTCAACATATCCTTAACAAGAAAACAAGAGCATGTTTTTTCCAAGAAGTCTGTGTCATGTTTTGTTAAATTGTGACAAACAGGAATGGCCTTAGTGAGACATTTTTGAGTACAATGCACTTATGTGGTTGTCAGGAGTGTGACACACTTTCTTAAAAATATGAATTTTTTATCTTTATGCGATACCGCAAGTTCTAAAGCACTTATATTTGATGCTTCAACATGTATTTTAACAGAAATGCACATTTAAATAATAAGAAACAGAAATAATTGTATTTAAGCACATAAATTAAAATTCTTGTGATTTATTTAATATTGGTCAATACAGCTCCATAAACTTTTTATTCTGCCACATATGAGTATAACTTGATTTATTTTGATCACTGTAAAGGCTGAACACACATATGGAGCAACCAGTTTGGACTTTTTATGAACAGCCCAAATGCGTTGCCAATCGTTATGGAGGCGATGTTCCAAATCCTGGAGGTTGACTAGGGGCAAAGGTCAACTTCTGATTTGCCGATCGAGATGGTCCCATAAGTGTTCTAATGGAATGAGATCCCATTGGATTTAGATCAGGCCATGGCAAAACTTGAATGTTGGCGTTGGTAAGGAAGTTCTGCATCAGTCTTGCCATGTGCGGTCTTACATGATCATGTTGGAAAAAAAATGCCGCGGGCTTGTTGTTGAAGAAAGGGCATGCCAACTGTCTGGAAGATTTCATCGCGATAACGTTGTTCATTTAAGTTTTCTCGAATTACGGCGACCCTCGTTTTGACGTCACCGCATTTTCCACCCCAAACCATTAGCACTCCACCTCAAAATGGTCTGACTTTGATGGACACAATTCGGAGGTAAGCGTTCACCAACTCTTCGATAATCACGCTGCCGACCATCACCACTGAAGATGCAGAACCTGCTCTTGCCAGAGAAAAGAACTCGCCCACCCAGTCTCGCTGTTGCCGCCGACGAACACGCTGGCCCATATTAGTCTGTTGATCCGGCGTTGACCTGTCAGGAAAGCCCCGCGTTATTGTGCCGGTTTATTCTGCAGGCTACTCTGGGTTGTCTTGCAACAAGGGTTCTGAAAAATACACCCCTGAACCAAGTATTGAGCCCGGGACCCCTCGCATGCCAGTCCGACGCTCTACCACGTCGCCCTAAAAGCTAGCTGAAAAGCGAGATAGTTCAAGTGCGGTACTAACTCAACAACAGCCGAGTTACATACACCCCCTCCGGATTGGAATTCGTCCTCGAATTTCCATTGAGTACAGAGATTCACCTGTGGAGTGATTTCGAGGTGTAGGGGAAGTAACCGCTTCGAGGAGTTTGTTTTTCGCTTAGTTTCCTTGGTGTTATTTCGCTTAACGATTTTTCACATGGCGATTATGGCTACATTCCGCATGCGATAACTCGTGCAAAGAATAGTGTCATACAGCGTAATTTACCAACCGGAAGACTGGGCTGTGTCCGCCAAGAGCTGATTTCTATCTAACAGCGGTAAAAACAAATACCGTCTCTAAACTCTAAATGTGTGGTAAAAGATTGGAGTCTGTCTTCTATTATTTCACTTTAAAAATATTTCGTAATGATTATCTTATCATCTGTACAAGTTTATAAGAAATCTGCCAAAAAGTAAACGAGAGTTGATGCCACAAGATTTGTAGGACATATGTAGGGATGGACAAGTGCAACTATATCCCCAAGATTGCATCACTAAAGAAGATTGTTTAGTTAAAAATCGATGTTTTCTTCTTTCGTTCAGAACATTTTAAACATATTTACTATCATCTTCAAAAGGGCTGTCCATTTTTTTTTAAATTTTCGATATGAAATAAGCTTGCCACTGAATGTTGGGAATCCGGAATGAAAGTCCAATCTAGATTTTTAGCGTCCCTGTCAAAGATATCACATGACCGTGAAACAAGCATTCACAGCCTTTTTAGGACTCGTAACTGTAATATCTGAACCTGCAGTCACATGATCTTAACCCTTTATCACTTTCCTCAACTTTCTTTAAAACACTGGTAGTCTAAGAAAACGATTCATAAACAAATCTAGTTTAATGCCAATCAAAGGAAATTCCAGTATTCTCAAAGTGTGACAATTCATCATGTGGTAAAAATGAATCAACATTTTAACTTTACCACAGTCATAGGGTCTCAGGTTGAAACTACTGAAAGTTCTACATTTTTCAATACAGAAACTTACAAATACAGTTTTTCGACAACAAACAATGGATATGGTATCAGCCTGCACACCTTCACAGCCTGCTCACAATCTAATCTCTTTTCAATTCAATCATTTCTGACTATAAGCAGACATCAGTGCAGATCCAGATCAAACTGACAGATGTGGTGGCACATTAGATATACAACATATATATCAACATTCATGGAGTAAAGGGTTAATAAAATGTTCAACAAAATCTGAAACACTCGAAGAATAACATACCAACTAATAATGATATGGACTGTAATTTAAAACTACAACAAGAGCTGTCACTTGAAATTGACATATGCCCCCGAAATGCAGCTTTGAAATTGAATAGGTATACATATGTAATAAATAAACATATGTAATGAAAAATATGCTTGTGGAAGACAAAGCATACTGCATGCATATAATGTGAAAGATGAAAGGATCATATGTTTCAAGTCTGTAGTAAATATATAGTTAAATAAAGTTAAAT
Organism: Corbicula japonica; assembly: GCA_038501625.1. NCBI lineage: Eukaryota > Metazoa > Mollusca > Bivalvia > Venerida > Cyrenidae > Corbicula > Corbicula japonica. The sequence goes on from JAZAYU010000116.1 coordinate 1,692,995, forward strand.
ATTACATTTTTAAAAATATTAATGGGGAGATTATCCTGGAAAATGATTATTAGAGTTATGAACCTTACTACATATGATGTGGGTAATATGAACAAGAGGGCCATGATGGCCCTTTATCGCTCACCTGAGTACAACAAAGTTGTGTTGTACGTGACCAAACGTCTCGATATGGTGAACATTTACACCAAGTTATTTTAAAATCCAATAAGAAACAACAAATCTACAGCTTGGAAAAGAAAATGCTATTTTTAGTAACAGTGACCTTGACCTTTGACCTACCTGCATGGGTATTGTAAGCAACACACCCCCTTGTCATGGTGAACATTTATTTAAAGTTATTTTGAAATCACTCCATTCATTAGGAATTTACAGCCCAGACAAGAAAATTTTATTTTTAGTAACAGTGACCTTGACCTTGGACCAACAGGCATGGGTATTGTATGCGAAACTACACCTTGTCATGGTAAACATTTGAGCCAAGTTATTTTTAAATCCAATGAGAAATAACAAATTTACAGCGTGGACAAGATTTTTCTATTTTTAGTAACAGTGACCTAGTTTTTGACCCCAGGTGACCCATATTCAAACTCATCCAATTAATAGCTGGGACATATGTCCTGACCAAGTTTCTTTACAATCTGACAATCAGAGCAAAAATGTGACCACTAAAGTGTTAACAAGAAAATTCTATTTTTAGTAACAGTGACTTTGACTTTGGACCAACAGGCATGGGTATGGTACTCTACACACTGCCTTGTCATAGTTAACATTTGTGTCAAGTTATTTTGAAATCCAATGAGAAATAACAATTTTACAGCCAAGGCAAGATTTTTCTATTTTTAGTAACAGTGACCTAGTTTTTGACCCCAGATGACCCATATTCAAACTGTTCCAAGTAATTTTTTGGGACATATGTCCTGACCAAGTTTCGTAACAATCAGTGCAAAAATGTGACCACTACAATGTTAACAAGAAAATTCTATTTTTAGTAACAGTGACCTTGACCTTGGACCAACAGGCATGGGTATTGTACTCGACACAGCCCCTTGTCATGGTGAACATTAGTGCCAAACTATTTTGAAATCCAATGAGAAATAATAATTTTACAGCCAAGACTAGATTTTTCTATTTTTTATAACAGTGACCTAGTTTTTGACCCCAGATGACCCATACTGGAACTTGTCCAAGTAATTACTGGGAGATACGTCCTGACCAAGTTACTGGGAGATACTTCCTGACCAAGTTTTGTGACAATCGGAGCAAAAATGTGACCACTACAGTGTTCACAAGAAAATTCTATTTTTAGTAACAGTGACCTTGACCTTTGACCAACAGGCATGGGTATTATACTTGACACACCGCCTTGTCTCGGTTAACATTTGTGCCAAGTTATTTTGAAATCCAATGAGAATTAACAATTTTACATCCAAGACAAGATTTTTCTATTTTTAGTAACAGTGACCTAGTTTTTGACCCCAAATGACCCATATTCGAACTCGTCCAAGTAATTACTGGGACATACTTCCTGACCATGTTTCGTGACAATCGGAGCAAAAATGTGACCGCTGGAGTGTTAAGAAGATAATTCTATTTTTAGTAACAGTGACCTTGACCTTGGACCAACAGGCATGGGTATTGTACTCGACACACCGCCTTGTCATGGTGAACATTTGTGCCATGTTATTTTGAAATCCAATTAGAAATGACAAATTTACAGCCAAGACAATTCTATTTTTAGTAACAGTGACCTAGTTTTTGGACCCAGATGACCCATATTCCAACTCCTCTGAGAAATTACTGGGTCAGATATCCTGACCAAGTTTCATGACAATCGGAGCAAAAATGTGACCTCTGGAGTGTTAACAAGACAATTCTATTTTTAGTAACAGTGACCTTGACCTTGGACCAACCGACATGGGTATTGTACTCGACACACCGTCTTTTCATGGTGAACATTTGTGCCAAGTTATTTTGAAATCCAATCAGATATAACAAATTTACAGCCTGGACAAGATTTTTCTATTTTTAGCAACAGTGACCTAGTTTTAGGACTCAGATGACCAATATTTGAACTCTTACGAGAAATCATTGGGATAAACATCCTGACCAAGTTTCATGACAATCAGAGCAAAAATGTTACTGCTAGAGTGTTAACAAAACATTTCTATTTTTAGTAACAGTGACCTAGTTTTTGTATCCAGATGACCCATATTCGAACTCTTCCGAGAAATCATTGGGACAAACATCCTGACCAAGTTTCAAAACAATCGAGAAAAAAATGTGACCGCTAAACTGTTAACAAGATATTTCTATTTTTAGTAACAGTGACCTAGTTTTAGGACCCAGATGACCAATATTCGAACTCGTCCGAGAAATCATTGGGACAAACATCCTGACCAATCTAAGCAAAAATGTGACCACTAGAGTGTTGACAAGATAAATCATTAGGACAAACATCCTGACCATGTTTCAAAACAATCGAGACAAAAATGTGACCGCTAGAGTGTTAACTAACTAAGTGTGGACGGACGACGGACATTGATCGATCCTAATAACTCACTCTGAGCCTACGGCTCAGATGAGCTAAAAAAGTGTGGCCTTAACTTGCCAGTTTGTGCACATACACTGTATACATCTAAGGCTCTCTTAAATTTAGTCTTAACATTTTCAGAATGTGCTACAAATTTGTTGTTGTTGTTCTTGTTGTTGTTTTACTTACAAACAGTGAATAACATATTCAGAAAAGCCTGATTTTCAAAGTGCTATAAAGTAAGAAAGTTTATTTGTCACTATCCATAAAATGACAAAATTTACCCTTTAAAATCTTCCAGAGCAAAGTTCTTAATATTGCATAACACAGATCTAAGCAACAAAGTTCATCAGGTCATTGTCCAGCAACTGGACCAATAAACTGGTAAACATCATAAGAGTGAACCTAATTTATATAGCTGAAGACAGGTAGAAATATTGGATTCTGACACTTGAAATTTTCACCCTGCTACTAAAATTTTTGTTTCAAATTTTATCATTGAACAACCAGTGAATGAATTGTTCAGGAAAGATTGAATTTTAAGATGGTATAAAGGTTGTGTCAAAATCTGGTTAATAACTGTAGAAAATAAAAGGTTAAAAACAGAATTTAAAAGAAAAAAAAAATCCCCAGGGCGGGGCCCCTGGTCAATTTAACAACATGATTTTAATAATTTGTGTAGAAATCATCAATATCAATATTCATACCAAATTTCATGACAATCGGCCAAAAAATGTAACCTCTATTGCTTTAACAAAATTTACCTTAGGGTTAGGGTTTAGGGTTAGGTAAAAAGGCCCATAACTCCGCCAAAAATAATCCGGTCAGAAATTCCTTAGGATATGCACAACTAGGCTTGGTGACAAACACTCCTGTGAAGTTTCAATGAAATCCCTCAAGCGGTTTCGGAGAAGAAGCGAGGACAAGATTTTGCTAAAAAGGGCCATAACTCAGCCAAAAATAATCCGAGCAGAAATTCCTGATGATATGCACAACTAGGCTTGGTGACAAACACTCCTGTGCAGTTTCAAAGAAATCCCTCAAGCGGTTTTGGAGAAGAAGCGAGGACAAGATTATTTCGGACGGACGGACGGACGGACAGTCCGATTACTATATGCCTCCCTTCGGAGGCATAAAAATCAAATAAATTAAATCCTTTACTTCATAGATACACGTTTTAATGCATGTGCGACCAGTGTAGATCCAGACCAGCTGGCATATCTGTGCCGTCTTATCTATGTGCATGTATGTGCCAGCTGATCTGGATCTACACTGTTTGCCCAAACAATAAGGGTAGATCTATGGAGTAAAGAGTTAAAGAAATCAACCATCATATCTATGGATTTTAGTAGTGGATTAACAAGAACATACCATTTTAAAATTTCAATAATAAAAAGCTGACACTAAATTATATTATCATACATGAACAAACTCATATGTACATATTTTAAAGTCGTTACTCCAATTATACAGGTCTTATCACATATGCGAACAGTGCAGATCCAGATCAGCCAGCATATCTATGCCATCTGATCAGGATCTGCATTGCTTGCTTTTTGATTTACTGAAACTGTTTGATTCTTGGTCAGAAATAACCTAATGAATAAAAAACATTACTTTAGATCTTGATCAGACAGCATGGATGTACCTGCTGATCTGGATCTACACTGTTTGACCATGGAGCCATATCCATGGAGTAAAGGGGTAATAAATAGTCAAAATGTTTGATGACTTTAACAGCATAGGACAAGCAATATATTATCAATATCCAACACAATTCATCAGAATTTAAAAATTATATAATGCCAATTTGTTGTGACTTTTAAGTCACAGATTGCATCAACATGATAATAATTTTAGACAATCTGATTTTAAAAACTTTTTTCTTTGGCTTTAATTTCACATTTCCTCCTACATTTATATGCAGCAGATTCTATAATTCTGTGTTCTATAATTTTTATTAAAAATTGTAAAACAAATCCATTTGAATCTATTTTTGGTATTTCTGAATTCTCCAGGCCTTTAAAAATTACCATGTTGTGTTAAAATAAAATAAAAGCATCACAAAATATTTCTACTGTCAAAACTGCCATCATTCTAGTTCTCTATATTTAAGGCTGAGCTAATATCGGCTGCTCTTCTTCATCTGTCCCTGAACATATCCTATCACAGATTCTGGAATACCCAGCTCATCACAGTCCTGAAATGTAAAAGGAAGTTTTAAACCTGAATATATCCTATCAGTCTATCACAGTCAATTTGAATCTGAATATAAAATGTAACCTAACACTGATTCTCAAATATGGAAGGAAATGAAATGCGACCTTGAACATATCCAACAATAGTCATCACATTCCTTAAACCAACCTTTAACACTTTACCCAGATCCTTAATTTTTTGTCATCACAATCCCAAAATCTGAACAAAATATACTTATCAAAAAACTCAGTATCATCACACAGCCAAAAGAAGAAAGAAAAAGAGCATGATTGTATCTTTTTTTTTTTCAATTTCATATAAGACAACACAAACATATAAACCAAAATGGAAACATAACGGCTTACCACCCAGAACAGTCCCAGGCAAAACATTATGCCATTTGGGATTTAAACCAGGTTCAAGGGTGAACAACCTCACACTAGCTCCTACAGGTTCTCACATGAATAGACAAGTTCAAGTTGTCATGGTGAACTGACTCCAACTAACCCATCTACTTGACAATGTTGCATGCAGACGCACACAAACATAATACATGTAACAGCATTGTCAAGCGTAATGGGCAAGTTCTTGATGACGTATAACAACATCTTGAATTACATCAGCAAGAACAGAATGACAGGAATATAAGAAAATTACCATTTCTACCATACTCTACATTCAGATTCTTTTTAAAGACTTCCCTTGAAACCTTCATAAACTCCTAACCCCTGACATCATCCTGTAACCAAGGAGATAAGAAAAACGATCAACTGTACATGAGTTAATCACCAAACATGCACATTGCTGATGAATATCATGTTAGAGGCCTTTCTGTTTAAAATTTACAGGTGGTTTTTGAGATTTGAGACTGGTGTCCAATCTCAGTTTTATGATCTTGGGCACTAAACCATTTTCACTAAAGAAAGCAATAATCAATTTCTTAAAATTAATGTTCTCATCCTACCTAAGACATAAGAATAATTTCACAACAGTTTCATACAACACCAGTGCCCAAGGTTATAAAGCTGAGCATGGAAACCAGTCTCAAATCTCAAGCATCTGATTGGCTGAAATGGCCACTGGTCGCCATTTCAGCCAATCAAATGCTTGAGATTTGAGACTGGTTTCCAATCTCAGCTTTATAACCTTCAGGCCAGATGTATGTACCTTGAGCAAATCTTCCTCTGTCCCAAATCCACCAAGATAGCCATTTAACCTGCAGGCAACCTTAGACTTGATCAACTCTTCATCAGTCAGGTTTAACTTGTCCAGAACTTTTGAGTGACGACGAAGGATGTACTTCTGGTGATAGCTGCAAAACATTGTGGATTTTTGTTTGTTTTTAGCCAAAAATCTTTTAATATTTCACAGTTATGAATACCAAAAATGATTCATGGGAAAATGTCTGTTTCTGAAACTTTCTGTATTCATAAGTAAAACTAGATGTCCACGAGTCAGAAGTGATGCCTGACAAAATTTTTGTTAGTCGACATAAAAATGTTAATTAGTTTTTTGTTGTACAGTTATTATCAATGTATTTGCACAAAATTCACATATAAAAATAACCTTTTAATAGTCTTATTGCAAGAAACATGCACAACAAATTATGTCCTTGGCAAGAAATGCACTAAAAATCAAAGGGGAATAATTCAAAAACGGAAGAAGGTAGAGTTACGGTTCTTGTGCACTGCACTTGGAGTCATTGCCAGAAACATGCATACCAAGTTTGGATTCACTTGAACCTATGGTGACAAAGTTACACTCCGGACAAGAAATACTCTATAAAAATCAATCAAAGGGGAATAATTAAAAAACAGAACAAGGTAGAGTTACGGTTGAGTCATTGCCAGAAACATGCATACCAAGTTTGGAGACATTTGGACCTAGGGTGACAAAATTAGGTTCCAGGCAAGGAAATGCAGACGCCGCGGACATCACAGACACTGCATCCGACAAAGTAATCATTATATGTTGCCTAGTCAGGCGACACAATAAAAATAGTATTTGACACAAATTATCTTTGTATCATACAATTACAAATAAAACACATCAGCTGTGATTTTCAATAACAAAAATACAGAGCAGGTTTTTTAGAAAAACTGTGAAAACACACTTTTCTCTCAAAGAATTGAAAAATATATGAGGATTGAATGGACATGTGATATGAAGGAATGATCATTAATGTCACAAGACAAAGCACTGTGAACAGTCCAACAGTTCTAGAGCAGTTTTTGTTGTAGGCACTCCCATGGATACAATCGATATGCCAAGGAGTAAAAGGGTTGAACATAAACAAATAGGATCTGAGCACTGGAGTGTAATTATTACAGGCTGATTTAACTTATTTTACATTTTTATGTAAAATAAATATTTTAACAAAAACAAAATTGAAAGCATGTCATTATACAAGCAAGGTAACACATACTTCTCTGCATCATAAAAAGGACCAGCCTTTGTAATTACAGTTGCTATGGGTTTAGCTAAATGTTTCTGATGTTCTTCTTTAGATTTCTCAGCCATTCGTTTCTGTTCCTCGTCATGATAGAAGATGGCGGACATGTATTGTCGGCTGTGACTGGAGGTTGGATCGTGCCACTTCCAGAAGTTACCAAGCAGGGTCGCGTAGCTAGTCTTATGAGGATCAAACTCAATGTCTACAGTCTCTGTATGATCTCCACTGTCAAATAAAACATTTTATTTCATTTGCTTTCATCATATAATTATGTTTAAATAATAAATAATTTTAAAAAAGTGAAAAATAAAATTTTACATATACCCTTTACTACATGTACTTAGATAAGGCTTCTATTATGAAGGTTAACAGTTAAGATTAAAATCAACCAGCACATCCCTGTCGCCTGATCAGGACCTCAAGGTGTATATATGGATTAAAGGGTTATATATATAACCAAATATAAATTAGGCTTATGTCTGAGCTGGATTTTTCAACAGACTAGAATTCCCACTTACTCTCTTACATATTGTCTTAAATCAAAATAATAACAAGAGAAATAACTCTGACAGGTACTTCATTTTTAAGTTAAACTGTTTTAACTTCCCTTAGTTTGCTGAACACTTTAAGGTGTATTTGCCAGGAAAAGTTTTAACAGGTCTTTCTACACAGGGAAGCACATCCAAAGAAACTGCTTGCCAACCTAGCTTTATTGTGAGGCAGTCTCAAATATAGACTTAACTTTCACTTCTTTACCTATTCTTGCAGTGCCAAATATCAATATTGAGATTTTGGTTTTGGTGAATTTATAAAATTGAAAACTACAGTTTTAGGAATTAACAAAAAATATATTTTAATGAAAACCTTGAAATGTCCTACCTATGAATATAAATGCATACAAATTAGTGAATACTTCATTTTACCTTAATTCCAGCTAACAAATGATCCAGTCTCTAACAAAATGTCCCATATGGCAAAACAGAAACCATTGTTTTAGATTTCCTAGACTGTAGAGTTTTCATTTTGTATGTTAAGAAATGATTTTATTATCATTCATTTTTCAACTTAAAAATACATATTAAAGTTCTTGTAACTTTAATCAACAATTTGGACCAAACTTCCTTTTGCGTAACTGTCTGTAATGCATGCCAAAACATTGATCAGTGTAAATGCGAGAGCTGCAGACTACCTAAAAGATCAGGATTTCCTAACAGACCTGACCAGCTCATTCATTAAATGCACCTAGCTTCAGTCAGTTTTTGGGAATACTAATTTTTTAGTAAACTAAATGTTGAATCAGGAATTTATATTTTTATCTTGTGGTCTAAAGTTAACTCAAAGATGATAACTGAGTCCTATTAACCAATTTTATAAATTTTTTTTATTGAAAACTTAATTATTGTACACAAAGAAAATATCAATAATGTATTGTCACTTTATAGTGTTGTATTTATAGTGTGATAGCGGGGCGCTGCGCCCTGCCCTTTTTGACGAGCGCCCTTCTGCCCTTAATTTCAAACACTCTGCTTTTTTCCTATGAGCGCCCTTCTGCCCTTAATTATAAAACTTAATGTCAACCATCCCAAATCCTGCCTCTGTTATTTCAATGCCAATGTTTGTCTAAGTTACCTTGTGTATTGTCAATTAACAAGATAAAGTTTAACACATCACTTCATTGGTGTCTGTGGCGCATTATTAAGATGTGTTTTTCCATACTGGTACTCTATATTTTATTTTCTGTCCTTCAGTCATCTTTTAGGTACATTTATTTTTTGTTAATCACAAACCACAATTTGCACAAGATCATAAAACTGAAACTGGAGACCAGTATCCAATGTCAAGCTTCTGATTGAAAAGTCTCCATTTTTAGCCAATCAGGTGCTTGAGATTTAAGACTGGTCTCCAATCTTAGTTTCATGATCTTGGCACCCGAACACAGAATCTTTAAGAGAGTATATCATTGTAATTTGTTATTCATTCTAAGGAACCAGCATTTATATTGAAACTACATTTTCAGCAGCAAATTCACTTCTCACATGTTCCTGTATGTAGGATTGACAGTGGATCCTCCAGCGAAGCCAACACGAGTTCGAACTACTCCCGGGGCACAGCCGAATTGTGCCTCCGGGAACCAAAATCAGCTCATTGCAAATGTTGCCCTCCGAACCATCCCGCTTGGCATTTTGTATATTCTTGATGTTTGTCTGAAATAATATTAGAAACAGAAATGACAGAAGTCCGTTACAATTCATTACAATGATACGTTTTCAATATGAAAAAATGAGTGGATATTTATATGTTAACTATTAACATCCTACATTTAATGTAAAGAGACTCTCTACATTCATTCATTGTTATTATTAAATAACAATGTTTTATCAGCCTTGTAACTTGTTTACTGCCTGGCATAATAATGCAGTGGCATTTCAAATAAGCAGGCCAATATCTATATCACTTCCCAGCCTGGGGCAAAAAAGTCATATAGATATAAAGCCAGCATTTTAAGCTATTTGATTGACTGCTAGAGCAGGGCCAATAAGTGATAAAGATTTAAGCTAAAGTGGCGGCCATCTTGTATTTTTTGTCAATCAAAGATACTTTTTAATTATATTCATGTGGTTTTAAAACATTTAAAATGAAACTAATTCAGATAATAAATAGTTATTTAATAAAATTGTCAATAAATAAGTGATTTGATATAGGCCGTGTTATTTGTCCTCGGGACAGTCGTATTGGCCCTCGGCCTTCAGCCTTGGGCCAATATGACTGCCCTCGGACAAATAACAGGGCCTATATCAAATCACAAATTAATTAAGATATAATATTTGGATGTGTGTTAAAATTCCTTTATGAATAGTTGAAAGTGCAGACTCTGATCAGACAGCACGAATGCATATGCTGATCAGAGTGTAGACTAGGCACAGATGAGTTATAAACCATGCTAAGCTATTTAATTGGTAATTTATATAAATCAACAATTGGTAAATTTAAAATGAAGAATTGACATTTTTCCTCAGAATTTCAATTTAATGAAAATAAGTGAGTCTACCTGTTGTTTTTGTGCACCTATGATTATGAATAAGCCTCTGTTAGGTGACTCTAATTCATGGCTTAATTCTTTATAAGCCTGGCAGATTCAAATAATTGATCAATTCCAGTTAAATCACAATTATTTGTTGTTCTAAAAGAAATCTAAGTAAATGAAGACATCCACACTTAAACAAGAAGATAAGACTTATTAACTATCCACTGTCAAATAATGATAAAATAAATGTTGATCTCAATGTAAACAAATTACTATGAATATGGGTTGCAGAAAAGCTTTGTATTCAAATATCCATAGAAATTCTGTAAAAATCAGCTCTGAGTCAATCACACTTGAATTTTTTTAGATGACAGTATCAATGGTCATTTCAAATTTTTCTGATTCTGAACCAGTGATATGTCAAAGCTGTTTTGACATGGCCAAGATCATACAATTGAGATTGGAGACCAGTCTCTAATCTTAAGATCATACAATTGAGATTGGAGACCAGTCTCTAATCTTAAGCATCTTATTAGCTGAAATGATGACTGACTTATTTTGGTCCACTTTTTCGAGCTTGGTCAGAATGTTTATCTCATGATATCTAGGTCAAGTTTGAAACTGGTTCATGTGACCTTGAAAAATAGGTCACTAGGTCAAGCTATAATAAAAGCTTGTCAGCACACTAGTGGTCTTAATTTTAGTCTTCACTTTCATTACCATAAGATCTTGGTTCCTTTCTTGAAATTGCCTTATTGCATTATGGGTTCCAGAGTTATGGCCCTGAAAGTGCCGTAATTAACTACACTGCAACTCCATTATATCGCGGACCTCGGGGTCCAAGCCCGCCAACCACGATATAAATGGAGCACGATATAAGTAAATAATCGCGCTAAAACAATAAGAATTCGTTTGTTTAAAAAATGTTGTCAGATGCATATATATCACAGTGTTGCGTAATTAACACGCCATGAAATCTACGAGTACATCAGGGAAAAATGTTTTAAAACAACTATTTAATATAATTTATTATATTTAGAATTTTTTTTAATAAAAAGAAATAAATTAATGTAAAAAATGTTAGTTCGTCGTTGTCCGTCGTTGACCATGAGCAGGTAATGTAAAAAAAACAAAACTGTTTGACGTTTCCTGCTCAATGTCTGTTATGGTAAGTAGCTTGAATTAATTGTCGCTGATTTGATGTTTTTCTCGCGGGCAAAATTCTGCCAGTGCTGTATCAGCTTGGTGTTTTTTGCACCTATTGTTCGTCACAAAGGTTGTTTCATGTCAAATCAGAAGCAACAGCAATGTTAAATTGTATCTGTTGGTGATCTTTTAAATGGCGTCTTAAATCCCTGCATGCAAAATGTAATAAACAATCTTCGCCGATAATGATACGACACGAAAAAAGTGTGCATTTCGTGAATTTGTCACCAACGTCGATTTACTCATTTGGTCTTTTTTACCACCCACGAAGAATGAACAAACATATATACATTGTAAATGTAAAAAAAATTGGGATCCAAGGACTGAGCGCGATATATTGGATATCGCGATATAACGGATCGCGATATAATGGAGCTGCAGTGTATTTAGACCTTGTCTGCACAATAGCAGCTTCATTTTTGATTTGAATTTACTCAGACTTGTACAATACTTTAGTTACTACAAGATCTTGGTTCCTTTCTTGAACCAGCTAGATTCCATAATGGGTTCCAGAGTTATGGCCCTTGAAAGAGCCAAAGTAAGCTTTTTGACCTTTTCTCCACAATAGCAGCTTTATTTTTTGACTTGATTTTTCCACACTTGCACACAACTCTTGCAAGCATTGAGCAGTTGTTGACAGGTGAGCGACCCAGGGTCCTATGGACCCTCTTGTATTACAGTTCCAATGTTTCTTTTATTTCTGTCAAATGTGTCAATATGTTTTAATTAGTGTCTAAGTGTATATGTTAGTTCACTTATGTAACTTATAAGTAACTTGCTACAGTCCTTGTGATGTCATGTTATACATGTATCCTTTAGCTGTTATATGTTGTTTTTATAGAATGTATCTAATCTTAGCTTAAGGTTATTTAATGAAACAATTGCCAGATACTGTGATATGAATCTAATATATGTTTATTTAATTTTTTATCATGTATAAGCAGACCTGACAACTTTTTCAAATCCCAATGAGGGAGATTTTTTCGCGACTTGTGATTCTCAACACGAAACCAGCAAGTTATTGTAAGTTTGTAACTATTGTATGAAGTTTAGTTGTGTAGTTTTGGAACTATTAAGAATGAGAAATAAATGTTCATATGCAATAAAATAGCTGATATTTATATGTATTTAAGATAAATATGCATATATATATATTTAGTTCTTTTAGATATGTTTCTAATTTTTGATGTGGAAGTTAAACGAGTTTTGTAAAGCAAGGGGTCTGGGGATCCTTATTTTGCCGCTACAGTGCAGTTTTGGAGACTTGAACTAAATATTTAGTGTAATAAATCTATTTCACGAACTGTGGCTGGTGATTTGGACAGGAGGAATGTGTTTCAAAACTAATTATAGCCTGGATAAATAAAAATTACAATCTAAAGTTAGAAGTCATCTGTAACTTGTAAAGCATGGTTGCGAAAACTAATTACTTTTGTATTTTTCTTCCAACTTGTGTTTCATTCCAAAACAAAAACTCAAGAAGGACTTAAAATAAACAGATCAACAAATCTTTACATATTTTACTGTGTTTTACACTTGAAACCATCTTTAAATTAATAAATGTTACTTTCTAAAGTTAATCATGATCACAATCCTTGACAACGTCAACAACAACAACAACAATCTGTCAACAAAAGAAATATAAAATAGAACAGAAAATTCAAAGTTTCACTATTTTAACTATTTTTTTAGCCCTGATTTTTATAGACGAGTGTGATTTCTCATCCAAAACCAAATTAATCGGCAAAATGTGGTAAAATTTTCAGGCACCAAAAATTGGATTTAACCCCTCCCACTCACTCTTTATTGGTCAATTGGACAATGATTTGTGTAAACAACGACCTTTCAGTGACAATTTCTTTATGGGGGAAGTAGCCCGAGGGTAATTTTGAGAGATCTTGGTTTTTCAAAAAACGGTATGACATAAGCGCATAGCGGCATAATTAAAGCATGTAGCAGATGTACAGTTTTGAGATCAAAGCGTAGCGCTCCCTCTACTCCTGCTGGGAGAATCCTGACTGAATATACAAATACAACAAAGAAAACAAATCGAAATGCAACTTGAACCTTAAATTGCATGGGGAAAACAAGATTTCGGGAGATTGCAAAGTGTTTCCGGGAATTCGGAAAATTAACTTAAATTCGGTGAATCCCGCAAAATACGGGCGAGTAGGCAGGTCTGTATAAGTTTTAATTAAACAGTGATATAGTGTGATAATCATATGAATCTGAAAATGTTCTATTCAATATTTTATCATGTATAATTTTTAAATAATAATAAATGTACAAGTTTCTTAATATTGCATGTTCCTTTTAATATATCATATAATTATGTTCCTGCTGAATAACTAAATGCTTGTTATTGTTTCTTGTTAATTTTATGTCGGTCAATAGCTATGCAATCATAGCTAATGTTAAGGTAATTCATACCCCAGACAGTACAGTTATCTTAATGATGGGCTGTGAAAATTAAATTATCATTTTTTCAACAATTTCCGGACAAATCGTTATTATATTGTTACAAACAGATGAATATTGATAATAACAGGAGACAATTGTTGAAAAAAATGAATTTTGTTAGAAAAGTAATAAAATGTGGTACCTGCTATGTTGTCTAATCCGGGTGTCAAAATAAAGCATTTTCCACTGAAATAAATCCAAAACAATTAATTACAATATCCAGTTCAATGTTCCATCTAGGGCCAACCAGTGTTACTTTTTCAAAATAACTTTTTAAACATTGACTATTATGAATTTTAAAACACTGCACAAATACCATCACACAAGATTTACATTGTTATACATGTAGAGATTAAACTGTCCTACAGGTAAACACAAGTGGGCATGATTTGCATGCTTTTTGCATGGGTGAGTGACCTCATGGGACAAAGGATGATGTGTTTGGATTTTGATTTATAAGAGCAATATTTTCAAGTTATTTTGAAAAAGTAACACTGGTTGACCCTAGATGTAACATTAAACTGGATATTGTAATTAATTATTTTTTATATATTTGAGCGGAAAGTGCTTTATTTTGACACCCGGATTAGACAACATAGCAGGTACCACATTTTATTACTTTTCTAACAAAATTCATTTTTGTCAACAATTGTCTCCTGTTATTATCAATATTCATCTGTTTGTAACAATATAATAACAGTTTGTTTGGAAATTGTTGAAAAAATGATAATTTAATTTTCACAGCTCATCATTAGTGCAACTGTACTAACTGGGGGTATGAAATACCTTAACCTTTATATACAATACCGACTATAAATAAAGGTTTGTATCTTGTATCTTGGTCATTTATAAGATGCTTGGGATTGGCGACTGATCTCCTTAGTCAGACAAGATCTGAACTAAATGTAAATGTATAATTGTACATGATTTTGTAAATCAATTAACAAAAAGCAGACAAATACCGATTATAGATATTTTAAAATCGTTGAAATATCCTCAAGGAATAAGGTTGTTTGTAGAAAGAGGTGTGGACACAGGGGTCAAATTACAGAGCATGAAACCAGGAAGATGTTTGTAACACTGTAACATATCAGTTTACTGCTTATGTAAGAACAAACGAGGTTACATAAACTTACAAACGTGATCAAATAAAATATGTATATAACTAGTTTCAATCCACACAAACAATCTATTATTCTTTACTACATAAAATGGTTAATGGGACAGATCTGCATCAAGTCAAGCTTACCACTAAGAACCAAGCAATTTAACTCGCTCCGGACATATTAATGGCGAAAATTATAAAAGGGAGATAACTGTTAATACTGTTGCTAAAAGTCATTATTCCGAATCTTATCGTGCACGAACGTCAAGGTATTCCCTCATTATTTGATAATAAAACCTTTATAGTGGGGGAAAATATTTAGGTTCGGTCTGGAGACCAAAAGCAGAACCCCTTTTCTTTTGCTTTCTTTTAATTCATTATTTTTGAAACGAACTTTATGTTGTATATTTTATCTCCTTGTCTGACTGTAGCAGTCGCTATTACAGTAAATCGATCTTACCTGGTTACCATGAAAAGAAATTGACATGTCCAAAAACTTTGAACAGTAATATCGGAAGTATTAATATGTATGAGCTGCTATAAAATAAAAATGGTAAAAACTCACTATGTAGTCATTGATTACTAACATGAGATTTCATTTAGTTCATGTACTAGGTTTGTGCTATGTGTTCTTCACGGTCGACGGACGTTTCGCCCCCAAGACAGTTCCTCCCTAGTCAGTTCGCCTTTAGTCATTTCGCACCCAATTTGAGAGCGAACTGTCCACAGAGTTTTTATAAGCAAAGCATATATATTTCACCAAACTTTTGCCGCATTTATTCTTATTTTACATAAAATTTGCTTTTGTTTAAGTCTCAACAAAAGTTCAGCTTTTAAACTTAGACTAATTCAAATGTTTGAACCAGTAAAAAGGCACTTGATTTTTAATATTTCAGAAGTAGAGCTGACACCCTTATATTCATAATGATGCAATAATAAGTTAATTAGAAACATAAGAACTATTTGCAATAATTATTTTTCGTGCATGGCTGTAATTTTAATTAATAATTGTATACAAAAGAACAGAGCGGAATAAAATACATTTAAGTCGAAGTATCAATTTGTAAAAAAGTTAATGGAAAGAATCAAAATGATAAGCGATAAATTAAGTGACATGGGAAATGGTTTATGAAGATTCTTTGAATATTTCAGTAGTAGAGCAGGTGTTTTTATTATAAATAATGCTGCAGAAATAATTTAATTAGAACCATTAGAAGTATTTGCAAAAAGTTACTTAACATTCATGAAATTAATTGTAAATAATAATTGTATATATAAAAAAGAACCAAATAAAATGCATATACGTCGAAGTATAGATTTGCAAATAAAAGTTACTAGAAAAAACGTAAGATAAGTGATATTTTTGTGTAACTATACCAACAAATATTTAATATGATAATTAAATGCTGAACATTTCTTCTTAAGATGTACTCTATTTCAAACACAAAGAATAAAAAATGTTTCATCCTATAAGACAATTTCATCTTCTGAACATGCTAACCTTATTACATGTTCGAACAAACTGATCCTGTAAGCAAATTACATTAATATTTAAAGCAGTTTTAAAATATATTAAAGACTCTAAGCGATTTAACCTTAATTAAATGCGTATATTGAAATTTACAGATGTTACCTATTCGCGGACGAGCGGATACTTGATTATTTTATTTGGATTGTCTAACTGACATGGACATGAATATACGGAACAACAACACTGTCATGTTACATAACACTTTAATTTAACTCTATGTAAAATTTCATTAGCCACTATATTATGTTATTTTATTTATTGGTGAGGACTGTTAATAGAGTGGTAATCACTTATTGCTTTTGTAATATTATGGCAAATAAAATATGGTTAAACAAAAAAAATATTTAAAGTAACAGAGATGACACCAAAACACGTAAATTCAGATGAATTAATGGAATTTTAGATGCAATAAAATAAAAATCTTGAGTTTTGACAGTCAATTTCAAATTACTAGCATGTGCTTATTAATCAACGGGAAGTTTGTATGTTGGTGGCATCTGACTCGAACTACCGCTGTGACATTTCCGAGTTTTTGACCACATACTGATTTCCAGATGTGGTCTGCATCGAACTGAAGGGTATATAAGAAAAGACACAACGACACTGTTTCATTATAGCTAATGCGATTAGATTTTTCACAAATTGTTTTAATTTATAAAGAAAACTTTTAAACTCTTGCCATGGTCTTTGATCCGTGTATAAAATGCCATAAGCATGTGAGACCACGCCAGCATGCTTATTACTTGGCATAATTGCTGATTTTTAATATATCAGCCTTTAATTTGTTTAAAATTAAAATGAAAATATCTCTTAAAAATTTGTTATTTTCATATTTGTCGTGTTTAGTGGCTTTAAAAGTTATCTTTTCATCTATTATAAGTAAATAGGGGGCGAAATGACCAGGGGCGAAATGACCAGGGGCGAACTGTCTAGGGAGGAAGTGACTTGGGGGCGAATTGACTAGGGTGAGGCAGTGACTTGGGCGCGAAACGTCCCGGAATCGTTCTTCACAACATCCGGAACTTGGATCATGAAGAACAGAGAGTTGTCTTACTCGCTCTATTAAATTTTAAACTGGACAATATTGTTATGCACTAAAATTGTTTTCTTAATGATTAACAAACTTTCAGTTCTTTTTATATATAATAACAATAGATATCAGTGGTTTTTAATAAAATGTTTAATAAAACTGTTTTAATAGCATGGAATCAAGGGAAACCACATATTTCTGCGCCGTAAAGTATTATTGGTTTAAGAGTTTTATTAACTAATTCAATTTGCGTATATTCACTGAATGATCCAGTCAGTTAAGATTTCTTAAACACTACATTGCAATATACTGTTGCTTGATATGCAATATGCTTATAAGCTATAAGAAATGAACCGCTTCTAAGGCGAATTCGATTCCAAGATATTCAAAATCATCGTCAATTTCAATTCTTATTTTCATAGTGAATGTTTATTTATTTATTTATTAGAACTCCTTTGGAAAAATAACTATTGAAGTTTTGCAAAAGTAACTAGTAAATTTACATTGTTCGCAATAGTTTACATACATGATAAGTGCATTTTGGAAGTCTCGCTGTTTAAAGTTCTACGGGGCATATTGTCAATGTAACGCATACAATTTAACAATTACATTTAGGTTTGAATGCACCATTATTCTGACAATAATCAAATTGCACCCAATGAACTTTTGCGCCTTTCTAATACTATCGGTGTTTTCATATACAATAGCTCTGGCCACAATAAAGTGTGCAGCCCCCGGGAACAAAGCCAGTTGTCTTCAAACACAGTATGTTTGCTCTGTTTTTATCTTTATCACCTTTGTTGCGTAACATCTTATACCATGTATATCATTAGTCAACATTAATTCGTGTTGGCATGTACGCTAGTTTGACCATGCACTCAGCGGGGTGGATGCAAAATAGATGAAACCAAAGATTTTCCGGTTTCTGGCGGTGTTTATCAGTTAATTAATATTCACCACAAGCAGAACAGAATAGAACCTATCTTTTCTTCTACACACAAGCGTGCTATTTTTCTGACAATCGGGACGAAGCGCTAGCGAAAGAAAAGAGACCTCGAAAAAGACAGTGCACGTTTGCTAAAATGTTAGCGACGAAAGAAGTAGAAAATCTAAAATCGGAGACGGCTGAAATTGCGGATTCTACGGATGGCTTAATCACACGCCGAAAAGGTACAGTAAAATTAAGATTTTTTTAAAAATTTAATTGTTTTGAAAGACTGGAAATCCAATACTTTTTTTATTAAAACAACAACGAAAGGTCGCCACAAACTAGGCTATAGCTGGCTCAAGTATTTAGGCCTACAACTTAGGAGCAGTTTGCCGAACCATGTTGTCACTACCCTCATTCGCGGCTGTGGCAACCAATCAGCATATAGATAAGCGATAAATGTTTGTATCTGTTAAAAGTTCTTTTTTACCCTTTATCATATTACTAAAGTCGAGTTTTTACTCTGTCTCACAGTTGCTGATGTTATTTCCTTGACAAGTGTTTTACTTTTTGCTTTCAATAACAAGCACCGTTCATGTCTATGATACTTGGAAGAATTGCTGCCATCATTTAGAAAAGATAAATAAGGACATTTTATCTATAAATTACAAGACATTTAATCAATAATTATTTCGCCTCTTATTTGGGACTTTTTGTGTATAGATACTGTTCTCTTCTTTCACTAAAAGACAGATGAAACTAATTACGTTAATTAAGATAGTTAAGAGAACACGCAGTAAAATAAGCAATAAGCACAACTGAACAAATTTAGAATACTTGTCAATGTTTTAGGACCCGATGAATCCAGTACGAGTTCGAGCACCGTCAGGGAGACCTGGGACAACAAAGCGCAGTACATACTGGCCGTCGTCGGCTACGCCGTCGGTCTGGGAAATGTATGGAGATTTCCGTACCTGGCACAGAAAAATGGAGGGGGTGAGTGTGGACTTAGGTGAAAACATTGTGTAAAAAACTTTTGAAACACAAAATAATTTTGCAAAAGACAATTTTCAGCTAAAATGGTTTTATACGCTCTTCCGAAATGAGTCTTATTATGTAAATATCCACATTGGCGGCCGAGAGGGCGGTGTCTTTGATGTGGGGATTCTTTCACAAGACTAAAAAGGACATGTAAGGGTATTATTGAGTTATATCTCTTTCAAATAGAGCTTTATCCGCACAAATCTTTATGGATATTGAACACAGAGTATCTATGAACAAGTGCATTGATAAAGGATCGTTAGTGGTTGGGTAAGCATCTAACTTCTGATACAGAGGTCGCTGACTGGATCCTCACAAAAATTCAGTTTTCCAACCAAATAAACCTTGAGAGTATGTAGTATTTTAACCATGGAAGTAGTGATTTTGTGTATCTTGTAACATTGCTAATAATATGCGCAAGGGAAGTTCAGCTATAGCAAAGAAAGAAAGTTACTGTGAACAAAATGATCAGAAAGTCAAACATACGATATACTGGCTTTATCAAAGCTGGATGATATAATATGGTTTATATATTATGTTTGCGATGTAAATAAATTATTGTTTAAACACGTGCACAGTGTAACTACCCATTTTTCCTCTATTACAGATGAGGATATTTCGGAATAGCACTTTCAACGAACAACACCAAAACCTATACACTAGTCATAGTTTTGTTTTATATCGTTGTATATTGATTATTATATCATTATGCTTTCAGGCGCCTTTCTGATCCCTTACACAATTATGTTGGCAATAGAAGGAATCCCTATCTTCTACTTAGAACTTGCAATTGGTCAAAGACTGAGAAAAGGGGCAGTCGGAGCTTGGGGCGAAATCAGCCCTTACTTAGGCGGCATAGGGATCGCCAGTGCTGTAGTGTCGTTTTGGGTCGGCTTCTACTATAATACCATCATAGCATGGTGTTTGTACTACCTGGTGCAGAGCTTTATGTCGCCACTACCGTGGGCTCAGTGTCCGACGACCGTCGTCGGTAATACAACAACCGTCGTAGAAGAATGCCAGGTAAACCATTGGTGTAACGGTTGATGTCACGGTTTTATGTATTTTTTATTATTTAAATACAGAAACAAAAGGCGGGTTAGACATTAGCATGAAAAATTTTAGTCTCAATATATATATGGGTCTGAAAAGGAAATTGTGACGTTCTGAGGAGTTTACATATTCAATTTACATATTATAGCAAATAAACTTCTGCAACGAGCAGCCTTGAAGTCACTCTCTTACACTATCGGCTCATTGTAAAGTGAGTGTAAGGAACGACAACTCTGCGAAGGAGATGGCCTTGAAATGTTTTCACATTGCGATGTCACGCTTTGAGCTGGATAACAGTTCCGAAAAGCTTTACGTGTTGCACAATAAAGATACGTACTAGTTTATAAAAAAGTTACAAAATATAATATATAAAAGTAACAAAATAATTATATAATATATGAAAAGTAACTTAATTATTATATAGTGTATTAACAGAAACATAATATTATAATATATAAAAAGTAACATAATATATTATATGAAAAGTAACATTATATAATTAATTAAATTTAACATAACATAATACATGTATATGAAAAGTAACATAATAAATGTATATGAAAAGTAACATAATACAATATATGACAAGTAACATATTATAATATATGAAAATAACATAATACAATATATGAAAAGTAACGCAGTAATCTACAATTTTAGCTGAGCAGCCCGACAACATACTTCTGGTACCGAGAGACGCTGAACATTTCCCCCGACGTTAACGACGGCGGTAGCATCGGCTGGTGGATTGTGGTATCGCTGCTAGCAGCCTGGGTCCTCGTGTTTCTCTGTATCTGCAAGGGAATAGCGTCTAGTGGGAAGGTATACGTTACAGTTATTTATTTAGTCCAATGGTTAAGGCTGTTGACTGGTTGGTTAGAGGCAAATAACCACTTTGGGTTAATTTAATCCCGGAGTAGAAATATTTCATGCGAGGAATCTATCCAGCTAACTTGCCGAAGGTCGATGTGCCAAACTGAGTGCTCGCCGTGCAGGATGAATACTAATTCAGCTTGACACTTACCATTCTAAAATATAATCTAAAATTTGTAAGGTCGCTTTATCATAGGACCTGGCAAGATAAAACATTAGTTGCTCATGCGGTTTTGGAATGTGGAGGTTTATAGCACGAACATACGGCCACGTACCTCGGTACAAGTACGTCCCGACATAATTTGTGTAATCACCTCAATTCTATATTTCAGTTGGCAGGAGATGTGGTTTCCTCATTTGTCAGGTTGCCCTTTTCGCGGCAAAGTATCCACATTTTGATAGGTTGTATATTGTAATAAAGCGTTTCCATATTTTCAGGTTGTTTATTTCACAGCAACATTTCCTTACTTGGTACTCGTGATATTCTTCTTCCGCGGAGTGACGCTGGACGGGTTTCACCACGGACTTAAACACTTCTTTGTCCCGGATGTAAGTACAGGGCTGAAGGTTATAAAACTGAGCATGGAAACCAGTCTCAAATCTCAAGCATCTGATTGGCTGAAATGGCGATCGGTCGCCATTTCATCCAATCAGATGCTTGAGATTTGAGACTGGTTTCCATGCTCAGTTTTATAACCTTGGACACTAGCGATATTCTTTGATAACATTTAAAACCATTTGAGGACAAATATATGTAGGTTTCAAAGTTGTTTAAGAGTCCAAAAAAAAATCTTAAAACCACATATTAGGCTTGTTTTTTTCCATTGTTTCAGGACTGAGGATCCTGATTTGAGGATTTCAAATGTGTTTTCATAATTTGAACGAACGACTCTATGGACTGGCGTATATTTTGTTAATAGCAGAACTGACTGGCATGTCGTTTCGACTCAAGATTTCAGTATTCAAAAGCAAATGAAATTTAAATACTGATAATAGTTCAAAATTTGTTAAGTACACTAAATCTTGTGCAAACGAAGCGAATGCTATCTAGAGTTATTTCCCTTTATCTTTGTTAAGAATATCACTTTTTGTCATCCTCCGGAAAACCTCATTTTAATGATGTTTCAACAATGGGATTTATACCAAATACACGGCCACTTTCTATGTTTGGTTGAATAAAATATATAATGTGCTTTCCCCCCTGAAATTCTGATTTATCCATACTTTAAATTGTACTTATCTTATATGGTTTGCTCTGTTCAAAGATACTGTAAGTACTTTGCGGATTAATTTTTAATATTACACAGACCTCGCTCGTTTATTGACGTAACTTTAGTGCAAACTGAATATCCCTTTCGGAAGCATCTATATATTGCCTATGATCATTTTACGGAATTGAAACTACACGAAAATTTCGTCTAGGAATAAGTCGAGGGGAAGGGATTACAAATATTGGGGTGGGGGATGCATACCATTATATATAATTTACAAAACAAGTAACATACTATTACGCTTTTAAGATGCTTTAACAACATTAACCGTTAATTGTGAAACATTCAGCGTCAGTTGTTACTTTTAAAGTTTCAAGAATAGTTTCACAGGTGAAAATCACTCACAATGGATAAGGCACATACAGACGTTATAGTCAACCGACATCGCTCTTTCGGTTCTTTCAGTTCAGCCGTCTGGCAGATGCTCAGGTGTGGTTGGACGCTGCTACACAGATATTCTTCAGCCTCGGCCTAGCTTTTGGAGGGCTCATCGCCTTTGCATCGTACATGCCAGTGAAAAACAATTGTTACCGGGACGCCGTGCTCGTATCTGTCGTCAACTGTGGAACGTCGGTATTCGCAGGCGTTGTCGTGTTTTCAATTTTAGGTAAACATACTATGAGAAATAACAAGTTACATGTTATTGGATGATAATTTTATTGAAGCGTAATATTGAATTAAAACTTGAAGGCTTGTGTAATTGAATTATTCATTTATTTATTGCTAGTATGCGTAAACAGTTTGATGTTCTTCCATTACGTGTGTGGGAGTTTGTTTGTTCATGTTATTTGAAACCTCTAGTGTAATATCAAAATCATTAACTTGTTGATAAGTAGTCATTAAATTTTGCTGATCACTTATAGAATCAAATATCTAATGGGTTCTATTTGTACGATACTAGGTTATGTGCATTTCTTTTGCACGTCTGTCCTGTTTTCAGGATTTAAAGCCACGCAGAGTTTTAACGCGTGCATGGAATCACGTAATGCGGTCATTAAACGTCTATTCAATTCAACTGACGTTGTCATTCCGTCTGTTGGCGCCGTGACAAACTTCACGCAGTACAGTAACGATAATCAGACCTGGTATACCACAGAGGGCGTTATGCCGGAGCTACCTGTCTGTGATCTACAGCAGGAAATTGAAAAGGTAGCTTATATTTCAGTCTTTTGTTCCAAAATGACAATCTTTCTAATATTCTAATCTTGTCTTAATGTTTTATAGGGGTTATAAGACACGTCACACGTTGTAATGTTAGCTTAGGAAACGTCAGAATTAATAGCGTCAGTATAAGCAAAGTATTATCTTTTGGCTCACTGAAGAAGGAAGTATGAATGTTACATACCTTTAATAAGGTTAAGTGGATTCCCTAAATTGTTGGGAAAAGGGTACGTTTATCGATGGTGTTCTGGATGGACTTGGTTAGGGTAGGAGAGAAGTACTAGTAGTTTTAATTTCTACCAGCCTAACCATAACGCTAACACTGACGGGAACAGATGTACAAGTTAAAATAATATCGTCCCTAAGGTTCATGATTAATATGCATTGAGAAAATACTTGTCTTTTTTCAGTCAGGTTCCGGTACTGGGTTAGCTTTTATTGCTTTCACAGAGGCTATAAACCAGTTCCCGGTCTCGCAGTTGTGGGCGGTACTGTTCTTCCTGATGCTGCTTACACTTGGACTTGACTCTATGTTTGGAATGGTGGAAAGCGTTGTCACCTCACTCATAGATTTGAACCTTCTGCCAAAGCTTAAGAAGTGGCATTACTTCAGTATGTAGCCATCATTAAACCTTTACTCCATAGAACCAACTTTATTGCTTGACGAACAGTGTAGATCCAGATCAGCCAACACATCCATGCCTTTGCGATAGGATCTTCGTTGTTCGCTTTAAATTAATAAGTAATTTATAACCAAAATGCGACCAGTGCAGATCCAGATCAGATGACATGGATGTTCAGGCTGATCTAGATCTACACTGGTCGCACATGCGTTAAAACACGTATACATATATATGGGTTGAACTGATGAATGACTTTAGTTACATTTTGAACTTTACGATTTAACTATCCAACATGTGCATGTCTGTATGCAAATGTTTACCAACATTTAAATTTATAATTCTGCTCATTCAGCAACTTTGTCACCTGAATGACATAATCATGCATAGAAATTGCTCATTTATTCTGAATTTAGTGTTATTTTATTGCCAGACAACCGAGAGGTCCTCGGGCTTCTGTAACATCTGGTGAAATACAACCTCTTTTTTAACAGATGGGCACATCATCAGTAAAGTGTTCATTTAATCTTAATTTGTTGTATTTGACACGTTAATGCTCAGAATAGATATAAGGCTTCTACTAAGGGTCAATAGAATCAGAGTAAAAGAAAACAGCAAGTTAAAATAAAACAACAAAACGTATGGAAACACTTCACCTTGTATGTACTAGGGGCCGTTTACAGACGCCTTCCCCTGAAAAAATTCTTTCCCCAAAAAGTTACTTTATATCAGTTGTTTTTTATTCCATTTGAGAGAGGAAATCGTGCTATTTTTCACTTATACTAGAGAAAAAAATTAGATTCTCATCCGGATTTTAGGGGAAAATGGGGCGGTTGGACACTTTTTAATTTGTATTTTTTATTAACGAAATACACGAGAACAGAAGTAAAAACTAAAAGTGACTCTCTGCAGAAATGGCATTTATAGTTACCAGAACCTTTGGTGTAAATATTCGTCCATCTTTTAAATTTCTTCCAAAAAATCATGATAACATCTTACAAAAGTAGCACGTAGCTGCCTATTCTTGCTTGAAAAGCCATACCAGTCTTTGATAATGACACTATCACCTTCGGTAAGCTTTGAAATGATGAACATTTTATTTTATTATTGTCGCCCTTTTTTTTTTCCATATCCGGGATGGTCTAAAACCCGTTTTGTCCGGAACGGAATATATTCCGATTTTTTTTACCAATAACATTTTTTGGGGCGGGTGGTTTTGGACAGGGGCGGGCGGGGATGAGAATCTAAAAAAAAATTTCTATTGCCTAAAATCACAGGGCACGGGCCCCTTCCCTTTGAAGTGAAGAAAGCCATGATGTTAACGAGCAGATTGTCTACTACCTAGTTTGTTCCGTATGGTGATTCTTACCGATGTACCTTTTGGTTTCTAGGAAATTGATCTGAATATGTCTGTAATAGATTAACGAAAAAAAACGGATATTTCTGCTGTATAAATTATAAATTTACAATTAATCGGATAAAGCTGTTTCACATACGGGACGAAGTAGATCGAGATCAGCCATCACATCCGTGCCGTCTAACAGGATCTACACCATTCGCTTTCAGATTTATTGGGCTATTTCTGACCAAAAAGCGATCCAGTTCAGACGGTACGGATGAGCCGGCTGATCTGATCTACCCTGGTCGCACATGCGATAAAATCCGTAATACTGTATGTTGAAATGTCTTTGCCCTACTGACATTGATTGGAAATGTGCCCAAGATCCTAACACTAAATCTGATGGCCAGACTCAAATCTCAAGCTTCTGATTGGCAGAAACGGCGACCAGTCGCCATTTCGGCCAATCGGATGCTTTAGACTTGAGACTGGTCTCCTGATTTAGTCTTTCTATGTTGCAGGTATTGTTTGTGGATTATCGTTCATTATGTCCCTGTGTTTTGCGAACCAAGCCGGGCCGTACATCTTCGTCTTATTTGATGAGTACAGTGGCAACATTCCTCTTCTGATAATAGCTCTCCTCCAAGTTCTTCTCGTGTCTTATGTGTATGGACTTAAAAAGTAAGTGATCAGGCTAAATACATGGCGACATAATTATTACAAAAATAAGCCTAAAATCAGTGAATAATAAAGAGAACTAGGAATTGAGAATTGTCTCAAATCTCAAGCATCTGATTGGTTGAAATGGAGTGTCCATTTCAACTTATCAGTGCCCAAGGTTACAAAACTGAGCATGGAAATCCAATG
This sequence comes from Corbicula japonica, assembly GCA_038501625.1. Classification (NCBI taxonomy): domain Eukaryota; kingdom Metazoa; phylum Mollusca; class Bivalvia; order Venerida; family Cyrenidae; genus Corbicula; species Corbicula japonica. The sequence continues at coordinate 1,719,686 of JAZAYU010000116.1, forward strand.
GAAATTCCAATCTCAGTTTTATAACCTTCAGCCCAGATGTCTTGAATTGAAATAGAAGATTTGAGACAGTTTCATAACATGATCAAAAACAGGACCATCCTCTAAACATGAGCGTCTAAATGGTCAATACGGAGACTAGAAGCTGTTTTAGAAGGCAGCTGGTCTCCTGCTTCAGCGTAATTATCTCCAGATTGTTTCGGTGGTGGGCCGGTGTACTCGAAACAAACAGTTATTTCCAGTAACTGACAAATCATTACAACCGATGACGTTGTGCAGTTCCATTAATTTTGGTAGGAACAAAATTAAAACAAATGGTACGTTATAAATCTCAATTCTCACGAATTATGAAATCACAAAACAATCTTGACATATTCACCTTAGCGCTCGTCGGCGGTCGGGTGATAATTGCAAAAATTATGTTACCTTACAGTTTATGAATACACCTCTTTTATGTCTCCAATTTCTCTCAAAAACTTACAATAACTGATTGCAGGAACAAACAATGCCTAGCTTAATCAGTACAGACAACAAACAAACGATATTGTCATAATATGCCATAAACGCAAGGTTATAATAACGCATTGATTAATTGAATAAATTGTCTCGCGTATAAGCAATCAACGTCAACCAATGTTAAAAGATACGAAAATTATGCATTAAAATGTGCATAAGTCTTACTCGAGAAGAGATCAAACAAAATTGCTGCACTCTTGTTTCATACGTAGAAATAAGGAAATAAAAGACCATTTAGTTGTAGTTTTATTCGTTACTCCATAGGATATAGCTGTTATCCCATGGTCGATCCATTCAGAATCCTCACTGTTCGCTTTAGATTCATAAGATTATTTTTATCCAAAACACCATCAGTAAAGGTGCAGATCAAATTCAATAAAGTATACATATAGTCAATGAATAATATATTTGTTCCCGCTTTATTGTGTAGGTTCGGAGATGATATCGAGCTGATGACTGGACAGAGGCCGAACTGGTACTGGATGGTCTGCTGGAAGTACGTCTCTCCCCTCACCATGTCGATTATATTGCTCGCCAGTCTGGCCAAGATGCTGACTGGCACCACGTACGAGGCGTGGGATAGCACATTGGTAAGTTTAAGGGTTTTTGAGATGTTTGCTCTAATAAGGTTTAACAAATAGTGAATGTGGGATGGGTTCTCTTGACGTTTGTTAAGATCAGCATAAAAGGAGTGTCTTACCGAACCAAACAAGAGACAATCACGCTTTCCGAAAATCCATGGCGGTTAATATTCATTGAGGTTAACAAGTTTATTGAATGCATTATTTATTGACTGCATATTTACGGTGACAAACATTTTATCTGACAAACAGAGTTAACAGATTTGTAAGAAGTACTATTCAGATACTAAATAACTTTTTTTATTTCCAGGGAGAAAATGTAACTCGGGACTGGCCTGGTTGGTGTAAGTTCCTGGCAGCCAGTCTAATATTGAGCCCTACGTTGTGGATCCCGGGTGTCGCCTTAGCAAAATACTTCAGGTAACAACCGACAGTTTTGTCATATTTCATAAATAATGGTTTATAATACAATCAAACAAACACAGACATCGGCCATACAAAAAACGCGTTCAGAGGCGGGTGGGGCTTTCAAATGGGAACTTATTACTAGTACAACAACTAAATATTTTTCTTTCCGATAATGTATATTTCATGGCTCATCTCACACGAATGAGGAACATAGCTTAATTTACAGAAAAGTAAGCAACTAGGGAACTTTAATAATTACATTTTCTTTGACAGATTGTACAACTGGACAAAACCGGAACCAGCATTTTTCCCGCGTGAAAAACTTCAAGCAGAGCTAGACTCATCAAAGGAGTATACACGCCCTTTCGAATCAAAATGGAAGACGGCATGGGAGCGTAAATTATTCTACTGGATGCCTTTTTGTGGTGTAACGAACGAAATTGAAGAAGATGGGCCAATCAAAGTCGAAATCAAAGACACCTCGTCGATAGACACCGGGGAAGAATCACCGTGTTGAATCAACAGCAGTGGTATACCGGTGAAAGATTTATTTGCTGTCGTATTATACCAGCAGTTGGAATGCAAAATTGATCTCTTAAACAAAAGTTGATCTCATTTTTATAGACTGTATTTTAATACGTTATATTTTTGAAGACATTGACACGGTTGTAAATAAACTTATGGACGTCATTAGGAAGCATGGAGAAATAGTTATGATCTCATATTTAGTCTTTAGCCTGAGATATCCTGCATTATTATAATATCCACATTTGTCAATTTAAAACGAAACAAGAAATCTTCATTGAACTATTCAATAATATTTTAAACTCACCTGCCATTTTATAGACGGTTAATATGACAGACACCCTTATTTTCTTTTTTAAAATATATATAGTGAAGACTGAACTATACTGTTAAGTTTAAGAGGAGTATTAAAGATGTCTGTGAAGTGCAACAAGGCCCTAAGACCATGAACTGAGTTCGGAGACCAGTCTTTTCTATTTGACATTCTTGAAATTTAAGACCGGTCTCCAGTTTCAGTTTTATGATGTTGGGCACAAGACTCTGCAAGCCGAAGATTTCAATCCTGCATGCTCCATATAAAAACTAAACTCATTCTTGAACCTGCTTGATTGTCATGTCACAGTCCCATCACAAGGTGCAATACTGCATAAAACACATCAATCCGACTAAAACTAATTGTATGTAATAGAACTGTGTGTTATTTTAGTTTTAAATTTGTAATTTAGTATAAATAAATCTGATTTTTATTCATTTATTTGGTTGTCATTTATGTTTTGAAACGGTGTAAGGCAAACACACCAAAGAAATCAAAGACGAAATTTGATAATAATATAATCACCGGGTTGCACCATCCATGCAAATTGTATACCCGAAAGGTGTAATTTATATTTTATCAACGATCTCCCAGCAAAGGAAAGTAATGCCTTTATGGAGACATTTGTTTCGCAATTAGTTGGATCAAATAGATCTAACAATATGTTTCAAGCAGCGAACCATTTCGGTAGTTTTTTGTAGTGTTTAATGAAATGCACTTTCGTAACCAGTTAAAAGTTAGTGAAGGCTTTACATTAGGTAAATCCAAAATCAATTAATGTGTCTCACCCAAATTGCTCTCGCTGTATTGTATGTAAAAAACAAGGATGACATTAGAATTTCACTAAACAGACGTTGTTAATTTCACGGAAGCTGTCTTAATTTTTTAGTAGGTAACCTAAAATATTTTGACATACAATCAAACGTTACGCACTTGATTTACAATTTAAATCTCCATAACTCAACTTTCAAATTCGACCCATTTGATACGTAAAGGCTCACGAAGCGATTCAACGAATACATTGTCTTTTACTTCGATACCGATTCGCTTTCTTGCCTTTGGGACAATTTATACACCCTTAAGACAATGTGGGCACACTATACTGAATAGTTAATTTACGGAGCACTTGGTTTCAAAATTTTAATATAAGCCTGGGACATGAATTTATTGACGGGCGTCGGTGTGTTGAAGTTCCACGATGTCGTCTCGTTTATCTCAGATGGAGACTGATTCAGAAATTGGAGAGACATTTAAACTCACCCAGTCACGAGTGACAGCTAGAAAAACGTCTTTGAATGCCTTTTCTGATGATCTGTTGAACTGTCAGCTGTGTCACAGTCGCTTCAAGAATCCGAAAAGTTTGACGTGTTTGCACTCATTCTGTGAGACTTGTTTGGATATTTATATTGCTAAGCTTCCAGGTGGCAAAAGTCGAGTTTTTCCTTGTCCGGTTTGCCAGGAGTTAAACCCAGTACCAAAGACCAACCCTTGGGCCCCGGAGATTCCCGGAGACGAATCCGCCAGAGCAATGTCGATTTCACGGCGGTCCTCTGTGAGCGAATTCACGGATCGTGCGGATAGATCCATGGCGCTGACATTGAGACATGATCGGAAATGTGACCCGTGCGCCGAGAACGACGAGACCGTGCAGGCGTTGTACTGGTGTCCCACGTGCAGAGAGTCACTTTGTGACATGTGTACAAAAAGCCATCGTGGAATGAAGATCACAAGAAGTCACGCGCTAATGGATATAGACGACGTACGAGAGAAGGGTATACACATGATACGTACCCACGAGGTATGCCCCGAACACAGAGGAAAGCTGCTAGACCTTTTCTGCCAGGACCACCAATGCGCAGTGTGTAACACTTGCGTCGCTATTCACCATCGACGCTGCGATACGATCCTAGCCATTGACAGAGTGGCCCGTTCCAACCGGTCCAAGAAAACCAACAAAAATCTCCAGCAGCGCCTGAGACATTGCATCAGTGTCGTCGATCACGTCCTGTCAACAAAAGAACAGTCCAAAAGTAAACTTATCTCAAAGAAGGAAGGAATTCTAGAAGAAGTTGCCAAACTCAAAATGTCCATAATTCAATTGTTGAACGAGCTAGAGGAGAAGATGAAGGATGAAATCGATGCTGTCAGCAGGGATTATGAAGATATACTACAAGGAAAGATTGACAGGAGTAAGGGATTGAGGGACTCTATCCAGAGCGCTTTATCTACAATCCAGGCCTCACTAGACGCCGGCACGGACTACCAACAGGTTTTAGCCACACAGACTTTGCGGGAAGAATGCGAGAAGTACGAACACATGGCTGACAATGAGAGGATCGACTACAAGGATGTAGACCTCATGTTCACGGCGGACGAGAATCTCGTGAGATTAGCTAAAATGGTGGACAGGATGGGATATGTTGAAATCTCGGAGAAACGAGAGATGTCGAAGCCGTTTAAACATTGCTCGGCGCAGAAGAATGGTATTTTAAATGGCAAGATAAAAGGCGACAGGAATGGATGTATTTTCAACTCAGTTGACATTGGCGAGACAGGAGAAATTATTCTTTCAGATTTCAATAACTGTTCAATAAAGCTTTTTGATCAGTTTGGAATGTTCCGCTCATCACAGAAGATGAATTCGCCTCCAAGAGGTGTTTGCATGCTTCCAGACAAAATGGCCGCCGTCGCTCTTCCAGAAGAATGTATAATAAAGCTTTTGTCTTGCGAAGGAAAGTTTTTGTCCACTGTAAAAGAACTAAGTACATCCTTTAAAGCTTACAGAATCAGTAATTACCGAGGAAAGCTGGTCGGGATCTGTTATTCGAAGGCCTGTCGAAGTTTGTCAATCGTTGAGAGGAACGGACGCGTGGAAAAAACAATAACACGAAAACGAGACTACAAGGGATTAGGAGGCGTGGCTTACGATCCGGTGAAGAATTACTTGTATATGTCGGATCGTGACGCAATTAGTTGTTTTAATGGCGCGGGAAAACAGATTTTCCACAACACGTACAGGCGGACGGACCTAAGGGGCATGGCTTTGGATTGCCAAGGTAACCTTTACGTCTGCTCACACGATTCGGGCCAGGTTCTCCAGATTTCACCAGACGGGACGCTCATCAAGTCGATATTGGTTCCAATTTCCCCACAAGATGTCGCTATAGAACCTATGGGGAACAAAATGGTCGTCGTAGGGCTGGGAGAAATAATCCACGTTTATAATCTGGTGTAGTTGGTCATGAACTAGTGTGATACATAAGTCGGAGAGAATTGTGAATAATTAGATCATGAATGACAGTAAACAGAAATGTGTCGTAAGAAAAGAAAAGTTTGACAAAGGTGGAAAATAATTATGCCAAAAGGTTTAATTATCTGACAATTAAAGAAAAAAGACACGAAACGGCTGTATAAATTCTCTGCATTCCATTCCCATGTATACCTGCATAATCATTGTAATTGTCTTGTTTATTTTGTGTTCGAGAAAGTTTGTCTTCCAGTGCCATCAAAACAACTGTTGCTTTACTTGGTTTTCAGTTGCATGTTTTGTGTGTTATTTTGTTATTTTAAAACATTTGATCTTTGTATTGCGTCAACCGATTCCATTATATCTGAAACAATTTTCTGTTGATGTTTGCGAACGTTTTAAGAATATTTATTAAATTTATCACAACCTTAATATTAATAATAAAATCCTGTTTCTGAGAACTAAACTGGGCATAAAATCATAAACTAAGATTGGAGACCAGTCTCAAATCTCAAGCATATGATTAGTTGAAATGGATCAGTCTCAAATTTCAATCTTCTGATTGGCTTCAATGGAGACAAGTCTCCAATCAAATGCTTGAGACTTGAGACTGGTCTCCAGTTTAAATTTTATAATCTTGGAGCACCGGAGATCTTCCCATGTTGCAGAAAGTGTTTGACAGTTTTATAGGCATATTGCAACTCCAGCCTTTTATCATATCATTTAGAAGACAGTTTTTACAGGTGTTGCCTTGGGAATATTTTCGGTATTTATCATGCATCGAGTTTGCTAAATACCCTCACCTGGTCTATCCGCGCTCGTTAGCGATTAGTTCAAGTCTCAAGCACGATTCCCACACGCTGAACGTTGAATGTGGAGCAAAAACCGATATGAATTATAATGAAAGCTAATTACGTTTTTTTTTAATTTTGAGTAACATTTGCATGATAATTTTGCAATACAGTGATAGTTCTGCGAGGAAATGACGAATGCGTGTTCATTTGGCCGATTGCATAATCACTCTGTTTAAAGTTAGTATAGTACGTTATCGATAACATGACAGTCACGTGACATACAAGTTCATTTATATATATGGATTATCAGCAAGGGTATTTATATTGTCATGTTTTCCTAACGAGTTTTGAGTGGCAGAATAATTAATTTAATTTAAAATCCTATCTGACATAAGATAATTATTGGTTAAATAAACAAAATATCATGTGACTGTCTACCTATCCAAAACTTGTTGTAATAACTCATTCGATTATTGAAATAGATCTAACTTTAAAAAACGTAGTTTACACTGAAAACTCAGCGATTCTTTACCCGTGCTGAGCAACCACCTGTCAATAGCAATCGATCACATAAAATGGTCTTTATTCACAAATTGAATGACTGCGAGGCTCAATTATTACGACGTGAATTCACCGTGGAACAATAACCCTTAACTCCATGGAATATGAATTTTATCTTATCTACATGAGCGGCTTGTGTAGATCCTTATTATCCTGCACTTTCGTGCCCCCCCCCCCCCCGATTAGGATCTACACCACTAGTATTTGCTTATAGATTCAGCCAAACAAGCAGGACTATATAGATCCAGATCAAATAGCTTATTTGAATCTTTACTGATCGCCAATATATCATCCAGTAAAGGGTTAAATCCCAAGTATTTAAGTACATTTTATGGAAAACATATCATCACTTCTCGGCTAGCACAGCAGGTGCTTCCAACCTGTTGTTTGACACTTCGTTATGAAATATTTGAACGGTGCGTTTTTCTCTGTACAGAATGCACCTTTTGGCTTTCCGTAGCAAAATGTGGACTACCTAAATGCCAGACGCGTTCTTTTTAATTCATGTAATACCATGAATATTTCATCACTCGCTTCTGTTTGGATTGTTGAAATAATTCTTATATAAATATTTACCATCAACAAAACCACCTGTTTAGAAAATATATACTAACATCACTTCATTGTAGTAGGCTAAAAATCAACATCACAGGATCAGCACATAGAAACCCAAATTATTAGATTAAAATTGTTCATTAATACCAAGAATAAAATCTTTTATGTTCTATGTGTGCTTTACCTAAGAAACCATAAAGTAACCTCTCATAAAAAACGGAGCCATGCCATTACGGGGCTATGCTTTTTAAGTTACTTTAATTGAATGTAATGAGGAAATACGAATTAGAAACAATGAACTTTAAAATGAAGATAATTAATGAAATGGCAGGGATTCCTAGTTTTGCAGTGTATTAGCTTCACTCAGATTTCACCAGGTAATATCGTTAAAGTTAATTCTCCTGTGTATTAAATGTTTTACTGAAAGGTTCAGATTGCTCTAGCATTGATTATTGTTTATTTCTGTAACATGATAATAGTTCTTTCAAATTCTCTTTCGTTTATTGTTTTCTATGATAGGCCACACAAGTTAAAAAATACAGTTGAGTGGCTTCGGAATCGTAGTACTGTCAAACGGGTCTAGAAACCCAGACTTCTGATTTGATAGTTTGGAGATCCAACAACCAGTCAGTGGCTTTGGGTTTGAGAGAATTAAAGTTCGTTTTACATTGGTATAAATCAGTCGGGTAGGGTAGATAAAGTATACAATAGTCGAACTAAAAGACCAAAATGTTAGTCAGACTATTTAAAACTGAACAGTCGGCAATTTTCTTACTAATTGTCCTGGTTCTGTTAAATTTCCGTAAATATTTGACAAATTACTGACGTTTTGCATTCAAATTTCATAAAGTAAGTGTCTATTAGGGAGTTGATTATGTAAAGAAGAGATGACGATCCTCTATGTTAATTATACGTTTCTTTATAATTTTCACTTTCCCAAACTGTGTGAAGCTATTATGTAATTTACGTAAGTTTTCAATTACTTCTAAAATGAAAGCCAAAGTATTATTTTGCAAGTAAATTACACTTGTGCAAATTGCTTGACATTTAGGCCTACGGAGATAATTTATTACAACTTTTACAAAATTTTAAAGTGTTTTATATCTCTTTATCATTTTTCTTTCATTTTCGTTTGGAAAAAAATCGCCTCAATCAAAATGTGACTTTATATGTAAACACTTCGTGCGAAATTCTTGTTTCTGTTCCTGCTCCACAAACAAAAAAGAGACCTTGGCTGAAGGTTATAAAACTGAGATTGGAAACCAGTCTCAAATCTAAAGGATCTGATTGGCTGAAATGGTGACTAGTCGCCACTTCAGCCAATCAGATGCTTGATATTTGATAATGGTTTCCATGCTCAGTTATATAACCTAGGGCACATAGCCACATTAAACCGAGCCGGGCAGATTCTAAATGGCTCGTGTTGCTAACAGACCAACCACCTATTAAAGTTCATTTGCCTATGTTGTATAGGTACCACATTAACAACGGATATGTTCAGTCATGATAGGCAACGGTAAGTTTATCACGAAAGACTACAGGGCGGATCCAGAGGTGCAGCAATATTTATCTTCTGTGGGATTTTGGCCAGACAGTTGGAAATTATCATGCAGCTACCATAAGAAAACCCCGAAAGAACCCCCTTTCCAGACATCTTGCCTCTGACCCTGAGCCTAGGAGAGATTAGCCAACGATAACGAATTCGAACGCCCCGGATTGCCTGGGTTATATAGAACATCATTACAGGTAACATTGGAATCACCCATCTTGACGGTTTCTTGAATTGTTTTAGGAAGAAAACCATGTTACATACAGTTTATTAATAAATGTGAAAGCAGAATATTAGAACTGTTCGGTAGATCTAGCTCAAAATTTGAGTGCTAAAACTGACATTTAAAATGGGAAAGCTAAAATTGACACTAACATAGGACAGCTTAAAGTGACACTGATATGGGACTACTAAAACGACACCGAATATTGGACTGCTAAAACGACGCCGAATATTTGACTGCTAAAAGTGGCACTGTATATTGGACTGCTAAAAGTGGCACTGATTATAGGACTTCTAAGCGTGGCACTGAATATAAGACTGTTAAAAGTGGCACTGAATAAAGGACTGCTAAAAGTGGCGCTGAATATGGGACTGCTAAAAGTGGCAGTGAATAGGTGACTAATTAAAGTGGCACTGAATATAGGAATGCTTGAATGGCTGCAAAAAGTGAGAATAAATACTGGACTGATAAAAAAGTAGCACTGAATATGTGACTGCTAAAAGTGGCACTGATTATTGGACAACTTACCACTAAATATTGCACTGCTAAAAGTCACAATGAATATGGGACTGCTAAAAGTAAAACTGACTATAGACTGCCAAAAATGACACGGAATATTGAACTGCGACATTAAATAACAACTAGCGCTTTACGCACAGCGGTTGCCTATGAGGCCATGGATCTCGGGTTCGATCTCCCGCTACTCCAGCTATAATTCGCTAAAAGTCTTTTGAATGAGATTTAACCGAAATTCAGTGCTATACACGATTCTGGAATTGGAGAGTCTTCTGTATCTTGCACAATCCTCCAAAACCTAACATTCTTCTTGAGGCGTCGCTCATATTGCCGTCAGGAAGTACACTAGCTCACACAGAGAAAAAATCCCAATGCACACCGGCCTCAGGAGCGCTGGAAGTGATAACGCTGCCTGATGAGACCGAGGACATGTCGTAATCTTAACCTGTACAGCTACATCATGATGCCTCTGCAGTTAATGCGACTAACGATTTATATATGTTCACTTGATTAACAAGGAAAAACAGACACGGTTTATTAGAGGAACATAAAATGCCAATTCAACTTGTTGGTGGCCAATATAACTTGGCCATTTGGATTTGTGTACATTTAATGTCCGCCCTAAATCATATACCAGGCCTCCATCATCAGGCATCTTGGGTGTTACCAGAAATAAACATTGACTCGATGTGTTTGAAAGCTGTCAAATATTATTGCGGCATACATTTTCGAGGATAAAATTGTTTTTGTAAGATGTTGTTTCTTCTAAAGATGAAGTTTATTACAAAAGACCACGCGTCATTTCCGTAATTTGTAAATCATCTACATCTACCAAAAACAGTACTAAAGTAACCTTCAGCCCAGCTGTGTTTATACTCCGCACAATTATAGACCTTCGTTATAGTTTATTACAGCAAGGAATGCTTGTTAACAATCATTATTAAGAAGAAGAAAATAACAGAATCTGATGTCATACATTATGTTCTTTCAACAATTAGCGAGAAGAAAACAGTAGCTTCGAAATTAAATGTATACGTATCGTCGGTGTACTTCTAAAAAGACGTGATTCTAAAACGTCGCAGTATATTTGCGCAAATGTGTTTTTCCGTCTGTTTAAAGAAGCAGTTAAATAAGAGACCCCTCGTTCGGATATAGAGCATGTGATATTTTTAGTATTTCCACTGGTCATTTTATTCCGCTCTTCCAAAATGTCTAATAATGTGTATATACGCCTTCTTAGAAATACGAGTACACCGACGATAATGTGCATGCAGGAATGTCTACTGCACGCGTCAGATAAGCAGATACGAAACAAACCACGAAATATCACTTGTTTAAGTCTAATTAATTGTTCCGACCATTGGCTTATCGTACACCGTAATGAGGAACCAACCGCTTATGTTAACGTTAATCAATTGATAAGGAATTTATTAAGGCGGAAACGACTTCCATATAAGGAGTATTTTACTATTGTCCCAATCATCCCACACGATGTTTTCATTCATAAGTTTTCGGTAAACAGTGATGGTTGTAAATACGCCTGCAGCGTGACACTTCCGCCTTCAAGTGCACTTCCAAATTTAAACAATTCAGCTAAATTAGTGTCCCAACAGATGTCTGTCAAATTAATGGCAACTGCCACATAATTAATTTTTAGAAAGGCCTTTCCTCATTGCACGAGTTTTAAACACTCCCAAAATTCAATGTTGCGTTACAGTAAGAGAACTATGAACTCTTTCTTCTATTCGAAGAAAACTATTACAAGGCTGGCCCGAAGAACATAAGCTAAAACGACCAGTCTCAAGTCTCAAGCATCTGATTAGCTGAAACGGAGTCTTGTCTCCATTTATGCCTATTAGATTCAGAGATTTGAGACTGGTCTCCAATCATAGCTTTATGATGTTGGGACCTATACTTGAAACATTTTATGTAGATATTCTTATCTGTCGAACTTGTCAAGGTGCGGAAAAACCCAAAAAGAAAATTCAACCAATACTTGTAGTTAGAAATAAACAACAGAATAAACGTTGACTCTGGGCAACGAAAGCACCAGTTTTCCAGACGGAGACTGGGATCAAACCCTCCCACCATGCCGGAAATGTTCACACTCGGTCTTCTCTTTAAGTTGAACGATAGCCACAGTAGAAGGATAGGTAATGTCTTGAAGGCTGTGTTATTTTCTCTTTAGTAAATTTGGCAAAATTTCGGTAATGGAGGAAGCCAAGTCGGATATGTAGAATGTATTGTTTACTTTTCTTCTCAAATATAGCATATATCGTTTAACGGGATAGCGTTTTCAATATTATTGCATTAATCGCATTATCATTCATGTCATTGGTGAACTTGGTGACCGTATATCGGAAGTATTCAGATTGACGTTTCCCATTCAACTTCTGGCTCAGTTTGGGCAACCATCAGTGGTCGGTTTTAAAGATTAGTATATATGCTTCACAAATGGGGTTTTATTTTAAGGTCTCAATTTCAGCCAATTAGACGCTTAAGATTTGAGACTGGTCTCCATTCTCAGTTGTATTATCTTTGGACCTGCATATATTTCAACCATTTATCTGGCGCTCAGTCATTGAACCCAGAACATGGAACACATTAATAACCATGACAACAATGCTCTTCAGAAGTATGACTCAACGCATAAAATTAAATTTATTTAAATGCATTGTAGAGATTTAAATAATTTTCTATATACAGCATTGTCCTTGCAGAATGGACTTAAACACCGAGTGCCGGACTGGATGTGATATTTAGAAAAAAACAAAGCATCACGTGCTCTGGTGCACTTTACAATAAACTTCAGCACATTTGTAGGACCTGAATATAAAACTTCTGTTGAAGATACTTTTATAATTTAAATAAATAATTTGAATGAATATGTTCACGACTTCACTTTATATACAAACTTTTGTAAATATGGAAAACAAAACATAACATAAACAGAGCATAACGTAGTATGCAAACAGAAAGTGTTAATGTTAAATGGTTAAGAAAATGTTACAATTGGTCATCAAATTACAGCCAAAATGCTGATTCTTTGTAATATTCAGCCATTAATGATTCACCCACATCTCCTCTCTTTGCTACTATCACTTAGGTATGTCAGATGACCTTCACAAGTTGGAGGATCGCATTAAGGAATGCTTGGTCCCTCTTATAACACACACCTCCATTTCACTGGGGTTTGTGTTTATGATTATACACAAATGTTCCTCACATGGACACTATTATTTACATATTATGCTGATAACGTATGTCTTTCTGTCTTTCTCTTCAGTAACTGTACGCAAACTTTTCTTGTTCCAGAAGTAAGACCAGTATGTACCCGTGCTAGTGTTCAATGTATCTCGAGGTAAAACAGTTCACCTCGAGTTTAAGATTATATTCATTTAGTGCTGCAAACGTTTGTCAGAGTTTTACACAACCGATCTTTACGAACGGTATAATTCGAATCAGAACTAATCTCTTTCTAGTCATTGCAACCAGTTTTGATAACTTCAGTTAAATAAACATAGTTTTGTCATTCAAGCTATATACAGAAATATTGCCTTTGTACTGGAATTGGGATCTATTTCACACTTGTATTTCTGGAAACCGCTAACGATGGAGCCATTTTGTACGAGACTGGTCACGTGTTTCCGGTGTCTGATGACGGTAGCCTCACCGCGTTTCGAAAACCGGAAGATGGCGTAGTGTTCTTCTACAGACAGATCACTATTGTGTGCAGGGATCACTTTGGTGCTTGTGATAGTCACGTCTACAGTTTTACCATTTCTTCCAAGGTCATAGCCTGAAATATTACGAGAAATTGTTTTGAAAAAAAGGAGAAACGAACTCAGATATATGTTTGATCAGGCCAATTGTGAACTGAGACAAAGATAATAAAACTAAGAACGGAGACCCGTCTCAAATCTGAACCATCTTGTTGGCTGAATGGAGACAAATCACCAAGTCTCAAATTTCAAACGTTTGATTTTTCCATTTCAGCTAATCAGATGCTTGATATTTGAAACTGTTCTCAAAATGGGCCCATGTTACACATGTTTTATGTAATTCTATGATTTAGTCATGACGGTAAAATGATATTCTTCTTTCAAGTGGTACTTTGTATATTTTCTTCTGGTTAAATTCATATTTCATTCATACGTAATTAAGCGAAAAGTAAATTTATTAATGGCCCGTACAGTGATGTATATTTCTCAATGTAAGTCTTGTCTGGAAAAATGCCCTTACTTAAAACCCTGAACAATCCTTTGAAAGGCGTAAATAATATTTAATTTAATTCGTGATTTGCATCTTTAATATTTTCATTCACATTAAATATAATATCGGTTCGGCAAATCAATCAATAAATCGCCCTCTACGTTAGTTATTTGCTAAGATTGCAATAAATCTTGTGAATCATAAATTTACATGGAATTGAAGTCACATAAATTCTAATGTCTATTAATTTGTTTACCAAATGTGAATATCCCATTAAACAAGCAAACTCCGTTTAACCTCATTTAACTTCAAATATTTACAAAAAATCACATCAATCAATTTTAAACCTAACAAGGGAGGATTTCTTGTTAAATCATTGATAAATCATTGATTTGGACTAGTTCTAACAATGATCTGTCTGTATAAACGTCTGAATTAGCTCATCTTGAAATAGATACTTGATATTTCTAGCCAAGGTCAATACGACAAGCCCCCGACGGTTTTTGTCAGACCGGCGTAACAAGGGCCCTTCATCAAGTCTCAATGATTTGTCTGTGGGCTTAATGTATTCGGAGACTCGACTTGTTAGCTTGACGATAAATTAAGCTATTTATTAAAGAAAATAAATAACTGGTAGTTGTTAGGATTGTTAGAAGATACTACGGTTTGTCTATAGAGCTGAATGAAACATGCGCTTGACGTATGCAATTAGCCTTTAGGTACAATTTTCTTGTTAATTTGTCGGTCTTAATTGCCCGCCCGAACAGCAATCTACAAAAACAGCCGATTGTCATCAGTTTTCAGTGCACTTCAATTTACCAAAAATAAACAAAACCGAAGGAATTCACGCAGTCGTTTTATTTTTATGACAAAGTTCTGCTGACAAAAAATAAAACGAAATCCTTCAAGTTCAGGCATGGGTGAGGTATTACTTCCAGAAACGGTTTCTTAGTGCTTGAAGACGGACGTTATGATGACCTATAACAAAACTGAAAACCTTTAATTGCTGGCTACTGGTAGTTCTCGTAAGTTTGTTGGTTTCTAAGCAAACATTGACGTAATGTTCTATTACAGAACAGAGCTAACTAGAAAACAATCAGACCCAGTCGGAATAAAGACATAAGAGAACAGAGGCCATATTTCCACCAATATTTTCTAAGTCTTAATTGTTAGCGACAGTTATTGTCTCCATTTCAGTTTTGATTCAAATGACGTAAAACATGGGATCCAATTGTTTTGACTAGACATGGTTTCAAAACAAGATAAGATCAATTTGATTCCAATTAGAAGGTTGTTTCGGTAAAAGCATCATTAAATAACACACTCCTTGAAAAAGAACATGTATCATTACTTGGAAATTGACTCGTAAACTTCTTATCTTATTTACAAATGAAACAAACATGAGCTATAGCCAGGGTGTGTCTGGCAAGGTGTACAAGTGTTGGCAGAGATCCGGAAACCTGCATTAGCTAGATTAACGATAATTCTACTTTAATCGCGGGTCAAGTAACATGGAAGCTGTGCGTAGACGAACCACTAACGTGACGAAACTGTTTCATTGTCTCGAGATAGGATTTAGATTATGTACAAGACTAAGACATATTTGGCAGATGTGCAATAAAAACATGAGATTTGAAAGGGAATAAAAATATAACTTCAGAACGTTTGTTATTCTATTTAACTGTTTTGAGTTAAATATGTTAAGAGGCCTTTACATCGCAGGATTATTGTTGTATCATGATTTTTTGCGATGGTTTCATTTTCACAATAAAGAAAGTGTGTGAAATCAAACTCTGGCGAAATCAAACCAGTAAATATCGAGTCTTATGAGAATATTACAAGGGCGCGAATTCATGCCCGCGCAAAAAATGTCATTGATGTCTTGCGGGAAATTAGATCCCCGTGAAGTGTAATGCCGGGAGTCGACAGTAGTCAGCTTGTAGCTTAGAAGGAATCTGCCGAAGCCAATGAATTCTAATTTTCAACGTTAACTACTTAACAGATGTTCTTCCGACTGAAGGGTTGATGAGGACACCATGTCGTTGTGTCGTTAATTAATGACATTGACCTTATCCCAGCTCGCCCGTGACCGACCGAAAACATACAGTAGGAACTTTTATGAATATCTGTTTCGGGAACCGAGGAATACAATTTTATTAATGACTTTTGTTTTCATTTTAATTTAAAATATATAGTTATAGTCAGAGACCACTAGTGTTCTTTTGTACGAAATCAGCTGTTACACTCTGATAAATTCAATATCCGTGATGCAAACACTCTCTACTACGTGCACTTTACATATACACTTATCACGCTTACCTCGTTATTCACCTCCAATGATAACAAGATCAGATTGACCGCCGTTACATTTATCCCGCTTACCTCGTAATTCACCTCCAATGATAACAGGATCGGATTGACCGCCGCTCCACTTATTCTGCTTATCTCGTAATTCACCTCCAATGATAATAAGGTCATAATGACCGCCGTTATATTTATCCCGCTTACCTCGTAATTCTCCTCCAATGATAACAAGATCAGATTGACCGCCGTTACGCTTATCCCGCTTACCTTGTAATTTTCCTCCAATGATAACAAGATCAGATTGACCGCCGTTACGCTTATCCCGCTTACCTTGTAATTTTCCTCCAATGATAACAAGATCAGATTGACCGCCGTTACGCTTATCCGGCTTACCTCGTAATTTTCCTCCAATGATAACAAGATCAGATTAACCGCCGCTCAACTTATCCTGCCTACCGCGTAATTCTCATCCAATGATAACAAGATCAGATTGACCGCCGCTATACTTATCCCGTTTACCTTGTAATTTTCCTCCAATGATAACAAGATCAGATTGACCGCCGTTACGCTTATCCCGCTTACCTTGTAATTTTCCTCCAATGATAACAAGATCAGATTGACCGCCGTTACGCTTATCTGGCTTACCTCGTAATTTTCCTCCAATGATAACAAGATCAGATTGACCGCCGCTATACTTATCCCGCTTACCTCGTAATTTTCCCCCAATGATAACAAGATCAGATTGACCGCCGTTACCCTTATCCCGCTTACCTCGTAATTCTCCTCCAATGATAACAAGGTCAGATTGGCCGCCGCTACATTTATCCAGCTCTGCCGTCATGCGTACCATCTTCCCTTCTTCTAAAGTTGTCCGTAACAATCGCAATTTGGTTACCTTGGATACGCTTCGGTAGGGGTCAAGGTAGAATCTGACATCGCCTTTTCTGTTAATAAGAATTTAAATAATTGATTTACGGACATTGGTCTACGTTTACAACAAAAAGGAATAATAAAAAGGAGATGAATCAAACAATAATGTAATTGAAATCACAAGTTTTTACTAATTTTCCTTTTCTCTATAAAGATACACATTCACTGCATAGGCGAACAGTGTAGATCCATACCAGTCGGTCTACCTATGCCGTCTAATCAAAATAGCACTGTTCGCGTTTTGATTTATTAGGTTATTTCAAACCAAAAAGCGACCAGTGCCGCTCCAGATCAGACGGCACGGATCTACACTGGCTGCGCAAGCGTAAAAACGTGTATACCCGTATATGGAGGAAAGGGTCAGGAAAATGCTTTATTCATCCATGAACACATCAGTTGTAAGGCGGCTTACCCAGTATCTTGGTTATAAAGGCCACATATTGCAAATGTGTGTCGGTCTATTTTTCCATCTTCGTTCATAATAACTGTCGCAATATGGACTGAACCATTTCGGTGAACTGTTATTTCTTTGATAACTTCTTTAAAGCCTGAAAGAAAATTTTTACTTTTCTTAGCTGCGTTTATAGAGCTGTCGGAATTAACTTTAAAACATCTCAGAAACTTATTATAAAACGTTTGTATTTAAAAAAAAATATCTGCTTAAAAATTAAACAAAGAAAACGCAAGAAGCGGAAAATGTGACATGACGAAAAGTGTAATGAATTGATGTTTACGACCATTAGTTCGGTCGTAATTTAGCATCCTGTATGAAATGATCGTTTTCATGCTTCGGTCTGCAGTCCTTTGAATTTATACCAGACAAGATTTGACATTAAAGCATTTGAAAATTGGTACAAGACATTAATAATCTTTCTTCCTGAAAAGTGTAATGCCCTACAACTTGTCTAACATCGCCTGTCTGATTACGAATATAACCATGTTACTAATAGGATAATAAAACCGAGGTTCGAGACCCGTCTCAATTCTCAAGCTTCTGCTTGGATGACCATATGATTGACTGAAATGGAGACTAGCCTGTATAATGAGGCTAGTCTCCATTGCAGCCAATTAGATGCGAGAGATCTGAAGCTGGTCTCCAGTTTCAATTTTATGATCTTGTGAACAGAGCCCCTTATGATTTGATTGAAGACCGCACTTCTCTCTGTTTAAGTAGAAAGCCTTCAATACTCTTCGGCAAACAATAAATGCTGCTTATGGAGTAAAAGCGGTATCTTTTCGAAACTTATAGTATAAGTCTTTTCTGGTGCACCGGATTCGCTTGTCCGTCAGAAATATCTGCTAATCAGCTATATGGGCCAGGAATGAAAGGACATACACAGATCATCACAGGTTACACCCTCAGGTAATATATGATACTTAAACAATGAAGCTATATTGGACAGAATTGTACCTTTTCTATCCATGAACTGTAATCTTCGGAAAGAAAACTGGAGGTATTTATGGGGCTGTTTCTCGGAGAAGTCTTTATGAATTTCGAACACGTCAACGTAATCCCCAAGCGTTGTTCTGTCACTTTTTGGAGCCTTATCATAAACGCACTTCTTTGTTTTCGCCGTGAAATAAACTTTATGCCCATTAATAAGCGCGTCTATTACACCTTCATAAGTCTGAAGATTCCAAGTCGTCTTTTCGTCGTCCACAGAGCTTGTTGGCAATTCTTGTCGTCTGCTACTCGACCTTGAATTATCTCCCTTTTTATCGTAACCATACGGATTGAAACCTGCTTTCTCTATGGCATTTGCATATAAATAGTCATCCTTAGAAGAATATACTGCATCTACTCCGTTGAATATCGTGTTTTCTTTGTAGGTTTTCGGGACGTTATTAGAGGGATACCGGAAATTACGATTATAAGGATCGTATGAACCGTGACGTCTGTCCTCCGGAATCGTGTTCTTGTTGCCGTATTCGTGACTCTTCGGATTCCGGGGCTGGGCATCTTTCTGTAGTAAGGGTGTTTGTTCTTTTTTGCCTAATTTTTGATGGTCCTCTAATTGGTAGTCCTCTTCTAGAAAACTGAAAATGTCAATAAATTTCCTAAATTTATCAACACAAATATACGTAAACCCAAATCGGGTGACTGAATAATGCAGCAAAGGATTTAATTCATGCTGCTTATATTATCTAAATTAATCAAATCTTTATGTAAACGCGTTTAAAATTAAATAATATGAAATGATTGTCAGTGTTCAACAATTTGGTCAAGATTTTGGTTTAACTTTTTTTTCTAAAGTTTTATTATTTTCCCACCGACCGTACCTTAAATTAGTACAATTGATTAACTATCTAATAAACATCTCTCTCAGGTTAAGGTTCGATTTACGAGTTACGTTAATGGATGCGCAAATAACGTCGTTAACGCCTAAAAACTGAATGGAGATGGAGTAGGATGCAGCTTGATTGATTTACTACATATCCGAACCGAGGTTACTTCGGTCGTTGTGCATGACCTATAAAAAGTTTAATATAGCAATGATGATGATATCGACGACAACAAGGATGATGAACGATGACGACGACGACGACGACGATGATGATGATGATGAATTAAATATTGTTTGTGAGAAGCCAATGTGACAATCCATATACAGAATGATTACTCACGGATTTTCAGCAATAGATTCTATTTTGGTCAGGAAAATCGGACCATCAAGCTCGATCACCTTACTGCCGTCTTTGACGTTGTACCATCCCTCGTCGATCTGAAGGCTAGCGTGAGTCAGTGTGGTCATAACTGAGATACGAACCTGAAACCGAGTCAACCCGACATTAATACTTTATTACATTCTGTGTCACGTAGGCGACATTAATATTGTTATTTTATGTACAATTTGCGACAGTTTAATCGGGGATTGCGATTTTATTACGGTACCTAAAGATGTTTGTTGTACGCAAGTACGTTTTGTTTTGTTGTTTACCAGATTTGAACATTTAACTTGGAGTATGTTTTTTGAAGTATATGTGAAGTGAATAAGAGATATAACTTCGAACAACGTTTCATCATGTTATGATGTCTAAAGATCATACTCTACTAAAACAAGACCTTATGATTTGCTGGTATTTTTATATGAACATTTTTCTATCGCCAACAAAATCTAATTGAAATTTAAAACAACAGTGAACAAGATCAATTATAACAATTAGTCGCAAATGTTTTGACACCAAGAAGGTACTGGGCCATCCAATCTGATTAATTGCATGTTACTCTCTGTACCGAGCAAGGACACTCGGTTCGATCATTTATCTACCTTCCTCAGGGAGGATTGAGTGGTGACGAAAAGAAAACATTAATTTTATAATTATTGAAGAAAATTCATCACCATTTATAGTTTTACAAGACCAATAAAATTAAGTAAAACGAACTTTTCGATAAAGGAGTTCACTTTTAACTTTTCATTAAAGAGGTATTGGACGCGGGCAAATTAAATTTTAGTGAAAAGATTTCAGATTTTCCAGGCGATAACAAAACGTTTAGAAATACCCATTAAGCTAAATGTTCCCATATTGTCTCAAACAAAGGCCATACTGGACAATAAAAGTCCATTTGTTTGCTCAAGAAATTAGAAAAATGATGAAAGTGAAATTTATACTGCAAAATAAATACCACTTCAACTTCAGCCGACTATTGCGTGTTAGAAGGCTATCATCGCTAATTCACAATTAAATCACCTTTCAACGTGGCTTGAGGTACTGACGTATGTCAATTAAAACTGTTTAGGTAGGTCTGGAGTTTTTGTATATAATGGGATTTAAGGCTGATAAAGATCTGTATTGCCCAAGTATCGCTCCCACCTGCTTAAACACTGATAGTATCAAACAAGCCTCGTTAAGACAATACTAGGTTGTCTTGTTTGAAGCCTCGTTCAGCTAGTATAATTACCAGCGCACCTGTTAGTGCAGATTCGGTCATGTTCAATGTTGGCAGGTAGGTGCAATAACGTAATTGAGCTTATGATAACAACTGATTCTAATTAGGACAGATCAACTTATTACTGGTGAAAAAATCAGGTGTCCGATGTATTTTGCTAGGAGGGAACAAAGTTACTGCAAACTACGAAATGCTTGTTGTTCGTATGGGCATCGTTTCGCACATTGTCGGAAACTCTCCAGAACGAAGAAAGAAAACTCAATAAATCGGTCATGAGTATTCATACAGTGTTTGCCATTTTAATATTTTACTATTTTAGTTTTTTTGCCAAATTTATATTTGATCACTTTTCTAAGCTTAAAATGCGCAGAAATCAAAACCGCTTGAAAAGAAGTGATTCACAGCATACACAGCAACACCAACAACAACTACGGCAGCAGTTGAAACAATGAAATCAACAACAGCACATACAAAAACTTCCAACAACAACAAATAACGTATTCACAAACACAATAATAGGCTAGATAACATAGTTTTTCGATGTATTTTGTTTGAACTCTGAAATGTGAATTAATTCATTCTTATCCGTTACACACGGTATGATCTGGAAGATTCATATCATAGACCACCAAGTAATACAACAACGAACTGCAGTAATTCGGATATTCTCGATCCAATTAATGAATCGAACAGTTAAATTCCTCCTTAGAACAGCAAACTGTTGCGTTTTCTTAGAATTAGGCAGATCAAAGACCTATATTATATAGGTCTCTGGGCAGATGGAGACATATTAAAAAAATCTCTCATTGTCCTATAGCTGCACTTTAAAAATTGGTGACGACACTCTCAAAGGTGTGTATGTATATGTCTGTGTTATATAAATATAGAAATTCTTTTATAAACTTTGAGCTTCCAAACGTAAAAACAGCATTATAACACTATGTTCCCTTTTTGGGCTGATATTAAGTTTCACGTCAGGGTTGGAAAAAAAGATACAGCAAAATGTTTAGCCCTTGAAAACTAAAGTGGACATGAATACAGACTTTCTCGATTTTCTTAAAGTTGTCTTTTCATTTCAGTATTATCTCAACAACATCAATTATTCTAGGTAGATATAATGTTCATTTTTCCACATGTTAAATTTACTTATATGACATTCAGTATTTTAAATGGATGCAAATGGTTTTACCTGTAAAAACACTAGTATTTTTCTTTAAAGGTATCTACTTTTCACAATATAAGCAGCATATTATTCAGAATATTGTTTTAAATGATATGTTCAAATGTTGTTTTTATTTGTTTTAGAGTTAACTGCTTTAAACGATGTGCATTTCCCCACCCTAGTTGCGTTTTTGCACCCCCTTAACGGATCTGCACTAATTAATACCAACGTTGTCCCATAATTCAACCATAAAACAATTGGCATTGAATGAGGAAGCACATATCTTATGTAAACGTGTGTATAAACATCCGCTTATACTGTGTTCTTATATTTTAAAATACTGTTATACAAGCAGTACTAATCCTTACTTTGGCTATTTGCCGATTATTTACCAGTGCATCTTTTGGCACATGCATCATGAGCAGATGGGCGTGAGCTGATACCTATTTATCAAAATATTAGTTAATGTGTGGATAAAGAAAATCTGTATGACATCCACCACAAAGACTTAATTGTACGGTTCAGAAGAAATCATATCAATAGTTCATATTAAAAGTTTTTAAAAGTTTTAATTTGATAACTTTATATTTAAGCAGCACTGTCAAACTATAACTTGTTATGTGTCAATGTTTCAGCGTAGTAAGGTATATACTTCTCACAATTTGATAAGGGCCACTATTGTAGTCTGTAAGTTTTCCAGCTTAGATAACTTAACACTCATGTTTCAGTACAATAATTCAACTCAGATGGCTATTTCATCGGTTTTATCAAATAAATAATACAAACAAAACTTAATGTATTTTAAACTGTTCATTATGTTATCCTAAACAATAATAATTACAAGCTACAAAAGTGGCCCTTATCAACTTTTGAGTAGTATATTTCTGTAAGGTGGTAATCCCGGAGCAACAGAAATGGACAGTCATTGTTGCTGTTGTCGTTGTTTGCTTTCAGTAAATGAAACTCGCTTCTAAATAAGTCTCAAGCATGTTTGATTTGCTTTTGGAGCGAAAACTACGACATGGGTAAAAGTTATGCTATATGTAATCTTGCAATAACAACCGGTTATGAGAGCTTAAGTTGTGTTTTCATTTTTTCTTGTTGTTGTCTATTTGGCTCAAAATAAAGCTTATTCCAAATTGCATGCAAATGTCTTAATCTTTTTTTGTACAAATATGCAACAACAACAAAAACAACAACAACAACAGTAATGTTAAAACATATGGTTACCAGGCTGCTTTAAAACAAAGTATTACAGTTTCTCACAGCAAGAGGGCTGTAATAAAGCATCAAAATAATTGTAACCTTCTTTGTGCTTTATTCTTTTTCATTTAATACTCAGTATGACATAAATCTTTCCAAATAATCACATTATAAATCAGTACAAAATATAAAATCTGACACTCGGGAAATACAAAAAGTCCTGCTGTGCATCTATATGACAATTCAAATGTCACATTTTATTACGTTTTACATCTATTCATTGTAGATTACAGCTATCAACGGCAACTACTTTTTCTCTCCCCGCCAATCAAACCAATTATGACACCGAATACAAGCCTCCATACAATACATATGCCACTCAATGCATTGCTTTTTATTTATCCGTTTTGCTTGCATGAAGATACGAAAATGACCCTTCTGTTTTATTATGCTGGTTAAAGTATCGGTTGTGACATTTAGGACATCGTCGATTATTTTTCGTATACTAAATAATATGATACATCACTATAAACCAGCTACTTTACAATTTATGGGCTGTGTCAATGTATCTGTTTTTTACTGTCGACAATTCTATTAACTTTTTGATTAAAAAAATCGACATCGAAACTCCTCTGTGCAATCATTCATTTATATATAGTCTTCTTCATGTTTTTGGAATACTTCCCTCAAATTATTTATCTGCTAAAGTGAGTGCTGGTTCGACTCCCATACTGACCCTGCATATGTAATTTAAACTTTTGTTCGCGACCTCGCAGCATGTTCTCGCATTTTCTTAGTCACGAACTAATGGAAACTCGAGAACATGAAGCAAGTTCACGAGACCACGATGTGGATTCTCGAAAAAAACACGATGCGGGAGCACGATATAAATATTGTCGCGCCCTCGCATTCTACTTTTGCGACGCGACACTTGGCGAGTTCGCGAGACCACGATGCGATATCACGGTAACACGATGTGAGGTTGCGAAAACACGATACATGGCCACGATATTATCACACCCTCGCATCGTGCTTTCGTATGCAAGCGTCGTGGTCCCACGATCTCTTATCGTGATTTCGCGCAAGCAAAACAACGATGGTCTCAACGAAACACCGTATCCTGGTGATGACGCGTGAAAATATCACTGTTGTTAGCAATGTCTATTTGAATTTGGCTAGACGATTTAGATGTACTGATGCTGGTTCGAATCCGGATCGGAGCCTGTATTATTAATATCCTTTACTCTTCTATATATGTTTAGGCGGTTTATCTAATTTACTATATCGGAGCTGTTCGTTTAATGACACTAGTCGTATATTGCTGGCTTTACAATATAATTTACTTTCAAATTTGGAAAACTGAATTCTATTGAATTGAATTTTATTCTCCTTATTCGAGTTTGTGAAAGTAAAGCCCAACAGATTTTATGTGGAATGACTGTCCTGTCCTTTACATGCGTGCATCAACAGAAATGCAAGTGGTGAGTCATTTTAAAATGATTTGATATTTTGCAAATATCATATCATTTTATGCTAAATACACTATGTGAGTCTATGATATTTATCGAAAGTGTCAACTTATCTTTTTAATGACATAATGTTTGACAAATCCCTTTTGACATCAAGTCTTCTTCAATTGATAAATTGTCAATGACAAATATATTCCTTCAAATAAATATACAAATGTAATTCAAATCTGATTACATTAGCATCAAGTTTACCTCGCGTCTTTTAATTTGTAAAAAGTTTATTATTTTAGGTCATTTAAATGGCGAGTGAAGGTATTAAAGAATTCAATTAAATGCTTTCCGTGCATTGAACATGAAATACACTTTTTATGCAAACCCATTCAACACCTGGAGTTTTAGTGTTCATATTTTTTGCAGCACATTTAACGCTATCTAGTTTTATTATCATTCATTAAAAGTGGTCCGTAATAGATGTAAACCAATACCCTAAGTGGATCTCTGCTACAAGTTTTATATAAAATAAATCACGTTTTTCATCCCCATGGCGTCTCCTTTAAAACGTAATGAAAATGTCGCGGATAATAAAACGGTATATAAGGACCTCCAGGTTGGTATTGACGGAATTCTTTTGTTGTGTTTTAAGTTTGGGCCCCAGGAAAAAACAATTGATTGAACGTAATAAATAACTCCCAGGATCAACTTCTGAATGCAAATGAATTCTCTGCCGTGTTTTACATTGATACGCATTCATTTGATGTCTACCACACGGGCTCAACGGAATACAGCACAAGACACAGATCGCAGATGTTTAAGGTGACATGCATTCAAACTAAGGAGACAATTACAAACTTGGACAAAAAAGAGTATTACAAATCACCTTAACGAGTTTTATTTTAATGAATAAATTGTGGATATCACTATTCTTTTCGGGATTGTAATGATTCGATCTTAATAATAAATTCTCCATTGAATATCGGAGTGGCGTTTTGTGTACATTCCAGCTACGATTCGTGTCTGAAGTTTGGTTATTTCGCGGTCAATATTTCGTTATTTCGTGTATTCGCCTCGAAAGTCAAAGGAGAAGACATGAGAAATATGCATGGTTTCGACCTTTCGTGTTTTCGTCTCGTCGACATTTCGCCTCGTCCAAACGAAAATACACGAAATGACAGGAATCAGCCATCATATTTAGAAGTAAAAATAGTCTTTCATGCACATGTTCAGAGTCGTGCTGCAATAAGCACCCAGCTGATCCAGTATTATCTTGAACGTAAATGTACTTAATACTCTATGTACAAGCTGCAGTCACAATGAGTCAGTGAAAAGTCAATTGGCAGTATCAATTTCAATAAAAGGATGCGCAACAATAAAACTGGCAACGTATTATTCCACTAACT
This sequence comes from Corbicula japonica, assembly GCA_038501625.1. Classification (NCBI taxonomy): domain Eukaryota; kingdom Metazoa; phylum Mollusca; class Bivalvia; order Venerida; family Cyrenidae; genus Corbicula; species Corbicula japonica. The sequence continues at coordinate 1,746,037 of JAZAYU010000116.1, forward strand.
TTTATCGCACTCGAAAATTGAAAAACAAGACGTTAATAAAAGTGTATAAAAACAAATTGAATAAGAAAAAAATCGTTAAAGTCTCGTCGGTACTAGATTTGATGACATCTAACATTGTTGGATATCTAAAGGTGCCCTGTGTCTTTCAATCAAGCTGCGGAAAGTTGATAGAGTGTGTCACTATACAATGTCAGTGGCACAGACACTAAGGTCTTTATCAGATTTAGGAACGGCAAGTGTAGAATTTACTACAATCCCTCTCCACAGGTTATATTTCCCAAGAACGAGTTTTGTTAAAACTTTATTTCTTTTTAAGTGGCGAAGTTTCAATGAAATTTATAGACGCTTGTAGTGTTTATACTTTACGATGAAATATGGATATAAATTGACATTCGAGCACCAATAAAACATTTTGATTATATGGAGCGTAATATAGCCCAAGATACAGTGATTTGAACAAATAGTGCTTTTTTACAAAATTACTTTCAGCAATTTTGAACACCATGTGCGATATTGTCACGAAGTCATTCTTGAATTATTATTGATTAACATATTACAGGATTAGTAGCAATTTGTCAAAATACTTCAGAATTAACTCGACAATGATAAATTTAAACAGTTAATCTCTCGCTGGGTTGTCCTTACGTGTGGTCCAAATGAAACACGAGACTAGCCATTACATTCTGTCAAAATTTCAGAAAAATAAAAACATCGGGTAACAAGACAAATTTTGATGCAGGGCATCAATTCGGCGCTAGAAGAATTTTCATGTAGTTACAACAATGGCAAAAATGGAAAGGCAATATATATATTATTGCATCAGCAAACAGAACCTTAAATCTACTTATGGTTATGTTGTTATGATCATTCATTGTTTGCTTTTTAAGTTATTGGTAGGGATGAAAAGCAGTATTGCTGTTTTCGTTAGGTATTTTGAAATTGTTTTCCTGTTATATCCATGTTCGTTATTACGTTTAGGAAGTGGTCATACTGACGTTCCGCACAGTCTTCGACTAGTGATGTTTTTTTGGGGGGTATTTTACAATTCGCCGTAGATTGATTAAACGTATGCTGTTAATTTTACAACATATTATCTATGAAATGAAGGAGAATTTTTTTCCGATTACGGCACTATTTCTTGATAAAAAAGAACATGAACTGCTATTTGAATATATATTTTTAAAGAGTGCACTAACGTCGTTTTGGGCGTGTCCCAGCGTAACACGCGACTAATAGTTTTGTTCGGGAAAATTCTGCAGTTTGTTTATAAATTTAACGAAGCCCAATAAATTTTGGCAATTGACGTTGACATCACACCCGTTGATAACATCATCAACGGAATGTTATTCAAAACGCCACCATGTTCGTTATTACGTTAAGGAAGTTGCAATGTACAGCCCGTATCATAATTTTATAGTATTATTACGTTTTGGCCCGAAAAACAATCTCACTAATGACGTTCCACAAGTTCACACATAGATGTAAAAGAAATGCAAAGATCAACATCCCTGACCGATTATACGGAAACTACGTCTTGCATTGTACGATTAAAAACAATGAACATGTATGACCAGTATCACAATTGTACATTTTTTTCACGCCTTTGTTTCCGAACAAAACTCTCACGTATTATGTTCCACAACTACAAACAGGTACATATGCAGTGCAACAGTCAACATCCACGACCGATTATACGGAAGGACCGGCTATCGTTGTTTTCAAAAATAGTCACGTGATTAGGAGAACTTATTATTTAAAAATAATAATAAAATAATAATAATAATAATAAAACACTCTTAAAAAGCGATGTCAACCAGTTCCCATGGTACGATTTGTTAAACATTTGTTAATACGTTGTTTTTAAAAAAAAAAAACAACAACAGCTCTCATTAATACATATCAGAACAAAAATACAAACATTTCTGGAAATATGCCATTATCTTTCATCTTTATTATTATGTTGCTGTGGCTGACAAAGAAGGGCAATTGAAAATCACAAATTTATCAAGTTTTTTCCCGCAAATTGTAAAACATGTTAAGTAAAATTTGTGTACAGCATTCTTTATTATGCTTTTGATGTCACAAAATTAATTTTGATGTAACTTTGTAAAATGTTAGATTGCCATGTTGCACATTCAAATAGTTATTTTCCCTCCAACTTTACCAGATAATACTGGCTATTCTCATTAACCAATAAATTGATTGTTTTAATTTTGCTGTGTCTTAATTTTTGCTATAAATACTTATTTTGTGGAAATGGACTTTCAGTTCACTTTCATTTTTGTTAATGTGGAGGAACAAGACTAGTGGTTGATACCTTAACATGTTGACTACAGTATCTTTATAAAGACTTTTTACCAGTGGTCGGTATATTGTAAAATTTAGCGATATTTTTATTTTATTATTTGTTGCATTTCTCATCGTCTGTGTTATTTCAATGAACTTGAAGAACAAATTGCATTGTCATTTAAAAAGAGGGTCATTTTTTATCCTTTAAAATGACACACTTGTTGATAAGAAATGATACCATATTTAAATCTGATTTTTTCTTAAATCACGCAGCCAATATTTACACTAAAATGTAATGAATCCGAAAATAACTGATGAAAATGTTGATTGTTTAACTAGTAAATCTCGTGGTGACATGTTAAGTGAGTTGTATTACAGTGTGACAGAGACATATACCCGTAGGAGGACGAATATTCATCAAAAATAATACTGAATAATCCGTATGTCTTGAAATCAAAGGCGCTCCGCCCTATCTTAAAGTCGTGAATATGGCATTTTTTTGAAAGTTTTTTGACTCGGTGACAAATGAAATTTATATCTTAGTTTGATCTATATTTTTCGTCAGCTTTTATTGGTGTGTGATCAAAAGAATAATGCTTACATACAGCTTACTCGGCGAGTAGGGAAATGCTTAAGTGGAGAACAAGAAATGAAGTTTTTAATAAACGAAAATAGACGTAATAAATAAAGAAAAGGGTAAGAACAAATGAAGACGGTTACGTATGGAAATCTTGAAACTCTGGGCTAATTCTGACGAGTGCGAATAAAAAGGAAACAAGAACTGTGATGTGAGGGGAATAAATTCAGCAGAAATTTCAGAAAATGAATTATAGAATTTGAAAAGTTTGAAAATCACCAGACGTCGTCGCATTGTCGCAAAATAACGTATAATATGACGAATAACGAAAACATTGTAAAAGAGGTTAAATTATCGGACTCCCGATTCGGGGGCTGCTGGTTCGATTCTTAGCAGTGTGGAGAATCTTGAGGCTGCAAAATAAACGATGCCAGTAATGCTGGATTGTAACCAAAGAGGCAGTTATTGAGCTTGACTATAGCAACTGTTTATAACAAAGGGAAGGAAACTGCAGCAAGAAAATGTCAAAGACTTTCATTAAAGCATTTCTTTAAATATTGAAGCAATTAAAATTTTACATTTCTTATTAGAACCAACATGGAGACACGTTGAAACCCCAATGTTATCATAGCATGACTAATAATCATTTTCGACAATTTAGCTAGAAAAATATCAACCCTGATCCGTGGAACTTTTGTTTACATTCTGTGAACAAACCTTACCATTATTAAACGCGGAATTTCAAAAATAATGAACCAATTTTAAATGTTCACTTTACTCGCCTTCGTTCATTATGAGAGGATTTGGGAAGAGTTAAAGTGGGATTAAATTTAACTGTACGAAAACCGACGCACCAACAACGAAACAACGACAACGACTTGGTTTCGGCAGTTTTCTTACGAATTTGTCTTTTTCGAAATATAACACCTCAACATGTTGAAAGTGTTGCACTTTAGAATAAACGCTAAATATACAATATCAAAGGGAACAATTAATCATAGTTAACCCCTTTTCAATTTGTCTTTTTTTATTTTTGAAGTATTCATTTTAAATTTCTGTTAATCGAATTCTCTACTTTTATTTTTTGTTGGTTTTGATTACTTTTGTTTAGCAAGTAATGCACGATTTGATACCCGATATGTTTGATTAAATGGTAACTGATCTGTATGCAAGCACAGACACACGACTTAAAAGCTCCTGTTTGTAAATCAAACAGAGTTTTCACTTTTTCCTTATTTCTTACAGTTGTATGGAGAGGCTTCACGCATACCGTGCAGCTCTTGGCGGAAGTGACGTCATTAATTATGACGTTCTGAGAATAGTATTTTTATGATTCATATAACGAAAGAACACATGGCTTTTCTTCCATGAAACGAATTACATATTTCATTTTTTTATTTGTTTGAGAAGATGGCATGTGCTTGATGAATTAATCACTGTAAAATTAATTTTGATCGCTGACTTATGCAAAGAGTATGCTAATTAATGACCTTATTATGCAATTACACCGTTCTCAACAGCCCTCGTTTTCAGTCAAGCAATTTTAATTACCTTAATAAAATTACAAAGTTGTGAATTGCATTTACTGCAGAATTTAGATAAAACGTTTAATTACGAGAAAAAAACACAAATAGAACGACGACCAAAGTGTTCCGTACGATTGAGTTTTTGGAATGACTGAAAATGTTTGCAATGTGTAGCTTTTATAAACTGAAATTTATAGCCTAATTGGTTTTTAAAGTGACATGCACTTTTGCTATTTGCTAAGTTGCAAAATGTCAAATGGAAAACAAAAATACAGACAATGTCTGGAGTGTAACAAAAAAGTGTGATATTTATACAAAATATGCCACTTGGCTGCATTTGTAATAGAATTTCTTAATAACTTAAATATTGTTTATTGTTTTCGGCTCACTACAAAAACAGGGCCCACGATTGAAAACCAGTCTAAAATCTAAAGCATCTGAATGGGATGGAGACTTTTCTCCATTTCAGCCAATCAGATACTTCAAATTTGAGACCTGGCACTATTTTCACTTTTAGGATCTTAAGTACAGAAAGCATATAACTGCCGAAATGTCACTGGTTTAGCCAAAACGTTTGAAATGTTCAAGTTTAGAAACAATTGAAATATTGCTTGTGGAGTCTTTTTGGTGGTGTTTATATTTCGCGTATTTCGTGCAAGGATAGATGAGCGAAATTCAATCCCGTAGAAATTTAACAATTTCTTCTTTTGAGAATGACACAACTGTGCAAAGTTTAGCCCGCGCGAATCATTTGAGGCTTTTGTGCGAAAATTCTTCGCGAACTTTTTACGATACCACATTAGTTTGGTGGTTCTTCGGAATTTCTTCACCGACAGACAAACATTTTTTTCTTAGCATACTTTGCTTCTTTGTAAATTGTTTTTTTTTCTGATAACAATGAACGGGTTGATATGAAGTAATTTACTCCAAAGTGACTCTATTTCTTCTTTTGTTCTAACATTACCCATCTGAACAAAAACGGATACTGGAGTTCAAACTTACGCAAACCGGTGGTCAACGTGAACACATTTCCTAAGATCATAAACTAAAACTAGAGACCAGTCACAAATCTCAAGCATCTGATTGTCTGAATCGGAGATTTGTCTGAATTTCATATAAATAGTGCTTGAGATTTGAGACAAGTCTCAAACCTTAGTTTATGATATTGGGCTCTTGAATGCCGTTTGATTTTCATAAAGAACTTGCTAAATGCTTTTTACAAACAAGTAAATGTGTTCTGGACTTAGAACCTGTGACCCCCTTGTAACCTTCAACATAAATGACCAAAGTCATGCCATTTTGTGAAGAGACTCGTGTATTGCAGCGACAAGTATTACAAAAGGTGGGAAAACATGTAGAGCTTTCTGATCATATCTGATTTCTATCGGGAATGATTCGCTAATTGGTTCCCAATTGGTCTTTGTGACAGAATTTTTATCAGGGGCGGATTTAGAGCAGGTTCATTGGGGTTGCTTGAACCACCCTTTTGGGCATTAATATTTAAATTTCTTGGAGATTTTGGTCAGAAAGATGGAAATCATCATATAAGTATCACAATGTACTAAACGAGCCGTTTTCTGGCCTGTTTAAGTTACATTAATTGATCTATCCTTAATGCGCCCACTTTTGTATCAGTAAATGGCTGACACCTTGTCCCAAGGTTATAAAGCTGAGATTGGAAACCAGTCTCAAATCTCAAGCATCTGATTGGCTGAAATGGCGACTGGTCGCCATTTCAGCCAATCAGATGCTTGAGATTTGAGACTGGTTTCCATGCTCAGTTTTATAACCTTGGGCACTGTCAGAAAAGTAATCGGTTTGAATCTCAACTTCGGCTTCAGATTAAGAATGTATTTACCTGTTCACCGTCGACGTTAGCCAAACACTGACGTGACGTTGTTCCAACAAACGTATCTTCCAGACGTCTCCAGAGCATATCACACTCACTACGCGTCGAAACATCCCTCTCCGTCAAATATTTCACAGCACGTGGATTTTTACTGATTTTCTCTATTACAGACTGATCTACAAATTTATAAACTTTTAATTTAATTGACCGCGTTCGATCGTCTTTTGAAAAGCTATACAACCATTGTCTGTGAGGCTCCTGTTTCCCGTGTACAGTTTGTTCCACGTACAAATTAAAACATTCAGGTAAAAATGTCACTTGAACTGGGCGGTAAACTGCATTGAGAGGTATTGTGGTTAAAGCCTCAGCCGGCGTTTCCTGCGAACTCACTGGTCGTTCGAAGCTGTGCCGGAAGTGCTTAGAGTTTCGATTGTTGTTACTATAGTAACCTGGCAACATTTCTGATAAATAGTTCAAGTCAGCCGTCAAGTCTATGGCTGAACAAAATCCATATAGTAATATATGCAGAACATAATTTAGAATATTCAGTTCCATTTTAGCTACTCAAATTTCTCTGAATTTAATCACAATTTATTTTGGAAAAAATTAAACTATTTCCATGTTTTTTCTTTAATATTATGTATCCATTTTGTGGGCTTTTCATCACATTTTCCTTGCTTATTTCACCGTAAGTATGCCTGAATCAATAGTAAAGTAAATTTATAGATTTGTCAGAGCCCAGTAATTTATAAGTCTCCGTTCGAAAATAAAACTCATTTATATCAATTATTCAGATATCCAGTTTTTGTTAAATTACTTTCACTTATTAAACAACAATGGAATTACATATGCTTCGAGATAATGCAAATCCTCTCTGTGTTTGTTCGTGTTCACCAACCAAAGATTGGTACAATCCGCTTTGGTGTATCTTCAGTATGAAATAGATGCACAAAGCTGGTCGGCTATGACTTTTATATACAATACATCGTCTCGTATTCTCCTCTCCGATTGTCAGGGAACTCGAGTGTTGTTAAATAAACGCTAAAGCCGCACTTATCCTAGATCATAGAAAATAGGCACGTTATTTCATTGACAAATTATATGAAAATGCAAACATTTACGGATCACTTTCATAACCGTGTGTGCCTGAGAAATTGTAGTTTCGATCAAATAACATGAATGAACGCTTTTAAAATTCAAAATCATTTTAAATCTATTTTTCAAATTAAGTTAAATCCCATTGAACGAAGTGAACGTATTGTACACAAGCAAAAGTTAAAAGGATTAAACGCGACGCCAGTTGATAAAGAAACATCATTTCAAGGGAAGGTTTAAGTTATCATGAGCATATAGCCAATTTTTTATTGTTTCGTATCACCAATTTACCTTTTGGGTAAACAAATATTGATATATGATTAATATACGTAGCATGACGTTTTTATAATTCTTTGTAAAATATTAATGAGCTTATAGGTAGTAAGTTGTGCCTGGCTGAGATGTATTCATTTATTAAATATGCCCGGAGAACCCTGGAAAGTGCGGCGGATATCTCAATACGTCCACATATAATGAACTGGTCTTTAATTAAAGCAGTTATCTCATACAACGTGGAAAAATATGTGTCCACGTGAAAGTAATTAAATCAATATCATGTTTGCTTTTGATCAAGTTTATTGTTGTTTTTTTTTTTTCGTAAAAAGCACTATTTCCCGTTAAAGAGGCATTAAACACAGTATGCCGCTACTTTCAGATACAGCTCCCCTGGGAGATGTATTTGGTAAACATTTACGAATATAACTCCTTATTCAAGGTGGGATGTAAGATTTCCAGAAAGGGAGTTCCTTTGTGGTAGTCATAGGGTAGTGACCAAAATCCCCATGAAAATTAAATATTGCTGCCCCAAAAGAGTGTTCGATCAACCAATGAACCCCCTCTAAGTCCTCTCCTGCTATTTGCTTTTTTTTTCTTTAATACGGTTGTCCGTCTGTGTTGGGCAGACGGCTGGGTGAACATCTGAGGCCTGATGACATGTTTTTATATTGACGAGACATTTGCCCTTCCGTCAGTTTGTGAAGAAAATAAGACGGCGGCTTAAGTGTTGTTGTTTTTTTTTTTCATTTATAAAAAATGGCGGAAGTACATTCAAATGATATGTTTCGCTGCCTATTTTCTATCAAAGTACATTGCCTTTATATGTTTTTATAAAGCGGTTATTTGACATAGGGGCGTGGAACGGGCATGTGTTTGTGTGCGTGTGTTTGTGGGGGGGGGGGGGGGGGGGGGGGGAGAGGGCAAATAAAAAAGTTAAGTCTGTCTTTGTCTAACAAAGAGCAGTTTTAGACTTTTTGCGTTCAAATAATACGGATGAGCTTAAATCGTAGTTTTGTTCAAATTAAAATAAATATTCATATTTTTGTTTAAAATTCAAACTTTATCGCCCGAATTGCTTAGCGTATGGTTCCCTAAAATCCTAATATTCTAATTGCTGTAAGAAAAAGGTAACGTCTATTTTTTTCGACGGTGTTGCGAGTCATTCATGCACTTTCACATGTACGTAGGAACATTTATATACAAGCATACAGTTATTCGATTTGTTCGCTTCGCAAACCATAGTGCGGGTTTATGGACCTTTTAAATAAAACTGGTGACGATTTTAATAGATTTAGAAGGCATAAAAGGCCTGACGGGATACCGCAAAGTGTGCATCTTCATAAAATATTGATGTATAGCAAATAAGCTCGAATAAAGATACACTGTAGATCGTAATGAGGTGGTTTATAACCCTTTCATAGTCAGAAATAGGAAATACAGTAGAATCAATGATATTGCGATTCAAGCTGCAAGTTTTTGTCGGTGATTAATGATATTGCCTTTGTAATAACGACAACCTGAATATTTTACAGATTATCGACATGCATAAAACAGGCTGTGTCAAAAGGGTACCTAAAACAAACATATTTAATTTGTCTATGTTAGATTTGAAACCATAATTAAATCCCCGGTGTTCTAGAAAGGTAAAACTGACAGTAGAAAAGATAACTTAACTAATGCACTGTAGCAGCATTTAGCTCCCCTTGGAGCTGTATTCGATGGTATAAAGCTTCTTGATATAGCAAAGCTGTACACGAAACCAATTCGAATTCAAACCAACGAATAACTGAAGGAATCATATAACAGAAGCCATTCGAAACTCGGGTGCATGGGGATAAGTCCTATGGAGGACATTTTAAGTGTTCGCCGCCCGGAAATCGTAACCGTTTACCGCCAAACTATAGTTCGTATTCAGGTCGATTGAACAATAAAGTTCCTCAATATCGGTCACTTTTTGAGAAATTTCAATTTTCTTATAATAAAGCTATCTCTTGAACATATAGTTATTCCGTTATCAGAATAATTTCGATAAAATTTGAACAAATCCAAGTATTAAAAAGTACACCATACTATTAGTGAAACCCCTCTATAACGGACACCTAAGGGATTTAGGGAAAGTGTCCTTAATAGCGAGGTGTCCTTAATCGTGGGTTTAAATCAAGAAGATGAGAACATTTCTGTTCTTAAAAAAATAGCCCATAATACCGGGGTGCCCGTAATATTGAGTGTCCGTAATAAGGGGTTTTACTGTACTGTGGCGAATACCAAAGACGAGTGAAAGGAAATTTATGGATGAAACGGACTAGAGTTTCAGTGTTCTGCTTTAGAATTTTACGACAAAGCTCACCAGCATTTTATTAGAGTCAAGATTATACTTTGAAAAACACACTGTATTTACATATTAAAAATCATGGATATTATAACCAATCGAAAGATGTATTTACAGAAAGAGCAAGGCTCTATTTAAGAATTTTGTATAAAAATAAACAATTCTTACTGAAATAAGGAGAACATCACTTTATTAAACTAACGTCGTCAGTTTTGAACTAGTTTGAGATCTGAAAGTATTTTGGTAATTATGTAGTTAAATGATTATGAAACCACATAAATGATTTTTATTCCAAAAGCAAACTAATTTTAAACTTTTCAAATATTCTGCCTTCTAAGAAAGTCATCTAGGAGGCGAGGTAACATATATCTGCATACAATATTGAGATAATGGATGGTTAAGTAAGCAGTTATATGATATTCATAAGGATTATGTTATGTGTTTATCAGACGAGTGAATATTTAATTTGGGCAGAGTTCAGTTTTTAGCAATCTGCATGCATTGTGTTTATCATGGATTGACCTAGAATTACACATGGACAATATACGACTACGATATTCGAAAACTTTATATGAAACAAGCCTTTAAGAATACAATGATAATCTATAATACCAAGAATCACTTTGAAGTAGAAAAACACTGGGTTCTTGAAAACTTAACATTAAAGACAGAAGAGACAGACAGACAAGCATACCGTCGGCCAGACGGACGTACGGATGGATAGGCAAGCGAGCGGACCTACCGTCAGCCAGGCCAGCCGTCAGGCAGGCAGTTTGAACGACAAACATAACATTTGTTTTCTCCCCTCTATGTTTACTAATTAATAGTTTGTTTTTTTTATAAACAGGGACCTCCTCCTTACAATACTTACTCTGGTTGCCCCTATGATAACCTACAAGTACTTAGGTGTTCTACTTGGATATTGTATCAAATAATTAGGGAGGTGGGGGATATTTACGAAGGTCACATAAGTAATTTATTTAAATGTGAGCTTAAAAGATAACGTTTAATTTTCATTAAGTGTTGAGTTGTCCAAATTTTTGTAAAGAACTGTTTATATCAATCGGTTATTCCTACTAACAACCATGTTTCTATTCAAACCGGACTGGGGACGACTGTTCCGTTGTATCGTATTCTTTATTTTAATCTCGTATTAAAGCATACTGCTGTTTCTGATATCATATTTTTTCGGTTTTTTTTTGTTCCGGAATAATTCTTAAAATGGGATTACCATATAACAGATTATTACTGAATTTTTATGTAAGACAATGCAGATTCCTAGACGGATTCCTAAGCATGCATTTGTCGTCAAATTGTATATTTCATTACTACTCTAAATCTTTAAAATAGCGCATTCAACGTTAACCATTAATATTTTACATTATGATGTTTATTAACGGGGGTTAATTTCTTGCACAACTTTTACTTTTTAAAGTTGATAGAATAGATCAATCAGAGTGGTCCCGCTTGTTGTTTGCGAAAATGTATTTAAGTCCGGCTATCGTAAAATTCTATGCAAATTACTAGTATGCATATTAAAGGGAAGTGTATTACAAAACTTCTTTAAAGCTCATAGAACGATATTTTTATCGATTTTCAAATATTCGCAATTGATCGTATTAAATTGTAGAAGCATTTATTATGAAAAAATCAAATTGAGTAAGTTTAAGGGATACCGAATTCCCCTTAGCAAAATACGCCATTTAAAGTAGTATAAATACAATATTATAGCAGACATTGAAGCTGTCACTATATCAAAATGTGGGAAACAAAAAAAAACAATATTTATTTAGTACTTCTAGATAAGTACGGAAGCTGTATTCAGCGGAGTATGAGCACAGCTTTTATCTCAAACGACTAATAACTTGAGTTTTTCTTAAACTAGAAGGAGCTACAGCTTTTATCTCAAACGACTAATAACTTGAGTTTTTTCTTAAACTAGTACGAGCTACAGCTTTTATCTCAAACGGCTATATAACTTGAGTTTTTTCTTAAACTAGTACGAGCTACAGCTTTTATCTCAAACAGCTATATAACTTGAGTTTTTTTTCTTAAACTAGTACGAGCTACAGCTTTTATCTCAAACGGCTATATAACTTGAGTTTTGTCTTAAACTAGTACGAGCTACAGCTTTTATCTCAAACAGCTATATAACTTGAGTTTTTTTTTCTTAAACTAGTACGAGCTACAGCTTTTATCTCAAACGGCTATATAACTTGAGTTTTGTCTTAAACTAGTACGAGCTACAGCTTTTATCTAAAAAACTATATTACTTGAGTTTTGTCTTTAACTAGTACGAGCTACAGCTTTTATCTCAAACGGCTATATAACTTGAGTTTTGTCTTAAAGATAAAACTAGTACGAGCTACTGCTTTTATCTCATACGGCTATATAACTTGAGTTTCATCTTAAACTAGTACGAGCTACAGCTTTTATCTCAAACGGCTATATAATTTGAGTTTCATCTTAAACTAGTACGAGCTACAGCTTTTATCTCAAACGGCTATATAACTTGAGTTTCATCTTAAACTAGTACGAGCTACAGCTTTTATCTCAAACGGCTATATAACTTAAGTTTCATCTTAAATTATTATGAGCTTGAGCTGTTATTTTAAACTAGTATCAGCTATCCTAAATTTGTATGAGCTTGAACTTTTATATTAAACTAGTATAAACTGAAGTTTTTATTTTAAACTTTTTCAGCTGACTCAAATTAGTATGAGCTACAGCTTTTATTTAAAACTAGTATCATCGTGAGCTTTATATTAAACTAGTATAAAATTGAGCTTTCATATTACACTAGAAAGAGCTTGAGCTATTATATTAAACTAGTATCAGCATAAGCTTTTATCTTAATTTAGTATGGGCTTGTGACTTTATTTTAAACTAGTATAAGCTTGAACTTTTATTTTAAACTAGTATCATCTATCTAAAATTAGGATTAGATACAGCTTTTATCTAAAACTAGTATCGTATTGAGCTTTTATATTAAACTAGTATGAGCTTGAGCTTTTATATTAAACTAGTATCTGCTTGGTATCTTCTTAAGCTTTTATCATAAACTAGCAAGAGCTTGAGCTTTTATCTTAAACTAGTATCAGCTTGAGCTTTTATCATAAACTAATACGAGCTTGAGCTTAGTAATATATACTAGTAAGAGCTTGAGCTTTTATCTTAAACTAGTATCTGCTTGGTATCTTCTTAAGCTTTTATCATAAACTAGTAAGAGCTTGAGCTTTTATCTTAAACTAGCAAGAGCTTGAGCTTTTATCATAAACTAATAAGAGCTTGAGCTTTTATCATAAACCAGCAAGAGCTTGAGCTTTTATCTCAAACTAGTAAGAGCTTAAGCTTTTATCTTAAACTAGCAAGAGCTTGAACTTTTATCATAAACTAATAAGAGCTTGAGCTTTTATCATAAACTAGCAAGATCTTGAGCTTTTATCTTAAACTAGTTAGAGCTTGAGCTTTTATCATAAACTAATAAGAGATTGAGCTTTTGTCATAAACTAGCAAGAGCTTGAGCTTTTATCTTAAACTAGTAAGAGTTTAAGGTTTTATCATAAACTAGTAAGAGCTTAAGCATTTTTCATAAACTAGCAAGAGCTTGAGCTTTTATCATAAACTAGCAAGAGCTTGAGCTTTTATCTTAAACTAGTAAGAGCTTAAGCTTTTATCATAAACTAGCAAGAGCTTGAGCTTTTATCTTAAACTAGTAAGAGCTTGAGCTTTTATCTTAAACTAGCAAGAGCTTGAGCTTTTATCATAAACTAATTAGAACTTCAGCTTTTATCATAAACTAGCAAGAGCTTGAGCTTTTATCTTAAACTAGTAAGAGCTTAAGCTTTTATCATAACTAGTAAGAGCTTGAGCTTTTATCATAAACTAGCAAGAGCTTGAGCTTTTATCATAAACTAGCAATAGCTTGAGCTTTTATCTTAAACTAGTAAGAGCTTGAGCTGTTATCATAAACTAGCAAGAGCTTGAGCTTTTATCATAAACTAGTAAGAGCTTGAGCTTTTATCTTAAACTAGCAAGAGCTTGAGCTGTTATCTTAAACTAGTATCAGCTTGAGCTTTTATCATAAACTAGTAAGAGCTTAAGCTTTTATCATAAACTAGCAAGAGCTTGAGCTGTTATCTTAAACTAGTATCAGCTTGAGCTTTTATCATAAACTAGTAAGAGCTTGAGCTTTTATCATAAACTAGCAAGAGCTTGAGCTGTTATCTTAAACTAGTATCAGCTTGAGCTTTTATCATAAACTAGTAAGAGCTTGAGCTTTTATCATAAACTAGCAAGAGCTTGAGCTGTTATCTTAAACTAGTATCAGCTTGAGCTTTTATCATAAACTAATACGAGCTTGAGCTTAGTATTATATACCAGTAAGAGCTTGAGCTTTTATCTTAAACTATTATCAGCTTGAGCTTTTTTTCCATAAAAGTTGACTTCAGATACATGATTGAGATTCAGTGTATGTTTATTTACTTGGAAACCGATGTGAAGATACTTGGTCACACACGCACACGCACACGCACACACGCACACACACACACACACACACACACACATATAGCGCTTTATTAGAATTGAAGTGATTAATCTATTTTTATTGAAAACTAAGTGTTTATTTTGTTGTTTGAATAGAGAGATGGTTAATAGATGAATCGTTTGACTTTAATTTGATCTACATACAGATAATTAAAATCATTCAACGTTGTTAAAATACAGCTTTCTTTGAAGTTATTTTTAATAATTAATTCAGTAGCATTTAATTAATAATATAATTAAAACTCTTTATACGGCAATTGTAATATCTCTAGTGTAATTAAAACCCATTCTGTTTGTTAGACTTGCCAAATTTGCTAATAAGCATTGATTCACTCACTCTTCCTTTTAAATGTTCATTAAAATTCATGCTATCGATGTTTGGGTCAAGTGAGTCGAACATAAATCATATTGATATTTTGATAACGAAACACATTTTGATTATAATTATGATATGTATTTTTAAAAGTTGTAAAGTTTGTAAAGTAATGATATGTTTCATAAATGTGTCGCACACAAAAAGAATTTTGTAGATATTTCACGTACACTTTTTGTTTTGTTACTTTTGTAGTTTTATTTGTAACCATATTATACTGTTTATCTTTGTCAAATGTCTATGTACATGTACATACTTTGAGGGCCTTATTGAAAATTGACATTGTCAAATTAGTCACCCTCGTAAAATAAAGTCGTTATTATTATTATTATTATTATTATTGACATTGTCAAATAAGTCACCCTCGTAAAATAAAATCGTTATTATTATTATTATTATTATTATTATTATTACTTTCAGTTTCAAAGTCAAATTAAAAAAAAAACAAACTTAACGTATGATATTGTTGAATGACATCATTGTTTTAAACGTTTTGTACAGCATTTCAAGCGTTCTGGTGCAATGGTTTATATGCTAGGTAATTAGAACATTATTTCGTTTCAATTGAGCATGCAAATGTAAAAACAGCCTAGGAAAAGTAAACTGATTTTATAGGTACTGAATACATTTCGCGGTAGCTTGAGTATATTGCGTACCAGGCCAGAGGGTACTAAGTATTTTCTGAAACGGCCGGATACTGCGTGACTTACCCCCACCCCATCCCAAAGGTAATTCCTGTTTGGTTTAGCTGTCCGACACAAATCTTAATTTTACAAATAACAATATGTATTATACTTTATTTTTAGTGAACTGACAAATTTTGAATAACAGTGCATTGGTAAAGAGTTACACGTCCCAGAACCCGCCAAGCTAGAACCAAAGTATTAGTACGATGATATTAATTTTCCTTAAAGAGAAAAAGACAAAGTCCGTGAAAATGTCACCAAGCCAAAGTTTTTGTCCACATTTGGCCGATCCGCAGGAGAAATTAGACCGTGGAAGTATTGATATGAGTACCAAAGTCGAAAATGTGCCTTAGTTTTGATTGAATACATTTACAGTTTCATTGAAAACAGATAACCTAAAACATGGCAAGGTTCATCGATCTACCACCGGAATTTGCAGAATCAATGCTCTTTGCAAAAATCAAACAGAATAAATGACAGAGGTTGATTAAAGCAGCGTGTGTCATTAAATTTATAATGGATATACGAAAACGTGCGTCTATTAGTCTTCAATTTGATCGAGTTTAAATAAATTTTGCGATTTGCTTTACATTTTTCCGACTTCCAGGTAAATATGAATAACAAAATATTGCAGGCTCGCTCTGATTGAGCCTGTTCATGGACAGCAATTGAAATGCATGTGCATATTACCGTCCACACCGCCTAGCCCCGGGTTGATCGCTACTCAGTATTTACACAAATATATGTATCGTGTTCAACGGTCTTCAAAGACAGTAATTGATAACAGTACTGATTGAATGTACGAGGCGCTTTTTTACAGCTGCTGTCACACGGCACAAACAACGCTAGTGTCATATTTAAAAAGACATTTTGGTTTTCTTCTACCTATGTATTGTTTGTTAAATAATATTATGCAGTAAAAAATCGCTTTTAAAGTTTTACAAATTTTCCTAGATGTTGTTAAATATTTATATATAAAGGCCTGCAAAAACTTCTTCATTAAAAATCCGGAGGTTTCGTCTGATTATGTCAATGATGAAGACGACGATGATGATTATGTTGTTGTTGTTTTAATGTCTTGTTGCTGTTGTTAATAATGGCTATGACTAAAAACAAATGTTGATGATAAAGATGATAACGATGGGATTGTCTTTTTGCCCTGATCACTATGATTGTGACTGAAAAAATGAAGATTATCATGATGATGATGATGATGATGATGATGATGATAATATTTTTCTCATATTCTTCTTTTTAATTATATTCTTCAGAGAATTTTATAAATGTATTTTGCAGATTTGTTTGAAATTGTTAAAAACTTGTTTAAAAATGACTATTTTTAACATTATCATTCGTTAACAAAGAGCTGTTTCGTTACACGTTCGAAATAATCAAACATTGTTAACTTTTTCACCTGTTTTTGTACTTTTCATTTTTATATTCAAAGAATATATTACAAGGGGGATTGTAAACATGGCGGACGTGAATTTCTAAACTGCCGTACAAGAGATATAAATTCGTGTTTTTCTGCATCTTAAAGCAACTTTAAAGAGACAATAAAGTAAGCAGATCATGGCTGAGTCGTTTGGCTTCACCGATAGTAGGTATTTGGGGAGATTTGGGCCTCTATCGGATGGTTATCGGACAGTTAGGTATCCCAAGCGAGCCCGCCATTCGACAGGTACCCCACCCTCGTCACCTTCCCCGTTTACAACAAGTGCAAGTGTAGACACGGAAAAAATCAAACAACTGTCAGCTGATGAAAAACTGAACTTTATTATTGACAATGTTTCACATATGAATTTAATGAAACAGCGAGTCGACAATATTGAGGCTCAAGTCTATGTAAACTGTGCCACACATGATGTCCTCGATGAACGCGTGCGTCTGTTAGAATATAGGACAATAGACTTGGAGGTTCGTAGCAGGGCTAACAATTTGTTGATATCTGGAGTACCAGAAGAGATTGGTGAAGACCTTATTAGCGTGGTCCAGGAAATTATTGACGATAAACTTGAATTTGAGTCCGTTGCTCGTATTTTGGTGGCATATCGACTTGGTCGTATAATTAAACCTAAAGCACCTCATCTCCCTCAAAGCACCAAACCTAAGCACCGGGCTATTCTTGTAACGTTCCAATATGCTTCTGACGTCGAGATGTTGATTAGCACAGCTCACAAGCTTAAAGGTAGCGGAATAGGGCTCTCACGTGATTATCCGCGTGAGATCACGGATGCTAGGAAGGCCCTTTGGGATGAATTCAAGGAGAATAGGACAAAGTTCGGTCATAAGAACGTTCACATTAAATTCCCAGCCGCACTTGTGGTGAATAGCCGTGTCGTTAAAGACATGTTCCCTGACTGGCATAATGTGTTAAGAGGTGTTCGTGATATGAATACTCCGAGGCGCATCTCTCAAGCACTGAAGGTGCGTTATGATGTGGCACGCAAGATCTATGATGAACACACCCAACGCCACCATGAATCCAAATTAGATGACGCAATACACTTGGAGAACGTCATTATGTCCGAGGCTTCCCAATGTTCACATAGCTGTTCTGACACAGATTCTGAATCGACTGCCGACGATCATAAATCACGCCCATCCGCTCCTGTGGCGGAAGCTCCAAAACCGCCTCGCAGTAAAACCGGTAAGCAACCGACGAATCCAGGTAGATCTAGCAACGTTAAGTCTGTCAAGAAACCGGCACCGCTAGCTCCGAACTCTTCTGTCCATAGCGTGAAGCATGGCAGCACTCCTCCAACTCCGGTTAACACATCTGCACCTCCACTGTTAGGCGAGAGTACTCACATCTACGGCGCACCGGGGAGAGTGACTCCTGAAATTCGTGTTCCTGTTATTTGTGTAAATAGTGAAAATTTATGTAAACCAGCATATGTTCTGTGTGAATCCTTCTCTAGTGATACATGTACTAAAATTGATGAATCTGATCCGGCCTCAACAACTTTCTTCTGTGAACAGTGTATTCATCTTCCATGCTCTTCAACAATTACATCGTGTGAACATTTTAATGAAAGTTCGTATTCCTATAGTTCTACGCTAAATCTCACAGACGGTCTCCAGTTGCTGAGGAACACTTCCGGTGAACTGTGTGTGAACCATTCTCTGAAAAATACAAATAAATGGTCATCATTTTTAAAAACAAAAGACTACCCAAATGAAAATGAAATTTCCAATTTTCAAACTGAGTTAACTGCAAACAGCCCTATGCTTTTGAATGAAGGTGATACTCCTACATCTCCGCAAGAAAAATTCAAACTTGGTAGCCTTAATGTTTGTGGTCTTAAAAAAAGGCTAGAATACCCGGAATTTGTTAAAATGATTGAAGATTTTCACATTCTCTGTGTACAAGAATCTAAACTAGATGAATTCGATAGAGTTGAACTGCCAGGTTATCACTTTTATTCAAAACCAAGAAGGGCTAGATATATTAGGAGGTCAGGAGGATTAGCTTTCTTTGTAAAAAACAACTTTAATGAGTATATTGAAATCTTAGAGTCAAAGAATGAATATGTATTTTGGTTAAAAATCAAAAAGCAGGTATCTGCATATTTAACTTGTGACTTAATAGTGGGAAATGTGTACATCCCACCAGAAATATCCAAATTCTTTACAGAAAATGAATTTTATGATCTCCAGTCTGAAATCACTTCCAAATGTAGTTTATTTACTCAAGTTCTTTTAATAGGCGATTTTAATGCACATACGGCAAATCTGTCAGATTTTACAGTATTTGATGACTTTTTAGCAGAACAAATTGGTATTGAAAATGACTGTTTAAGTTTTATGAATAGTGTAGAACAGCTACAAAAGTTTAATATTAGGTGTTAATATTAGCTAATAGGTGTTCTTTAGATGATAAAATTAACAATTTAGGTATTAAACTATTAGAAATTTGTAAGGTTAATAACATGTTTATTTTAAACAGTAGGATCAATCCTAATATGTCGGCGAAATTTACTTTCCGTGAAAGATCTGTAATTGATTATGCGATCTCGACAATAAATTTTATGCATATTATTAGCTGCTTTAAGGTACAAGAAGTTGATGCGCTATTTTCTGATGGGCATTCTTTACTCGATCTTGAACTTAAAATCTATTCAGATCATACCGAAAACCAACCAGATGAAAATATTACGCACAATTTGTCTAGGGTTCCTGAAATTTCTAAGCCCCCGAGATGGAAACCCGAAAAACAATATGATTTTGTAAAAAACATTAGCCAACGCGATATTAATGAAATTATAAGGAATATTGACTCCATTCATGATCCTGTTACTGCTAAGTCGAAACTTAACTGCATATCTGAACAAATTGCGTCATTATTTCATTCGTCGGCACGTAGATCGTTCCCAGCTAAGCCAAATAACAGATCCTATAATAATATAAATTATAATAACAATAAAAACAAACCCTGGTTTGGACCCCACTGTAAAAAGGCCAGACATAGATATCACGTGGCACGTAAACAATACATGACCCATAAAAATGACCAATATAGAAATCAACTTGCACGCGCGAGTAAGCATTATAAACAGGTTATGAATACTTATATAAACAAACATAAATTCGAAAATGAACGAAAATTAAGACAGATACATACCAAAAACCCAAAAGATTATTGGA
Organism: Corbicula japonica; assembly: GCA_038501625.1. Lineage (NCBI taxonomy): Eukaryota > Metazoa > Mollusca > Bivalvia > Venerida > Cyrenidae > Corbicula > Corbicula japonica. The sequence goes on from JAZAYU010000116.1 coordinate 1,766,232, forward strand.
AAATATTAAATTCGGTAAAACCTCAAGACTCGTCGAAACAACCTAGTATTGATGCGTTTTATAATTATTTTAATGGCGCTAATAATTCGGGTGAAAACCAACAGCAAATCAATGAAGATTTTTTTGATTTTCGGAATCACAATTTAGAACTTCTTAACGGACAGATCACAGAAAGCGAAATCTTAAAAGCAATATCAAAATGTAAAAACTCTAAGGCCGCATCTCCACAAGACTTTATTTACAATGAATATATTAAAAGTACAAAACAACTTATGATTCCTCTTTATATCCGACTTTTTAATCTTGTACTTGATACGGGTCAATTGCCCGACCCTTGGCTTGTCGGTACTATAAAGCCTATTTATAAAAGGAAGGGCCCGTCCGTAAACCCTGAAAATTACAGACCAATTACTATCCTTAGTTGTCTAGGTAAACTTTTTACGTCTATACTTAATGATAGAATTACTAAATTTTTGGACGGTAATTCTATTCTAAAAGAAAATCAAGCAGGATTTCGCCATAAATACTCAACATCCGATCATGTTTTTACGCTGAAATTTATTATAGATAATATAAGACGCCAACGTAAAAAATTATTCGTCTCTTATATCGATTTTAGTTCTGCTTTTGATAACGTATGGAGGGCAGGTCTTTGGCAAAAATTAATTCAAAATGGTATAACTGGTAAATTACTTAAGGTTATTTCTAATATGTATGCTAACATCAAATCGTGTGTTTCTGCTAACAACTGTATTTCCCCCTTTTTCACAAGCCCTAATGGATTGAGACAAGGAGAGAATTTGTCGCCGATTTTATTTGCCCTCTACCTTAATGATCTTGAAGATTATCTGCAACAAAGAAACCGTGGCGTAGAATTTGTTCTTAACGACAATGATATCAATATTTACATCAAGCTGTTTGTATTGTTATATGCAGATGATACTGTATTAATGAGTGAAGATCAAGAATCGTTCCAAAACCTTCTCAACGATTTCTCAGATTACTGCAAACTTTGGAAGCTACAGATAAATATGAATAAAACAAAAGTAATGGTATTTGGAACAAATAAGCCGGAAAAATATAAGTTTTATCTAAATGGAACAATTCTTGAAACGGTAAAAGAATATAAATATTTGGGCGTTATATTCTCATCAAGTGGAAGTTTTTTAAATGCTAGAAAGTCTATTGCAGAACAAGCTAATAAAGCAATGCACCTCCTGTACACTAGAATATATAACCTTGATTTGCCTATTGACTTACAGCTTAAATTATTTGATCAGACTATTTTACCGATACTTACATACAACAGTGAGATATGGGGGGCGGAAAATATAGACATTATTGAACGGATACATACTGATTTCTTAAGAAAGATTACTAAAAGTAAAATGTCAACACCTTTATATATGCTTTATGCAGAACTTGGCCGCTTCCCGATTAAAATTATAATCAAGAGTCGGATGATAAAATTTTGGGCTAATTTAATCTCGTCCCATGAAATGAAACTTTCTCGCTTATGCTATATGTATATGTTGAGGTCAAACTTAAATTTTTCGTGGGTGGAATACGTTAAAAGTATTTTGGATAATACTGGTAACACACATTTTTGGCTTAACCAATTTGAAATTACCTTAAATAATGCGCATAGATTAGTAAAACAAACACTGACAGACCAGTTTCTACAAACTTGGTCAAACTCGGTAATGGAATCATCAAAAGGAATTAATTACCGCATTTTCAAAGACAACATATCCTTTGAAGATTATATGAAGATTTTGCCAAATGATCTCCGGACCAGTCTATTTCATTATAGAACTGGTAATCATAGGTTACCTATTGAAACTTTGCGCTGGGCTCAAAATTACATTCCATTTGAACACCGTAGGTGCATGTATTGCGATTCTGACGACCCCCCGGACGAGTACCATTATTTAATGAAGTGCCCCATATTTTGTACACAAAGAAAGAAATATATTCCAACATGGTACTTTAATAGACCTAATATTCTCAAATTTAAAGAACTGTTAAACAATAAATCATTCAATCTACTTCGAAACTTAGCAATATTCGCAAAGGAAATAATGAATTTCCACGCCAACAATTAGATTTTATTTGAAACATTTACCTGTTAATCCTACTGTATCCTCGTGCCGTCGTCTAATAAATTGATCAATTGACACACTTTACCGCTAGCCTCTACGCTCCACTGAGTAACCTTGTACTAGATAATTGATCGCGCAGGTGCATTCCGTAGTACGTCACATTGTAAAATAATGCTTATTATACATAAGTAAGAAAGAATGAAGGGCTTTACTTTCGTTTTTCGTTAAAGCCGTTTGTTCTTTCTTTTCTTATTAGTTCTACAGCATGCACACTGTGTGAAAATATGGGCGGCCTTACCTTTCGTTTCGCTAAGGCATCGCCGAACAGTAACATTATGAATATTTTGTATCTCTGTGTTGTAGCTCTATTTATTCGATGTGTGTCATATTTCTGTCATACTGAATACTTATTTGGTCTATATGCCTACATTTGTAGTTTATTAGCCTTAATGAATTATAAAATCCCCACCTGATGTATTGCTATATGTAACGACTGTGAATATAACCTTTTTACCTGTTATGAACCCAACTTACTTGGTGTTTTTTGTTAAACAGCTGCTATTATCCCTTATATTCTTTGAACACTTTCCCCTTGAAAACTTGACAAATTACTACTGTCTGCCATTATCCCATTATTGTAACGTATATTATTATCATGTTGTTCTTTGTGAACCTGATTCAAATAAAAGAAATGTTCTGTTAAAATGTTCTATATTTAGAATACTGTCTAATTTAGTACAGTGAATATGATCTAATATTTAAGATATACTGATTGGAAGCCAATTACAAATTTAACCTGCATGTTACGATTACACACAAAATATGATAACTATCTCTGATTAGTTGTCAAAAATATTGCAAATTTAACTTGACTTGGCCGCAAAACTTAATGGAGCTTAAAGTGTTAACGCAAAACTTTTTTCGTTGTTAAATAATCATCTTAGATCATTTTATAACGTTAGATAGCAATGAGTCTGAATAATATTATCATAGTTTTATTTGCGATTATTCATCATTCACATACCGAAGGCACGGTAGATATATCTCTGTAGCGCTAGGCAGCGTGGATGTAATAATGCATTTCCATTTTTGCATATGGACAGGCTCAGACAAACCGAGTCATCAGCCAAACCGAGTCAGCGATACGTATTTTGAGGTTTGTCGTGTTCAGTGGCTTTCAATGTTCTTTTCCAACAATTTGTATTATGTTTGATGTATATTTTTATACCTTGTGTGGTGTTTTTTTTGCACGATGTATTCTAATTACATATATGATTCGAGAAACAATAATTTTGCTGAAAATAGGGTCTGTTGTTACCTGTAGCACGTTCATTAGGAGGCAATTTGATTTTCCTATTGAACCCGGAAGTAAGTTTTCCTTGAATTTCTTGAAAACCCTAACATGAATTTGACGAATTGGCACTAAACATTGTAGACCAGAATATAATTATTTCAGGTATGAGTTTCTTTGGTATATTGTCCATGAATTTCAGAGTTCTCATGCAAACGGTTTTTCTTTTGTTTTAGTATGTGCTTGGTGATAAGAACTTTAATTAGACTAAATTGCGCTTGCAAACAGTAACTACATCCTTAGCTAAATACATTTCTTAACTAAAATCTAGGTGGCAAAAAGTATTTCCCCCAAAATTCATTTTTGAAATTTTAGCCACTTTTCGCCATTTGCAATGTTTGCAACCCCTTAAAAATTAGAACTGGTTGGCCCTAGAGGGAATACTGAACTGGATATTGTAAATAATTATTTTTAGTTTAGTTGTGGGCTGTTTAAAAAAATGGCTGGTTTGGGTTTTCCTAATATAAAAATGTACAACAAATAGTTACTTCCATTTTTCTACTTTGCAGAGGTGTCTCGTCATGCCCTTTAAAGATTTGTGAAGTTTCATCAAAATAACACTATCCGTTAAAAATATTCTAAAATAATGGACCAAAAATGTCAGGAGTGTGACAAAAACGTGTGACACTTTTAAAAATCACATTTGTTCAAACCATCATTGTACAAAAAGCTTGAATAAAGACAAGTTTTAGTGTTGTTTTAGTAAAAGGTGCATTCATTAGGCATCAACTAATGATAAAATTAAGCATATTATACTTCAAGTAATGACAATTTATGCTATTAAGTCAAGCGTGGTAGATAAGAAAAATACCTCAAGAAAATCAATACTTCTTAGCTTTATAAATTTTCAGGACTTTAAAGATTAATAGTACAAAAGAAATGTTTAATGTATCATTAAGTTTAATGTTTCTAGATGCAATAATTATAATATTATCACCTCTATTGAAATTACATTTGTCTGCAGCTCCCTTCAGAAAATATCAGCTGAATTTGTCAGGAGTGTGACACTATGCGCATATTGCAATATTCTGTCAACACATCCTGTACATGAAAACAAGAGCATGTTTTTTTCCTAGAAGTCTATGTCATGTTTTGTTAAATTGTGACAAACAGGAATGGTCTTAGTGAACTATTTCTGAGTACACTGCACTTATGTGGTTGTCATGAGTGTGACACACTTTCTTAAAAATATGATTTTTTTTATCTTTATGTGATACCACAAGTTCTAAAGCACATATATTTGATGCTTCAACATGTATTTTAACAGAAATGCACATGTTAAATAGTAAGAAACAGTAATAATTGTATTTCAAACACATAATTTTAAATTCTTGTGATTTATTTAATATTGGTCAATTAAGCTCCATAAAATTTTCATTCTGCCACATATGAGTATTACTTGATTGATTTTGATGACTGTAAAGACTGTACAAACATATGGAGCAACCAGTTTGGACTTTTTATGAACTTAAATTCTTTACATATTTTAACTTCACTTGCCATTTTTTGAAATAGCCCAAATGACAATATCTCAGCAACCAGTTGACCGATTTCAAAAATCTTTTCAGTTCTGTACTCAGTTTCAATAAGCGAAACATACAGAATAGCAAGAATAACATTTTTTTAAAACAGCCCTTGTGTGGAAAGTGCTTTATTTTGAAACCCGAATTAGACAACATAGCAGGTACCATATTTTATTACTCTTCTAACAAAATTCATTTTTTCAACAATTGTCTCCTGTAATTATCAATATTCATCTGTTTATAATAATATAATAACAGTTTAAAAAAAAAAAAAACTATTTTAAAAAAAAGATAATTTTATTTTCACACCTCATCAACTTCTGCACACTATAGTGTACAATTCTGATCGACCTTAAATCTGAATATCTCCTCCCTTCGTCCTACCTCACCTCTCTTCCCTCATCCCAACCTGTCCCCACCATCCTCACTCCCTCTCCATCCTCCTCCCATCTCTACCATCCTCACTCCCATCCCCACACTCTTCCCCCACCCCACCCTCTTCCTTCTCCCCTCCCCACCATCCTCCCGCTACCCTCCTCATCCTCGCTCGCCTCCCCATCCTCTTCCCCCTACACACCCATCCCACCGTCTTCCTTCTCCCCTCCCCACCCCACCCTCATCTCCCCAACAGGGGGAGGTTTCAAAACATGAGGAAACAATATAAGGCACGACCACCTTAACCCCCTTAACCTGTGGGCCTTCAGTAGTTTCTCTCACTGAAGTACCACAACCAAGTTACAATGCTATCTTATATCCAACTCTTAAGACATTTCAATTGGTTTGAATTCAATTACCTTATTTCTTCTTGGTAATCGACAGACAAAATTTCCAAATAAATTAATTAATGGGAAAAAAGTAGAAACGATATGATGATGATGATGTTAATTTACCTCAAGTGCTGCAGATTCTGTATTTTTCCAATTAAAGGGATTTAATTCGAATAATTTATGTAATTCATCTAGGCTATATTGGGTTAATAATACTTGCGAGGTAGGGACCCGCAATAGCTCAGTCGGTTAGACCGCAAGTTAGCAAGCTAGCGGACTTGGGGGTCAATGGTTCGATTCCTAACAAAGATTATGAGATATTAATTAATAATATATACTCAACAAAAATAGAAACCTGACACTTTATATTTGGTGTATTTTCCTGGAATCAGATTTAAAGCTAATTGAAATGTGGTATGTAATAAAAATTGTGCATGTTTTGAACTTGATTTTGCATTTTGATATTTTTGGTGCATGAAACAAAAGTTCAGTGGTTATTTTCTTTTGGATGGTGCAAAAATATATAGATTTTGAATATGCACCTCATACTTATTCAAAGTTACAGTGTCAGGTTTCTTTTTTTGTTGAGTATATTAAATAGTATGAAATTACTTAAAAATTTAAATAGTAAAAATTTTAAAGATATAGATATACTTTACTGTATATGAAACGACTTCTAGCCATTGCAACTTTAGTTCTTGATGATATCACTCCAGTTTTTTTAGCGTTTGACATTCTGCTGTTTGTCGAAATTCATAATCATGTCTACCAAATCATATGCAATCTCTTTAGATGAGAAATGTGTCAACAGATGTCAATACAAGCAACAACTGTAACTCGTGACGGTAGTATTTTTGTTGCATCAAAGTAAATATTATTTTGTTATAGGTGAACGCCATCTTACACGACAAATACGGTACATTGTATGTTCGCTTTGATTGAGCCTGTTCATGAGCAGAAATGAAATGCATGTACTGCCCACGCAGACTAGCCATGGGTTGAGCACAACTAGATATTTACACAAGTAAAGAGTACCAATTTCGATTCATCTCAAATGGTGTGTATATGACAGTGATCATGGAATTGTCAATCGGATATTTCCAGAAAAATACCATCCCATGATCAGCGGCGTTTGGAACTAAACAGAATAAAATTTTGATAGGGAATCTGAGAATATAACCCTGTGCATCACAGATAACGCCAAAGAAAACGTGATAATGTGATAACGTGATTGAACAATATTCATAGTTATGTAGGCTGTAATATTGAAACAGAGTCGCCACACGGCACAAAAAAATGCGGAATATGGGACTTATATAATCATCTGTTTAGTTCAAACGTGTGAAGATGGATTATCAAAGATGGCAATTATTTAACACGCACAAACCATGCATGCTTCCAAGAAAAAGATCACAATTAATTTATTATTTTATAGCTTTTGTCTACGAAGTACAACAATATGCAAACGTTCTTCATAAGATCATCGCTTCATGTAATTTAAATATAAATCGATCATGAAAATGAAGAATTTGCTTTCATGCCTTTATGGAAATATACTGAAGAAAACAGAAAAACAAACGCATATTGAAGTTATTTTCTGTATCTTTAGAACATAATTCCTGGCATCCTTGTGATAGGGAGTTCACTGTCAGGGTAGATCTTTATTAAAATAACTGTCACTGTTAAAATTTTGTTTCGTTGGTATTGCTTTGCAACATGTGTATTTTAGTGCGTGATATTTTTTACCTATGTGACAGCAGGTATGTTACAAATTAAATGGCTTCCGTAGAAGTGTTATTGGGCTAAAAAGCTTTAGTATTAAGTATATTACAAAATTATGCAAAATGACAATCTGACACTAAACATGCTTGATAATTTAGGGGTTTCATTAAACTAATGTCCAAAAATCTTCCTATCTTGGATTGAGCCATGCTCGTCTCAGCAGTAATGAATAACGACGGCTGCACTATATTTATTGCCAGCTAAATGGTGATCATGCATCTAAGACAGGCTACATTATTTCTAGACAACTTACGAAATAAAGGATATGATTATTTTATTCAGTTAATCCAGATATTCCTTGTACATTCACGACAGCATTGTCCCAATAAAGTGAAATATGCGTATCAGGACTTGCCACATCAAGACAACACAGGCACCCACGCAGCAGCCAAAGAGTACAAATGAAAGACAATGGGTTTATCAAATAATCAATTGCAAGTGAGACACCGCAAACAACTAATAAAAATGAGAACCTGAGGGGTTACCGCCTTGAAATGGTCATTGGCAAAACAATTTTTAAAATGGGTCTTTTAACCAGGATCTAAAGTGCACCAAAAATCCCGGATCAAGTGAAATATGCCTCCTCTCTAACGATAGTGTGCATATTGATGGTGATCAACAGGCCTGCCAAAACTTCTTCATTAAATTTTCAGGAGATTAAGTCTGAATATGTCAATGATGAAGACGATGATGATGATGATGTTGTTGTTTTAATGTCTTGTTGCTGTTGTTAATAATGACTATGACTAAACAAAAAAATGATGATAAAGATGATAACGATGGAGTGTTTTAATGTCTTTTTGCTCTGATTGTGACTGAAAAAAATGAAGATAATGAATATAATGATGATAATGATATTTTCTCATATTCTTCTTTTAAATTATATTCTTCAAAGAATTTATAAATGTATTTTGCCGATTTTGTTAGAAATGGTTAAAGAACTTGTTTGAAAATGACTGTTGTCTATTTTTATCATTCATTTTTTAACTTCCTGTTAAACCTGTTAAGACCTGTTTTTGACAATTTTAAAATGAACATGCAATGCAAATAGTTGAAGGAAGTGTTTAGTTTATGACACGTGGTTATTGTATAGTTGTGCCAAAGGGACACTTGCTTATTCACAGATTTTATTACGGAGTATGTTTATTTTCTTGTTTATGTTTCTTATATATTAAATAAAGACCTGAATATTAGCAGATTAAGTTGGAATATCATTTATGATGTATAAGGCATAAATAAATACGCCAATATATCCAGTTTCTTATACATTTACAACACCATCGAGCACGCGCAAAATGACACCGTGGTAGAACTATTTTTTGTAAAGTATATGTGTACAGTTATGAAACTTTCTTTTAAAAGCATTTGCCTGTTGTAGAAGTGACCTATTGTAATTCGAAATGCAGTTATTATTTGGAGTGTAAACATGTTAAGCAATCTGAAGAATCAATGCTAACGTTTACCTATAAGTTCGCGAGTGCAGGTGCCTCCATTTGCAGAATAATTTAATCGTCAGCATATTTAAGCAACACTTGTGTGACAAAATCACAGACTGGAAGTTAGCCATTTATGATTTTATATCATGTTGGATTTATTAAATATAGAACACTTGGAAGTTTCAATGAAGCATTTTAGCCACCTGACTTAGTATGAATAAACTTGAACATTTATAAAATTTCACCCAGTATACCGGCGTGTAATATCCTCCCTCAAAATTTTCAGCATTGTACCGCTTTGGGAATAACACACGTAGTTTGATGTTTTACTTTAGCAGTTATTATGATATGTGTTTTGATCCACAAATTTGTTATAATTTGGCCTTACTCCACGCTATCTGAAAATGACAATTTTTCTTAAACGACCAGTTACGAGGTTTTCCAGTGCTGCCGTTGATAGTTTTAAATTTTCCTTTACGGTTTGAGAGTATAACATCAGGAGACGAGGCAATATATTGATGCATATTGCAATGCGGCCGGACATGCACTTTATCTATCAATTAATTGCAGTTACCTCCATTTTTTCATATTTGCTATTGTCTCTTCAAAAGGCAGATCGTAAGCAAACTTAATTATTAAACAGCAATATAACTAGTTATAATGCCATCTCACTAAAAATCTCTATCTTATGAAAAAAACAAAATATTTGTAACGAATTTGCTAATTTTGTAAATGTATTGTTTTGAATGAAAACACATTCAGTAAACATATCCATTACAAAAAAAATCATGTTCTTTAATCAAATATGTGAATAAGCAAGTGCTTTATGAGAAACCCGTTCAGTAAAGATATCCAGGTAATGCCAAAAAGGGAATGTCCTAATCCTCGAATGCCAGAAAATGGCATGTCCTGTTTTCTTTCGAGCGTGGGGGTTTGCTAATTGTGGACGAGTCAAGAAGAAAAAAAGAATATGTTATTTTGACTTGATAAAATGCTAAAACCCAATATGGAATTGCCCAGATGTCTGAAGATCAGCCTAAAATACCATATTTTTGGCGTGTTTACATTACCTTTACTGTATAAAACCATCAATAACTTTTTTGTTACAAAACCTGCGTTCCTGAAACAGAGTGTCGAGGGTACCTTAGGCATCTGGTCGCAGAATGCACAGGTGGACTTTAAATTGAATACAGTATGAAGGCACTTACCTCGCAAAATAATTCCGTTTTATTTAAAAAAAATGTCCACTAATCCGCCATTTTCATCCCAATGCAACATTTTCCTCGCTTAACTATCTTCGGATGCAGTGCCACGTTCTAACCCCTGCTTTTATAAATCGATACACTACACAGTCAGATAAACTTATAGCGTAATAACATAAAAACTGCAGACATGGGTGGAGGTTTAAAAGAGTTTTGCATAAAAACGAAACCGTTTTTATAAAGGAGTACATATATTGATTCTACTTGAATGTGGCTTTTCAGGTATGTAATTTTTTAAAAGATACATATGGTTTAAGATGCTTTATGGAGCCGCAAAAAGTTGCGAGTCATATTCCGATTGCTGGCATATAGAAATAGAAGGAAAATGTTCCGCGTTGATTTGAATAGTAACTGGGTTGTGCGCGAAGGACGAACATCGCATAGAAAAGTCCTTATCGCGCACAAATAGTTGTGCTAGTAACTATGGTGATCTTGACATCTATCTTTGACTGATTTGAATGGACAGTTTAAGTTGAGAATTCCAACTGGTAACATATATGGTATTCCATAAGAAATATACTCAAAAGAAAAAGTTTAGTCAGTATACACATACAGGATGATTTGTTTACGAAAACCGTCCTCATTAGACCGTGACTGTGTAAATTCATAATGTTCGAGATCCACGTGCCGATGAAAACCGACATGGATAATTTCGCAAATTTCCTTTGACATTAAACGTGTATTGTCCACAATGAAAAAAGCCGGAGTAAAATTTCTGGTAGATAGCCTGTGTCGCCGTCCTGGCCTCTCCATGAATGACAGAAATATCGCTTTGAGATTTCTAGAAGCTGGTTTACATGCTGCTGACGTAGCACGTCGTTTTGGTTGGCATGAGCGAACAATATATCGTATGCAAGCGCGATTCTGACAAACTGGCAGCGTCAATTACTAGACCTGCGTAATCCAGATAGGACGTTGAAAACAACGTCGCGCGAAGATCGCTACTTAGTGACGCCAACACGACGTAATCGCTTCACACCTGCTAAAAAACTGTCTTAGACAATCCGCAGGGGCCAAGAATATTCGTTTGTAACGCTTGAAACCGGCTGAGAGCTGCTCGGCTGCGAGCTCGACGTCCTTACAAAGGTATTTGTCTAACAGCACGTCAACGCGTCGCACATTTGAATCTAGCACGCCAGTGCAGTCGCTGGAATAGATAGCGATGGAACAGGATCGTTTTCACCGCTTAGTCCAAATTTAATCTCAAAGAAGCTGATGGAATTGATTGTGTTTGGCGACGCCGAGGAGAAAGGTTTGATCTTGTAAACGTCTTCGAATATGACCGTTACGGTGTTGGGAGCGCTATGATCTGGGGTGGTATTTCTTATAATGACAAGACAAAACTCAAAACAATACGGAATATCTTAACTGCCGTCCATTATTGTGCAGAAATCATTATCCCTGTCATTGTTCTTTACATAGTGCAAGGCAATGCTTACGTTATACAGCAGGATAATGCCCGCTGCCACACGGCACGTCATACACGGAATGTTCTTGTTGCCAAAAACATAAACATACACGAATGACAATTAAAATCACCTGATCTCTCTCCGATTCAACACATGCGCGACTATCTTGGAAGAAAGGTTCGTGACAGGATTGACGTCAACAAAATTGAAGACATTTAATATTAAATGATTTTCGTGGTGAATGATGTTTCTGTCTTCAATTTTAATGTTTAACAATTTTATCGTATCAAGTATTCCTAAACAAATCATCGTGTGTGTGATAAGAAGAGTTAGTACAACACATATGTACAATTTTTTCATGATATTTGCAATATTGTAAATTTAGGGCGGAAACGAAAATACTGACTAAACTTTTTCTTTTGAGTATATTCTTTAAATAATAATATGATCATTGACTATAATCCCCGATTATCATCTCGATTTGGCTAGCTGGTTTCCCCACCATTTATAAAAAGACAAATTACATGCGCACCAGTCTTAACTAACGATGCCGTGAACTCTGCGACGCGCAGTCCTTAACTTCGGGTGTATCATTGCGACCACGAGAGCGTATCAAGTAAGTGGTCACCGCGAGAGCAGGCCGAAATGTTCTGCACACGTGTGAAGCACAATGCAGCACACCATTCCACGAATTCTGAGCGATTGATAGTCAGTTTCCGTGTAATTTTGGAGCATCCATGCCAAAAATTCCATCAAACAAATGTAGAGTGAAATCATGACCAGCTACGGCAGTGAACAAGCAACTGGATATGCATGAGTAGTTTAGTTACGCCTGAAAGATTTCGTAGTTGTGTGGCATAAAAAGTAGTGCATTTTAAGAAAATACAAATATTTCAAGAAGGAATGCGAACTTTGAAAGATAATGCTACAAATAAAAGAAGAAAACAATTTAATGTTGTTGTTCGAACAACTATGAAAGGATATTAAAAGAACGATTAAAAACAAATCAGTCACATGACAAGCGGGAGATAGCGTGGGTTGCCATTTTGGTTAGGTTGGAGCAGTTGTGGATCGAGATTTTGCTCGGCTATCAAGGACCGGGCCGGGTCCCAGTGTTCTCCCCAGACAACCGTTAACAAGCTTTGATCTATTTCCAACAAGTGTTAAATTCGCCGACATCCGTTTATTCAAAATCGACCACAGGCGGCAGTATCGGACCCTACACGCCACCCCCCCCCCCCCCCCAACCCCACCTCCCCGAACCCTGTGCTTGAATTTCACTAAATGACCTCTTAAAACAATATAAAGCACCACATTTATACATATAATAAACCAAAAATATGATTTAAATAAAAAATACTGGGTATACCCTTTACTGGTATATCATCATAGACAAGGTAAGAAAGGACTCTGTCACACTCTATCTCTTTGTTAAAAATTTTCACCCATTAAATATAATCCTTTTCGGCCAGCACTTGGTACTTTAAATGCACATGGTGTTACTTTCCTCGATTCCGAAAACCGATTGCCGAAATATTAATCCTTTTTTCATGGGCATCAGAAAAGGTAACCCCAGCGACCAGCTTTTTGTTGGGTCGGAAACAATGTGGAACACGAAAAATGCGATTTCGGTTATTTGTTGGAATGCACAGATAAAATGAACTTTGATCAATACCTTATCGTCAAATAACATGCAAGGACCCTTTTATTTGTCTATTTTTCTCTCGGTCTTCAAACCATTGGCCATTTCTTTCTTCGTATGAATTATACGCTTAGTCTCCCATTTTGTTTTCTACGAGTGTTAACTGTCTCGATCGATTTCATTGGACGAAGGTTTCCGCTCGTAAATTTCCGACAATTTTCGTCCAATGAAATCGATCGAGACAGTTAACACTCGTAGAAAACAAAATGGGAGACTAAGCGTTCGGGAGGTGGGGGTGGGGGGTGGCGTGTAGGGTCCGATACTGCCGCCTGTGAAATCGACATGTCATAATTTTCTGTTTCTTGCATTGTAAACACAGGTCGCTTTTCAATACACATCTCATTCAAGATTAAGCAATGGGCGATTTGACCAATCACAATCGATTTCTTTACTATCAGCTGAGATAACTCCGCCTCTCCACGTGGTGAATTCGCAAGTCTGTCGGTGTCGTTTGATCGTATTTTGGCTCTGCCGACTGTTGATATTCTCAATTAATAGCGGAACCCGGTGTGTTTGACATAATGTTCAATGATATATACTGTATACATATATGAAAATAATTGTGCGATAATGGATTTGTTTTAAACAGCCTGTGTTCTATCCACGGATAAATTGAGTGTCGTTTCCGGCTTAGCGTGTCTTATCAACTACTGACATGCCGGCTGCGATTGATTTTGAAAGCGGCATGTCATAAAAATGCCAAATTGTCGCGCACAAGGGGTCCCCGGTCAATTACTAAGAAGAAGATATCACTGACCAATAGAGATCGGTTTATTTTTTTATGTACCTCCACCTCCCAATTAATAAGTATATCGAAATCCTTAATTACTAAATCGGGTAGCAAAAGTATTTGATATAGCAGTTATATGAATTATTAATCCTTAATACGACAAGTAGAACCATAAGACATCAATTAGAAACTCATCTTAACAGAACATTTTATAAATATTCAATCAAGCGATTGAGCGTTTACGCCAAAATGACAGAATTTCAAACCTTAGCAGTATTAATGTTAATATAAATGTCCCCATCATTATTTGAAGCCGGCATCTCCATCTTTATTAGAAGCCAGCATCAGAATCGTTGAATTTTATTCTATGAATGATACTCTTACGTAAACGAACAATCAGATAACCTTATTGATCCTTCTTAATTTCAAGACAGAATCAATCGTACCGTAATTTTGCTTGTGAAGTATACGTGACGTTTTCAAAAATTCAAAATTATTTGTTCGTTGAACATTAACGGTACGATGAATTCAAGTAATAGATGAGTTCAAGTATAACGTACAGATACTGTAACCGAATGTTGACATGTCACGATTTACGGAGTATAGTGCATTACCAGTCTTAGCAATTTGCGAATTTCATACCAGTTAAATATAATTTTAAGTATAAAATACATAAAGATGAAAATGCTGTATAGAAATTCGTAAAATTAATACAGTAACTCACGTTTGTCCGAATCGCGTTTCATACTGCCCACTATCAACAAGAATGGTACATGTTCTTACAATATTAAAAATGCAAATATCTAACAAATAGTGAAAATAAAAATGTCTGACTAGAATAACAGACCAGTAACTTATTTTCGACCGGCAGCGACGATTGCACACATGAAATTTAATGGATTATGTTAGGCCTTATGTGCTAAAGCCATAGTCCGATAGTTCAGCTTTCCTGTGAAGCCTCGTTTTGGGTTGATATCTGGTCACGGGAAGTAACTCGTACAGGACTGCGAAACTTTTTATTGGAAAGGCGTATATTGGCAAGTTGCAGTTAGAACTTAAATTGCAAAAGAAATACATTCTGTGGCATTTTACTGCGCTATCATCGTAACGATCAGTTCATTTTCGTCGGACACATTTCAAGTATGCATGCGCGAAAGAACGACGACTCGTCAATTCTATCTTATTTCTAGAGAAACCGGCCTTGTGAGGCTGATGCCAACTCCATCGGGCAATCTGAACTTCAAAATTCTAGAAATGAGATCGAGATCATTCCGGATAGCCCTTCAAGAGCGACTCAGACGACGCCAAGTACCCCTTCACGTCGTGAAATTACCCCGACGCCGGACGCGGTACCCCAACATGCCGAGACACTGAATCAACGCCGGCTACCTCGAACAGCCAGTTCGATCCATTCAGGTGTCGATCCTAAGTGGAAGAAAGTCTACTCCTGGTTGCAAGAAGTTGGCAATGTTTTTTTATATATATATTTACTTAGCCTTGTGACTTGCATTAAATAAATAAAATAACTCAATTTCATGCTAATATATATAAAAAGGGAAATATGCATATCAGGAATCGCCACACTCATAAAACACAGCCTCCCCTGCAGCAAAAAGAAGAGAGGAAAATAAATGATTTGTTTGTTGATTGTTTAACAAAAAAAAGGGGAACCGTATGGGTTAGCGCCTTGGAAGTCAGTGGCAAAATAATTTGCTACTAGGGGTTTAAACCAGGTTCTAGGGTATCACTACATAATTTATTATACCTGTTTGTGTTAACTGAATACCTATTATGATATTATTTTTATATATGTGAAGCTGTCTATATGTTTACTGGTATCGTAAATTAATTTAATTTCAGATTGTGAGTGGGGTTTTTCCACCTTATCAAGAGTGAAGACAAAGCTTAGAAGCAGGCTTAACAATTCAACATTAAATTCATTGTTAATGATATCCATGGAAGGTCCTGATGTACTGAAGTTTGATTATAATAAGGCAGTCAGCACTTGGGCCCAAGAAAAAAAGAGGCTTCTGAATCCTAATTCTGTCAGTTGTAATGAAACACTGAGTTTGATATGTGTGAGATATCTTGGACAATGAAGGTGAAAAACTAACTATACAGAGTATATAGTTGACAATGTAACTTGATGAGATCAGATCAGTTTATGTTATTAAAACACATGTTGACATACTGTTTACACATTGTTTCACATTATTTATGTTTTTTTTTAACTTTGTACCTTTCTTGGCTCTAAAGAGATAAAAAAACATCTATGTACTATATACAGTTTTTGCAGTAAACTTTGGTACAAATATAAAACTGTATAAACTGATAGTTAAAAAATAAAGTTTCGCGAGCTTAAATCCACGAACAGTCCAGCGACAACCCTTCCAAAAATCCTGGGGAGACCGTTAGTAAGTTAGCGAATATTTTTTTAATGCATTGTTGCGATCGACGTAAAAATTAGGATTGTAACTGTTTCAGTCTCTTAAGGTACGTTAGCCTTGTGCATTTCATTGTTGACACTACTCAGTTGTGGCGGAGCCTGATCATCGTTATTCTAGCAAAATTTAACCACTAATCATACGCTTCTGCATCAAAAAGACCCCCCAAACCTAAGATTCAGGTGAAAAAAAAGTGGAAAACCTTATTTCCTTGCATCAAAATACAAGTACCTGCATCTATTGAAATCCCTGAATATACTGAATTATTTGCTAATGTTGATGATAGTAACTGTCACAAAGTTTAACGAAAAAATCACACATAGTTTCATATGTTTACAGTAATGATATCTGTGCAGGGCATGTTCGATTAAACCAGCGCGCCAGTCTTTCAACGCTTTCAGCGCTTTGATTAGTTTTGGTATAAGATACTGCACATTTATTTAAAATGTACTAAGGAAAATCTTTGTATTTGAAAGCTACAAAACTACATTTTCAGTTAAGAACATACGAATTATCATACATGTATGAACTTAGATAGTATCTAACTAACCATCAGCTGCTACAGTATTCAGTACTGAGAACCAGACGTGTATTAACTGTTTCCTTCAACGCCCACATATTCTTTCAACGCTTTCAGCGCTTTGATTCAATGATGTAAACTTTTGGGGTTAAAGACCACTATTAAACTCTTTTAGACTCTGCTTAGAGCAGCAATGATTATAGGCAAATGAGCCGATAAATGTCTCAGTATCTCAGATTTCTATATTGAGAACCCACTCAGACTGAACAAAGCCAAACCTCAACATAGCAGGAAGAATTAACATTTTCACAACTCGTACCGTACTAGCCACAGGTGTTACCGGATCATGTGAAAGGTTAGACTACAGTAATTCATTTTCCATAGACTCCCAGTATAGCTTCATCTCCTATTCTGAATTAGCTATTGGGTCAAGGCCTTAAAATCTTACTTTTGCAAATAAAACTAAACTAGAGACATCATAAAAACACAACAAAAATATAGCGTAACCAGTAAACTTTTTCGCGACATGCACTGGAATACCACCAGGTCAGCGTACACTATTGCGTTTCCCTATATGTTCTATATAGAGTCTTGGGAGTCTCCTTGATTTATTTATTCTTAGACAATATCAGGCATGGTCTTCTGATAAAGTTTGAATATAAACCTACATAAAAACATAGATTCCATACCACCATGACCGTAGGTTTCTACCTCAAATTTCACTTTGAAGACTACCACCCTTGCCTATTGACTAAATTTACTTGTAGCTAACCTGATTATAGGCATTATTTTAAAAGTAATTTTTTTCTTATCCAAAATGTTTTGGATAATGATTTTTGGTTCCAACAGCTTCAGAAATACACAATTTCTGTTTTTAGAAGGAGTTTTATTTTTCTTTACCTATATTGGCCAATCAGCTAATGTTTCTATAGAGTCTTACGGGTTTCCCCTAACTTTTTTTTTTTAACCAACCGGGAAGAAGTAAGTAAGTAAGTAAGTAAGTAAGTAAGTAAGTAAGTAATATTTATTTTGAAAGTCGGATGCATATAACAAATATGTGTAACATACAAATGTACAAATACACATATTAAAACACAAGCTCTGTAGAGCTTTTAAAACCGACTTAACAAAAATAAATAAGACAAGCACAGATAACAGCATAGACAGTATAACATACATACAACATGTGCAACACTTATACAACAACTTATGAACAATTAAATTGGGTTATAAGACTGAATACAAATTAAATGCCTTAAAACGTAAAATCCTAAAAAGTACATAGATATGAGCATTAGATTAAAATTGCATATAGGTAGTAAGAAGGTAAAAGTTATTAAGTTTTATTACATAACTTTAATTAATATTAGCTAAGATTCAAAACATTAATTAAGATAGATAGATAGATTTCTATCAATACATGATATAATTACAGTCAGCTAAAGACACAGCCTGAACTGACCGATATAATTACACACAAAAATGTAAGATTAATCATTAATTAAGATAGATAGGTAGATTTCTTTCAGTACATGATATAATTACAGTCAGCTAAAGACACAGCCTGAACTGACCGATATAATTACACTCAAAAATGTAAGATAACTTCCTCTTTAAAAATCGATTAACTAAGATTCAATATGTTGATTTAAAACTTACCTAAATATAAGAGCTTTTATTTAGTGTACACTGATCACCACCCTCGATTAACTAAGATTCAATATGTTGATTTAAAACTTACCTAAATATAAGAAGCTTTTATTGAGTGTACACTGATCACCACCCTCAGCTTTGCGCCACTTTCAGTTTCACTTTGTCCAAAATAATACCCATTTTTAAAGATAAAAATTTTCATATACTCAAAATAAAATTGCAAATGTTTTGTTTCAACTTCTTCTATACACTGTGCATTTTCACATAGCTATTTAATATTTTTTATTCTGCTTTTGCATTTTCAACCAATCACAGAATTACTTTATCTATTGGTCCGCACAAAACCCTAGACAAAATTGACTGGCCCTAGACAAAATTGACTGGTTCCCGAGCCAATTTTGTCTAGGGTTTGTGCGGACCATTAGATAAAGTAATTCTGTGATTGGTTGAAAATGCAAAAGCAGAATAAAAAATATTAAATAGCTATGTGAAAATGCACAGTGTATAGAAGAAGTTGAAACAAAACATTTGCAATTTTATTTTGAGTGTATGAAAATTTTTATCTTTAAAAATGGGTATTATTTTGGACAAAGTGAAACTGAAAGTGGCGCAAAGCTGAGGGTGGTGGTATTCCAGTGCATGTCGCAAAAAATCTACTGGTTACGCTATATTTTTGTTGTGTTTTTATGATGTCTCTAGTTTAGTTTTATTTGCAAAAGTAAGATTTTAAGGCCTTGACCCAATAGCTAATTCAGAATAGGAGATGAAGCTATACTGGGAGTCTATGGAAAATGAATTACTGTAGTCTAACCTAAATAGTGGTCTGAGTCTCTGACAACAAAACAGTGTTAGAGAAAACACATTTTGTAATCATGTTTTGGACAATACTTGCTATAATTTCTCTGCTGTTAATATTTGTTTATATTTCGTTAAGGTTGTCACCAAGAAAATGCACCGTAGACTTAAAACACGTTATGGTAATACAGTTTTGCAAATTAATCATTCATTTTCGCGACCCCATGAAATGCTTCTTTCAATTTCTTCTTTTTGTGATACAGCAGAACTGCAGTACCATTTCGGATATCATTAGCAGTCATTTATAGTAACCCTTCCTGGTTGTCAGACCAGTAATTGCATTGCCTGTGGTTTGTGTCTACAACACTCGAAAGAGGAATAGACAGTATACAGAGATAGATAGGTAGATAGATAGATAGATAGAAGCAGAAGAATAGATCTAGTCAGCAACCACCATATTGGGTGTCTGAAGCCCAAATAATTGTCAACTGATTGTGTTAAAACTTCAACTTAAAGGGCATTAATCAAGTTAGGATTCCAAACAGTGCGAAATTTTTTTTATTTTATATGCTAGCCATAAGAATCTGGTCGCTGTAAAATAAAGTAAATGTATTGCTTATCTAAAGGCATAATTAAGGCAATATCTTTAAAGTTTAAATTTAATTTAAAATATCCTGGTGTCATGTATTTTGACACACTTAATCTTTCAAACCTTAACAACTTTTTAAATTGAAATTCATTTTGAGTTCTACGTTTGTATCATAAACATACATCCATCCTTATTTGATTTCAACTGAAATGTTGAAAAAATATCATGAAGGTTATTTTAGAGCAAGAAACAAACATATGCAAACCACAGACACATGTAATGTAAACACATTTCTAATTGGTTAAAAGTAAGTTTACACACACTCTTGCATCTGCTACAACAAAAGAAAACACTGTTATTTTAATCATCTAGAATAAGGTAAAATAATGGGAATTGGAACTTCATTAAAGATACTGTATTTAGTCTGCTGTAAGTGTTAAAAGACATCACTATTGGATGCCTTGCAGTATCTTTCCTGTTTGCCATGACTAACTACATTTCCTGGGGTTGTGCCCTATGCAGTTTTAATATTATGATATTGTAGAGTGAAAAATAACGATGATGCTAACTGTTATATGAAGATAAAAATGTATGGAAACAATATAACATGTAAGGGATTTACAACACAAGTTTTAGTACAAAATTATAATGCGCGCATGCACTTCATCATGTGACTTTATTGCTATATTTGTCATTTGTTGCAAACACAGACTTCCCGAAAGTTGTAAAAAAGTGTCAGACATGTGGTCAGACAAGATGTGACAATCTGTCTGACCGAAACAAATTCTGTCTGACTGAAACATTTAAATAAGCAAAACACAGTATTAAGGGTGTATTTTTTTTTCAGTGGTACGAATTGTCATTATGACGAATACGTAAAATATTTCATTCGGATATCCTCACTCATTTCCCTTGGAACAGTCTTGAATCAAAACAGCGAGTAAAATTGTAATTTAGCGAGTAAAATTGGAATATGCAGATCAAATGTTTGCCGGACACTCGGTCCTACAACATTGGAAATCACATCAGACCAGTCCAATTTTACCGGACAGGTCCGACGGTCCGGTGACTTTCAGGAAGTCTGCAAACAACAAAACAATGTGTTTTAAAATGTGTAAAATATGACCAATTAAGGATTTATTCAACAAGATAAAAAAGTATAAAATTTAAGTAAATCATGTAAATTTTACTATATAATAACACAAAGATGTATTACTAGCTTCAGTTTGAATAAATTACACACTTTAATTTATTAAATGGTCATTTAAATATTAACTGATCATTTTGCGTCATAATTACATTATTAGGAAACCCCATATTCAGAAGCCAGGTCAAAACAAACAATGCGTCAAAATATATGGTGCATCAAAATATGTGGTAAAACTTAATTACATGCCTGAAAAACTAATTCCGGATTGAACAGTAATATGTGATACCCTTATATGAGGACCACCCCATTATAAAGACGGCTTCTGTCCAGTTCAAAGGTGGTCTTTATATCAAGGTTTCTTTGTATATTTAATGTTTCTCTCTGTTTAGGTAACAGGTGGTTCAAGTGGAATTGGGAAGTCAATCGCAATTTTAGCAGCTCAGCTTGGAGCAAATGTGACCATACTAGCTCGGAATAAGGTAAGATGTATTTTGTTATGATCTTAGTATTTTATAGGTGTGATGACATTTCAACTTTATGGCAAAATAGGAAGATCAGGTCAGGTTTGATAATCAGCCACATTTCACTTGTTTTGTAAGAGTTATGGCCCTTTTTGCAATTTTAGTCTAGAAGTGCCTAAGTTATTTCTGTTTATATTTTGAAATTGACAAAGTTTGCAGTGACCTTTCAGAAACTTAATTATTTTGAACCAGTGATTTACATCATTTGAGAAATGTTAACCCATTATATTTATGCCATTGTTAGGTTGGAAGTGGGACACTGTCATTGGAGTCAATGCCAAATGGACCGATATTATATTGTTGTTTGTTTTTGTAAATAAAATAATACTTAACTGACAATCTTAAACAAAATGTGTTATTATTGCCTCACAAATGAAAATTTTAATATAACCACACATTGCAAGTTTGTGGGAGCAATCACAGATGATGATAGTTAACATGACAAAGGTTGAAAAGTTGGATTGCTGCAAGGATATTAATCACCGTTAGTTATTATTAAGTATAATTAAAACTTAACTCTTTTGATTTTAACCCTCTACTCCTAACCGCTACTCCATATATGCGAGTTTTATTGAGTGTGCAAGCAGTGTAGATCCAAATCAGCCAGCACATCCATGTTGTCTAATAAGGATCTGCATTGTTTGTGCTTTGATAAGAAATTTCCTTATACATGTAAATCTAAATGTGAACAGTATAGATCCTGATCAGATGATCAGTGATGTGTCAGCTGATCTGGATCTACACTATCATAATGCTATAAAACCAATATATGTAGAGTAAAGGGTTAACCAATATTTATTATATGAGCTTAAAGAAAAGATCGCATTTCTGTCAAGGTATTGAAAACAATTAATTCGATCCTTTTAATAATAATAAAAACAAAGATGATTTGCGAAATGTGAAATGTTTTAGGAATACATGCATATGTTGTTGACGGGTGTTTCAGTTGCGACTGGAAGAAGCAAAGACAGAGATCCAGCAGCATCTTCAGTCAGGGAGGAAGGTACAGTGTATCTCTGTGGATCTGTCCGCTAGTTACGAAGATGTTCAAGCTGCAGTCAGAGAGGTGAAAACAATATCTTACTTAAAATTTGGTTCATTGAATTTGAAATAGCAAATTTACAAAGTTTTCTTAATTAAAATGTTGAATAAGTAAAACTGAAAAATCTATTTTGGAGTTAACAGTTTACTCCATATATATTGGCCCTATCGCATGTGCGATCAGTATAAGTCCAGATCAGTGAGTTAGTACGTCTATGCCATCTGACTGGATCTGTACTGCTTCATTTTTATCAAAAACAACCAAATGAATCTTAAAAGTGAACAGTGTAGATCCTTATCTGGATTTACACTTTTCACCCAAAAATTCATATCCTTGGACTAAAGCTTAACTGGTAAGCAGCTATGAGATTTCATCAATGGTTGATCAAACCAATTTTTAACATTTCCAATTGCATTATTTGTGAGGCTTGCTTATATCACCACCCCAGCAGCTACATGCACTGTCACTTTTACACTATAAATAAAACCATTGTATTGAAGTTGAAATGGAAACACTCCGGGTTTGAATTTCACCTAAAATCAGTGAAGGAAGTAATACTTTGATTTGTTTATACTTTCCTATGCTAATTTGAAGAAAGTGACATTTTTGTTGTACTGATTTTCTGTTGTTTTTCATTTCTGGTGTAAGGCAGAGGAGAAGAGTGGTCCAGTATTCATGTTGGTGAACTCTGCAGGTACTTCAGTCAGTCGATCTTTCCTGGATCTGGATGCCAATGATTTCAAGGTTACTGTTAATGAAATAACTTCCTTGTTCATGAAATTTTTGCTATTTTCATTAATTGCCAATTTTGTAGGTTTAAATTTATGATATTGAATGTTCAAAATCACATCAAAGGATGAATCTATATTTTGTAGTGAATTCATAAATATGTACAAGATCTTTAACAAAGTTAACTTCTTTGAAGAAAAAAAACCCGAATGGAACTTGATTCAGATTTCCAACATACCCAGTAATTCTTCCAAAAATACTGTCACAGTTATACCTGTTTTTCTTCTACGTTTTATGCATGTGGCTTATATCTTTAATTTTACTCAGGTTTGGAACTTAAAATAATTTGTGACATATTGAAACCTGCTTCATTTTCAACAGGACGCATTATTTCCAGAAAATGTGTATGCTCCTGACTTTGAAAGATTTAATAAACTTGACCTATATTTCAGAGATTGTTAAGAAGCTTAACCCTTTCCTCCACATATACGCATTTTTACGCAATTGCGACCAGTGTAGATCCAGATCAGCACAGTCGTGCTGTGTGATCAGGATCTGCACTGGTCACATTTTTGTCAGAAATAACCTAATGAATCAGAAAGCAAACAGTTTAGATCCTGATCAGATAGCACGGATGTGCCGGCTGATCTGGATCTAAACTGTTCGCCGACGCAATAAAGGTGTATCTATGGAGGAAAGGGTTAAAATAAATGTTCAGCACCATGACCTAATTCATTGTCAACATGTTCCAGAATTCTGTCAAAAATATTTTACTGTTATGCTAGCATTCCAACAAGTTTTAAGCATTAAGCCTTTACCTTAGATATTACAGCAGTGATTGATACAGTTTGTATCAAAATTAAAAAAAGATTTTCAGGAACTTAGAGTGTATCATGAATTAAGTCACTGGCTGTACTAGTATATCAAGGCAATTACTTCATAGATTTTATAATTGTTCACCATCATAAATTACTGAAAACTTTCGAAACTCATCAACCAATATTTTGCAGTGCTTCCTTATTCCAACCTGGAATATTATGGGAATCTTCAAATTGAATCAACTACATTTTACTTCCTTAACATAAATTAAAATCAAACGATAATTATTTTTAAACTTGGATTTATTTCCAATGATATGATTAGTAAAGTCAAGCATGATGTCTCAGACAGCAATCTGTTTATCTCACTGGATTGGTAATAAGGCATTGCTCATATTTTAAGCCACATAATAACTTGACAAGCAGGATATTTTCCTTCATTAGAAGTGGCTGTTCACAGTCACCATCACTTCAGAAAATGTCTTTTAAATCACAGTTTTCCCTAAAGTAGTAACTTTTCATCATGCTTTAGAGAAGAAATCACACTTTTTCTGCAAAATCATAGGACATGGACCCCTTCCAGTGAAAAAAATCTGACAGGATATTGAACTTCCAATGATAAAATTCGAATGATTCCAATGCCTAAAACTGCACAGGAACCGACAAGGTTTCGACTTACTTCATAGATGTTTGTTATGGACTAGTGATACTAATAACACAGATTTTCAGAGATTGATGTGATGACTTATTTGTGTTTATACTTTCAGAAACTGATGGAAGCCAACTATTACAGTGCTGTGTATACCACAAAGGCAGCCATTGGTTCTATGGTACAACAACAAGAGGGGAGAGTGGTGTTCCTCTCCTCTCAGGCAGGACAGATTGGCTTGTTTGGATTCTCAGCTTATTCTGCATCCAAGTTTGCTCTCAGGGGATTAGCTGAAGCCTTACAGATGGAAGTAAGAGGGGTAACACTTTTAGGGATGTCAGTGGGGTCTGTTTAATCAACCAGTGATAGCATAGTGGGTCTTTGTATAATATATGTACATATGCACAAGTTGCTTATTCATAAGCAGCGAAGTACTAATTATAATCTTTAAACAGAGATGATAGTTGTAATAGAGGCAATTTATTGTGTCGCCCTTACAAAAAAGAGAAGGTGATACAAAGAGATCACTTATGTCAGTCGGTCTGTCCGTCTATTACAAAAACTTAATGTTGTCTATAACTTTGTTATTTCTTAATATTTTTTCATCAAACTTTTAAATTATATTGCTTATGACAACACACTCGAGATGATGCCAAATTCTTAAGGTCAAGGTCACATTTTATGGAGTTATGCCCCTTTTTGTACTTGAATTTTGACATGAAAACTTAATGTTGGCTATAACTGCCATTTCTCAATATTTCTTCATCAAACTTTCAAATTATATTGCCTATGACAAAACGGTTGTGATAATGCAAAATACTTTAGGTGAAGATCACATTTGGTGGTGTTATGCCCCTTTTTGTACTTGCATTTTTATTCCGACATAGCACCAAATGGGCGACACAAGTGTGTCTAGTTATAAATAATATAACACCCATCTAGATATAAATTATATAAGCCAACCAAAGTATATGTTGACAACAAGTTGGAAACTCTGCTTTCATACTTTATCTGGTTTAACACTAACAGAGGTAGCACTGTAAAAAAATAAATTTTTAACAATTATTACTACTGTACCATTTTATAAGAAAGGTATATACCAGTAAAATAAAAGGATCATCAATACAGTTATTCAATCCAGCATGTAGAACTCACTGTCATACAGGAAGGATCAAACTTGCTGCACCTTTGTTTGACCTGCCCACCATGTGAGACAGATTTACTACTGTCAATCTAATGAGTGTAGTAATAACCCTATTATACATGATCTCCTGGTACTAATCCTGTGTTGTTCTATATTTAGATGACACCTCATAATGTCAGGGTCACAGTGGCATTTCCACCTGACACCGACACTCCTGGTTTTCAGCATGAACTGGAAGGAAAGGTAAAATATATTCTTTGTTTATTGATTAGCTGTAGTAAAAGAATGGTGTAAAAAGCTGACATGAATACTGTGGTGTCAATTGGCAAATAATCTACAATTTATCCAGCTTTGTTATGTAAAAGTTGTCAGAATTTATGATTTACTTTTTTCAGTCTCTAAAAATCAGTAACAGTGTTAAATTTGTATACAAAAAGAGTCTTTATATCGAAAATTATGGTTCTTAATAAAAAAATGAAATATGCATATCAGGAATGGCCACATCCAGCATACACAGCCTCCCCACACAGCCAAAAAGTAGAGAGGAAAAGAGAGAATGGTATTACAATAATCAGTTTCAAAATGGACGCCACAAACAAATAACGAAAGTGAGAACCAGAGGGGTTACCGCCTTGGAATTGGAAAAAAATAGCGATCTCAAACATTCTTGCATACCGGATAAGTATTTCCGCGTGATTTACCGGGAAAAAAAATCTTACCTTTTCCCTAGGGAAAAGGTAACGGTCGCGTGCTACACGAGTGATGTCACGACTTCAAGTATGTGACGTAATATATTCAAGTTAGTGACGTCATTTAGAAAATAAGGTTTGTGTTAACATCAATATTTCAGCTTAAGGAGACAAAATTTAGTTTGTATAAATGTACCTAAATGTTGTAAACAGTAAAAGATATGCAAGAAAAGGTATCTTGCATGAGACATTCGGTAAACATAGAAAAAATCTGTCACCTTGGGTGAACTGTTTTGGCGGGAATGAGGCTCTGCCGAAAAAAACAGTTCCCCCTCTGTGACAGATTTTTCCATCTTCACCTCACGCCCATGCAAGATACTTATAATGATACAAGTACACCAGGCCTAGATCAAGGAGTTTTTTTTTTAGAAAACCATGAAAATCTGTCCAATTTGACATAGTTTAATGATTAAAAACATGTTTACTGTAGAATTGATCATGTATTAATTTTGGTACAAAATCCAAGATATTTGACATGTGTACATGCATGTGCATCTTGATGCATCATTCAAATAATGATTACAAGCCATCTCTTATTATTTGGATTTCTGAATATGATTGTGTTTATTTCAATTCAGCTTGACTAAAAAACAAGAAAAGATATATTAAAATACAGATTAGAGAATTGTTTAACAATGATTTATTCATTTAAAATATTATTCACCATATTTTCAGCCGAAGGAGACACAGTTGATATCAGAGACTGCAGGGTTATTGAAACCAGATGATGTTGCCAAGACTATTCTGACCGACTCCCTGGTAATTCTTGTTTTTTTTTCACTATCTTGTTCTTTATTGCAGTTATTTTAATGATTTGATTATGAAATACATGTAGTAAATAGCTGACAGTGATATATTGCAAGATTTATCATTGGTTGGAGTTCAGATGCGGAAGGATATATCACGACTCTTTCACGAGGGGCATACTAAGAATGGGATAATCTTAAAAAGTACATGTAATTTGTATTGGAATAGATTTTATAACAAAATATATTTACAAGTTGACTTTTGTTACAGAATGGGCATTTCATAAGTTACCAGGGTCTGGATGGTTGGATGTTAGGAAATATTAGTGCTGGTATGTCCCCAGCAACCTCTGTCGGTAAAGTAATCGAACAGGTGAGTGACTTGTTCAGATAGTAGGTGATTCTTTTGTCTATAAATATTTAACTTGAAAACCTGGTTTCATGGCATTGCGGCGTCTTCTTGTTTGTCCAGTCATCTTTGCCCAAGATCATAATTAAGTCTTGACTCCATTAAAACCCATCAGATGCTTGAGATTTGAGACTGGTCTCCTGTTTTAGTTTTATGATCTTGGCTCCTGTTTTCATTTTGCTGCAATGAAGTTTAGTCATAAGAATGGTTTTTCATTTTGCAGGAAGAACATTTTCTCTGGGGCATGGCTGAAATAAAAACTTTTTGCAAGATAGCAGCAGTCGTTTTATAGTCCTCCATTTATATGCCTTTTAAGGTGTGTGCAACTAGTGCATTAAACAAAGTCTGTGTAAGATAGCAGTTGTTTTTAAAGTCCTCTCTATATATGCTCCTTTTAATGTGTGTGCAACTAGTGTAGATCTAGATTAGCTGGCACATTTGTACTTTCTGATCTGGATCTACACTGTTTGCTTTTGATTAATTAGGTTATTTCTAACCAAAAAGTGAACAGTGCAGATCCCGATCAGACTGCACAGTAATGCAGTAAGATTGTACTTTACCAGTTGACTGATAAATACCAGTTTTGTAAGTCAGCAACACACTAAGAGGTCACGCCATAAAGTTCCTGATTTGTGCAAAACACTTAGCCTCAGTTGAATTTTGAATTTGTATTTGCATTAGTTGTTGAAAATCATTAATGTGAAAACAGGTCATTAATATTGTCTTGCTTTTGTTGAACACTATCAGTACCCTGCAACTAGAATAGAATGTAATTTTACAAACTAATGATCGATGGTATTTTTAAAGCATCTATCCATGGTTTGGGTAGCTACTTGTATATAGCCAAGTTTTTATTGAAAATAGAAGCTAAATTAACTGTTCAGCCACATATTTAACATTGCTAAAATCACAGTATGTTAGCATATGCATTTACTGATAGATCTTGAACAGAAGATAGAATTGTAGTTACTGTAGAACTGGTTTTATTCGCGTTAGTTTTATTTTCGCTAATATTCACGAATCACTTATCTTGCGAATTCATAAAAGCTGTGATTATATGACGAGTTTCTGTATATTCGGAAATAAATATATCTGCAATAGGCAGCCTAAAATAAACAAAGTGCTCGTTGCCTAATGAGGAGGTACAATTTATCCCATACCTGTTCTTCATATGGCACAATGATGTTATACAGGAAACAATATAACCTATTTTCAGTGATGTTTGTTACATTTCACAAACAAAAAGCAGCTTGCATATTAACAATATAATTGTGTTTATTTGTAGTTAATTGCCCGATAGCTCAGTAAGGACAATCATGAATGGTAGATACATGTAACGATAACAAGTGTTTTATGATGAAGTCATTATCACTGTAGTTAACTATTCTTTAATACTAATACTTCCGGATTTGAGTCTGACCACGTCACAAATTCAGAAATATGCGAATAAAGAAAAAAGATGATTTTTGAAAAAAATCACGAAATTTTGACCACACGAAATAAAAGCGTTTTACAGTATGTTAATCAATATTTTTAACCAGGTTTTTATTTGGAAAACCCTAATTATTAGTTTGGGGTATGTCATTGGGCGGGTGAATGGTCATCAACATTTCATTAATTTTTTTGTTTAAGTTATTTGTTTCAACTAAACGTAATTGTCTGACATTACTATAGCAATTATCAGGACCAGTTTCACTTGACTGTATTTTGTCATAGCTATGTCTTGTTTTCACTTTAAATTTAAGAAGAAAACCTAGTTTATTGCATTGGAGTGTCTTCTTGTCTTAATTACTGTAATCTTTATTTCTTGCATTTCAGTTTTTGTTGATGGGTATCCTGCGTGTAGTAGGACTGTTTTATCTGGCTAGCTTTGACAGTATAGTCCTCAAGTGTAAGAATGAAAGAGAGGCGGAGAAACTAAAGATGTCGTAGTTTTTGTTTTACTTAGAATGGTTGATAGACTATTAGTATTTATAAAATATGACCCCACAAAGTGGGAGGCATATAGAGTTGCACTCGTCCGTACGTCTGTATGTCCCCAAATCTTGTGGCATCAACTCCTAAACTATAAGGCGGATTTCTTTCGAACTTGCACAGATGATCAAGCAGGATGTGTAGATGATCAAAAAGAAAGGAATTTTTCCTGCGACCATTTTTACCAGAGTTATGGCCCTTTGTTATTAAAAATTTTCTTGCAGTGTCCAAGGACACATTCTAGTTTTTAATACTGTGGTACCATTTAATTTGAAAGGGACAAGTTTTAACGTTTTTATGTTGGCATTTCTTTTGGCAGTCATATTAATCTATTAAGACACACCAAAAAATTGTGTAATTGCTGAAGCTCAAAATTTGTGAAAATAAAATGAATGTGAATAAATGATAGCAGAGTATAGTATCTTTAGGTGAGACCACTGTCTGCATTCCCCAGAGAAATATTTTTACATCTGAAAAAATCTGTTTGAAGAAAACAAATTCTGTTTTGTTAATCTATGTTATTGTAAAATGATAAGAATTATAATAAAGTTTACAACCAGTGTAAATCCAGATAGGTCTTCATTTATATGCTGTATGATCAGGATCTGCTCTGTTTGCTCTTAAAATTCATTAGGTTATTTCTAATCAAGCAGCAAACAGTGTAGATCCTGGCCAGACTGCATGGATATGCATGCTGATCTGGATCTACACTGGTTGCCCATGGAATATAAGCCTTATTTCCTGAAGTAAAGAGTTTAACTGCAACATACTTCTAGGTTGTTTGCCATTGTGTAGACAAATTTATTTACATTTGTCAACAGTAAAATTAACCCTTTCCTAGATATATACGCATTTTTACGCATGTGCGACCAGTGTAGATCCAGATAAGCCGGCACATCTGTGCCATCTGATCAGGATCTGCACTGGTCGCATTTTGGTCAGAAATAACCTAATGAATCAAAAAGCGAACAGTTTAGATCCTGATCAGACGGCACGGATCTGCCGGCTGATCTGGATCTACTGTTTGCCCTAGCAATAAAGGTGTATCTATACAGGAAACGTTAAATAACATGTGCTTAGTTTCACTTCTGAGAACAAATAGCAAGTGTCACATAAATCTACCTTAGATGTTTTACAGGACAGTTATTGTTTTGATACTTTGAGGAGAACTTTTCATATGGAGATGTTTATCTCCATTTTATTTACTGAAATACTCATTAATCATTGTTTTCAACAAAATATAACAGATATAAAATTAATAAATATATCTTAATTTGATTACGATTGTGATTGTATAAAACAAATTTTATTTGCTATAATCTGCCATTTTATATTTTTAATTTGTTAGTGAATTTATGCACTATTACATTTGAACCACTGTGCCTTGTTCACCTGACATACATATGTAAGGAAGACAATGACTTGTTTAGATCCCATAATGGGGTTTACAGTTCAACAAATCCATATTCATATTTACATATTTGCTATTTTGTTGTTGTATAGGTCACACATTTAATTTTTGTTTCATTGTATTTATTTATAAATAATTTTTTTAATTAGTGGACCATGGCAGGAATCCATAGATCATACATTTCAGCTATTTTAAACTATACTTGATACAGCAGCTTTTGTACTTAAGTTATAGAACTCTGCACACAAAATGTGATAAAGAAATAAAGGGCCATTCCAGGCTGGAGATGACAGTACAACTGCTTTTGGATAACATATAGTTGTCAGTTAATGGTAATTTCATCATCTTTATTTCTTGTAGTTCCATCTCTACAGACTTTTCTGTAATAGTCGTTCCGTTACATATAATTTTTGCTGCACATATAGTCCATGATACAATATATTCATTAAATTCAAGGAATGATATTATGATTTTCTATAATCTAAAACATTAAAGGCCGGAATATCATTTTGATGAGTCTGTTGTGTGTGTGTACTGGTGTATTTAAACTGATAAAGATTTATGTCCTGTTATAACTATTTGTGTTTGTTGGCAACAAATTTACAGGTATCCTGGACGAAACATTGAACTTTACACACCATATGATTCTAGTACTTAAGAAATAATAACAATTAATTTTCATGTTTAATTTGTATCGTGAGACAAAATGATTAATGAATTGTAATTAATCTAATTCTAGTAACAATAATGATAACGATAATATGGTTCCAATAAAGGAAGATTGTTTAATGTTTTTTTCTATGATTTATATCCTGAAATAGCTTTTTATATTTAGTTGTAATAAATTTTGTAAAAAAAATCCATATAAATATTTTTGTTGTTATGTTATTTATATAGTACAGGTATATATTACGGTGTCACAGAGGCAACATTTATGGGCAGGTGTGGGTTTGGTCCTCTCTAAAACCATGTTTATTTGGATTTTACAGTTTTATAAGCTCATATACGTTTTATTCACGGTATTACGCCATATTAAACACCCAATAACAAATCCCGGGTTAAGTGCAAATTTTTTTTAAAGTGCATTCTTTATTCATAAATAAAAATGTATTGCACTCATTCCAAGAAATGTGTTTTGCACCGATGTTTCTTTTATTTTGCTCTTTTGAAGAAAAGGGCATGGAAAGTGGCTGCTGTGTTCGTCGGTCTGTCTATGGGTCCGTCTGTCAAGAAGATTGAACGTTGCCTAGAACAATGCCATTTCTTAATATTTCTTTATTAATCTTTAAAGTTATACTGCTTATAAGAACAGGGTCGTGAAGAAGTCAAAATCTATAGTTCAAGATCACTTTTTACATGAGTTATGCCCCCTTTCATACGTAGATTTTGTCGCGAATACTTAACGTTTGCCTTTCTGACAAAGCTCTCAATGTCTTAAGGTTGACAGTCAATTTATTCTTCTCAGACTCCTTAAATCTCTTTTGTTTCTAAATGATAAAATGAAAGCATCGGCATGCAGTAACCAATGATTCAAGTAGTTATACCCCCACAAACGAAGTTTGAGGGGGTATATAGGAGTGAGCTTGTCGGTCGGTCTGTCGGTCTGTCTGTCTGTCGGTCGGTCGGTCGGATTCTTCGTTTCCGGATGATAACTCATGAACGGCTTGACAGATTTAAATAATTTTTGGTACACACGTGTAACATCATAAGATACAGGTCAAGTTCGATTTTGGGGCTGGTGGGGCCAGTGTCAAGGTCACTGTTACTAAAAATAGAAAAATCATTTCCGGATGATAACTCATGAACGGCTTGACATATTTAAATAATCTTTGGTACACTTGTCTAAAATCATAAGATACAGGTCAAGTTCGATTTTGGGGCTGGTGGGGTCAGTGTCAAGGTCACTGTTACTAAAAATAGAAAAATCATTTCCGGATGATAACTCATGAACGGCTTGACATATTTAAATAATCTTTGGTACACTTGTCTAAAATCATAAGATACAGGTCAAGTTCGATTTTGGGGCTGGTGGGGTCAGTGTCAAGGTCGCTGTTACTAAAAATACAAAAATCGTTTCCGGATGATAACTAATTTAGGGCTTGACAGATTTAAATAATTTTTGGTACACATGTGTAACAACATAAGATACAGGTCAAGTTCGAATTTTGGGGCTGGTGGGGTCAGTGTCAAGGTTACTGTTACTAAAAATTGAAAAATGCTTTCTGGATGACAACTTCTGAAAGGCATCAAATATTTTGAAAATTTTGGGTACACATGTGTAAGATCACAAGATACAGGTCAACTTCGACTTTGGGGCTGGTGGGGTCAAGGTCAGTGTTAGTTAAAATAGAAACATGGTTTCCAGATGATAATTGGTGAAATACTTCACAGATTAAATTTTTTTTGGGACATAGATGTTACATCACAAAATACAGTTCGATTTCGACTTTGAGGCCTGTGGGGTCAAGGTCAAGGTCATTTATTTAAACTTCAAACTCAAGGTCACTGGTCACTGTTACTAAAAATAGAAAAAATGGTTACTGGATGATGACTCTTGACAAGATTATGGGTTTTCATGGAGCCTCAAAGAAGAACAGCTTATGGATTTTCATGAAGCCTCGAAGAAGAACATTATGTGAGTATTAATTTTTCTTTGTTCATAGACTTAACATACTGTATTTAACATACTGTATTCCACCTTTCACGTTTTTATGTTGTTATACTGGTAGTGGGAATGAAGCAAACCATGAAACATACAAGCTGATCTTATTGATTTCGAAGATGTGTCCCTTTTAGCTCTTTCAGAAAAAATGTATTGTAATGATTTCCATTTAATATGGTACCTCTAATTTGTGTATAATCATTCATCTTATCTATATTTTAAGTTTATTCCAAATTTTGGAAATTGGGACTGTCAGAAAGATGAATTCCAAAATTTTATTTCTATTCTTTTAATTGCACATAACTTGAACAACAACCATTAACTTATGTTAAAAACAGCTTTATTTCATGTATGTATATTCTGTTTTAATCCCTTACAAAAATATGACCTTTTTACAAAAATGATATTATGACCTTTTTACAAAAAATGACATTTTGAAGTTTATTTTCTCTGTACTGCCTGTCGGTTCCAAACCAGAATGAGTGTTTATTCAGCTTTGCTGTAAAAGCATGTGATCTATTTGGTAGTGTGCACATGCCATTTTAGCTGATGTAACACAGTTCAGTTTGATTAAATGTGTAAAAGTGATAAATATGAGGATATATTTTAAATTATGGAATATGTTGGTGTTTGGCAAGTGTCACTATTTTACTTTAACATTAATAAGTTTGTATCAGAAAGACAAACAGAAAAAAATCAAGGTTTTTAAACATAATTTAGATACTGTTCTATAGTTACCAACCGAAAAAGGGTAACTGTCCTCACCCCACCGTTAGCCTTGGGGTTCGCATTGGCATCTGTAATCCAAAATATGCACTTTGGTCCATAACTTTAAAACTACTTGAGATATCCCCTTGAAACTTGGAATATAAAATAACCAACAAAATTCTCATCATTACCAACAAGATCCACAACTCTGATACCAATATTGTTCAAGTTATGCCTCTTTTTCTCTTAAAATTTGTGTTAACCTAATTATGCACTTGACCAATAACTTTGAAACTGCATGAGATATCAAGTTCAAACTTGGAATATATATTCACCATCAAAATCTACATCATTACCAACAAGACCCACAACTCTGATACCAATAATTTTCAAGATATGCCCCTTTTTCACTTAAACTTTTTGTTAACCAAAATATGCACTTGGCCCATAGCTTAGAAAAATAACAACTTGAATCTTGGAATTTATATTCGCAATCAAGTGTTACATCATAAACATCAAGACCCATTTCTCTGCTACCAGTGTTTGTCAAGTTATGCTCCTTTTTTACTTCTTACTTTGTCATATTCATCAATGTGACATACACAATTTCCAAATACAATGTAAGAAATAAGCTAAAAATTAGTAATGTTTCTAAGTTATATTTTTATATTAATGTACTAAATGTAGTTTTCACAGGAAAAATGGATATATCCAAAACATCTGTCTTCCTTTATATTTGTTTCATTGTATATGAAAAAGATTGAAATAAATTTCAGGCTGATGTTCACTTGCTGTATTTATTAAAAGGATAACCATGCCAAAACTGAAGAAGAAGTCACCTAGTATGATCAAGAAAGAGGACATGTTCAGGAAACAGGTACATGTATGTTTATTATGAGTACTACATATTAATTTAAACAATTTGCAGAATTTATCAAATCTTATCTGGCCTCTTGTCTATAATCTTCTGAGGTTCATGAATTGTTATAACATGCATTAATTCTGGTTATGAAACATAACATAATACATTCCCAAATGATGCAACTTTGAAATGGCTGCATTGATCATCTCGATATTATATTTTGTGTTCCTTTGGGATCTTTGATTGCATCAGAAAGTTGAATTCTGCTTATGTCAGTACTAGGGAAAGTGAGCAGTGTTGCATTTCTTCATTGCTGCTCATGAACCGACTCAATGAAACCAAATAATATTATGCAATATTCTCAGATTTTAAGATTTATTTTCTGATAATATTACCACTTGAGTCAACATATAAACTATTTTATGAACTTGTTGATACTACTTCTAAAGTTGATAACCACTTGAATATCAGGGTTTCACTACTCGTACTTTTACTCGTACTTACTCGAGTACCAATGTTCAATTAATCAGCAAGACCCAGTACTCATCTTAAATTACGAGTATACGAGTACAAGTACTCATACTTACTTAAGAACTTATGAGTACTTAACAAGAACTATATGAGTACTTTCACACTTCAATGAAATAATATGAAATTAAATAAAACTTAACCTAATGAAGTGTATATGTAAAATGGAATGGTAAGAAATATCACATATTGGGCAGGGTAATTAAACAACTTTTATGCTGTTAAGTACTTACTTGCTTTTTATACTATTTCATGCA
Organism: Corbicula japonica; assembly: GCA_038501625.1. Taxonomy (NCBI): domain Eukaryota; kingdom Metazoa; phylum Mollusca; class Bivalvia; order Venerida; family Cyrenidae; genus Corbicula; species Corbicula japonica. Next base: position 1,802,656 of record JAZAYU010000116.1, read on the forward strand.
TTATTTTAAATCATTAAATAAATCATTATAATTGTCAATGGTTGAAATACCTTACTAAAATTTACAGTACATTCAGTAATATTATAAGATTTAGAAGATTTACTCTACTTACTCGAGTACTGAACCTCAGTACTCAGCAAAACCCTGTTGAATATACATAAATTCTTGCAACTTATCTAAATTATCAATCTTTACAGGTCCGTGCTGACACAGCCTGTCAGTCCATGCAGGAGATTGGACCTCATCCACCACATCATTCTGTACAACCAGGAGCTCTGGTTCTTCATGATTTTATGTTCCATGGATTGAACCCAGAAAGTGTCCTTAGGGGAGAAATTGACATAGTAGTTATGGATTTTTTCTCTGCAATCCTAAAGAATCAATTTGGACAAATTCATGGACTGATTCCATTATCAGTAATTTACCAACAGGAGTTATCAGGTGAACAGACATATGAAGGACAGCTAGTTCCAGAAGGCAGTGACGCTGTGCAGATACACTTTCTTAACAGCCACTATATTGTGAGTTCCAAAACGGACAAAACAATCACTAACTACGATTCACTCAGGAACTCTGGTAGAGTAACCTTGCTCAACTCACAACTGCATTGTGTATATCATGGTATAGAAAAAATGAACATCAATTATGAAGTCCCGCAAAATCAAGGTGCGTCAGTGGATTGTGGACTTTTTGCTGCAGCAAATGCATATTTTCTGTTGACCGGCAAGTCTCCATGTCAATTAACTCTGAACCAGAACAGTTTAAGACAACACTTGCGGCAATGCTTGCAATCACTAACTATTACAGACTTCCCTCACAGAACTCATACATCCGGTAACACGTTACTGGATAACTACTTGGAGGATCAAGCACTCAGACAGAGAAAAGTACTGCATAAGTTAAACCTTGCTGAACTGAAACAAAAAACAGAATGTGAAAAGATAGCAGCAGAAACACTCCAAGTCTCTCATAAAGAGAAATTAAAACAAAATGAAAAAGACATGGTTTCCAAGAAAGATCAACATATGAATCCAGGAAAAAGATCAAGAGACAATGAAAGAGAAGCATTGGCACAACGATAAAAACGGGAAGATCCAGAAGTACGAAGAAAGAGGCATGAAAGGGAAACACCAGCTCTGAGGAAGAAAAGGGAAGATCCCGAAGTACGAAGAAAGAGGATTGAAAGTGAAACACCAGCTCAGAGAAAGAAAAGGGAAGATCCTGAAGTACGAAGAAAAAGGAATGAAAGTGAAACACCAGCTCAGAGAAAGAAAAGGGAGGATTCAGAAGTACGAAGAAGGAAAAATGAGAGAGAGACACCTGCAAAGAGGAAGAAAAGGGATGATTCAGAAGTACGAAGAAGGAAAAATGAGAGAGAGACACCTGCAAAGAGGAAGAAAAGGGAGGATTCAGAAGTACGAAGAAGGAAAAATGAGAGAGAGACACCTGCAAAGAGGAAGAAAAGGGATGATTCAGAAGTACAAAGAAAGAGGATTGAAAGTGAAACACCGGCTCAGAGAAAAAAAAGGGAAGATTCAGAAGTACGAAGAAGGAAAAATGAGAGAGAGACACCTGCAAAGAGGAAAAAAAGGGAAGACTCAGAAGTACAAAGAAAGAGGATTGAACGTGAAACACCAGCCCAGAGAAAAAAAAGGGAAGATTCAGAAGTACGAAGAAAGAGAAATCAACAGGAATCTCAGGCTCAGAGAGAGACGGAAACTATCGGGAAATGTGCCAACAGCTATAAAAGATTTAAAAAGTGGCATACAAAAGGGCCCAACTTTTATCTGCACTATATGTAATAGGATGTTGTATCGTTCATCGCTAAAGAAGTATGATCGAAATAATTATGAAGGCGACATGTTAAACTGTTCTACAGACAAGCTTTCACACGATGGTATAGAGTATGTTTGTACATTTTGTCACAAATCTCTGAAACAAAACAAATTGCCATCCCTTGCAGTTAACAATAATTTGCAATTAAGTGAAATTCCATATGAAATTGACCAGTTAAATTCACTTGAATCTATATTTATTTCAAGACGGATACCATTCATGAAAATGTTAGCTTTACCTCGAGGATAACAAAAAGCTGTGCATGGATATGTGGTTAATGTGCCAATAGAACCAGATCAGTTAGCATCTATTTTGCCCAGAGTACCATCGGCTGACACATTCATTACAGTAAAACTCAAAAGAAAATTGAAGTACCGAGGTCATTCATATATCAGTACAATTAGACCACAGAAAATAAATGATGCGCTTCATTTCTTGAAAAATCAACTCAAAAATCCTCTTTATGAAGATGTTGTGTTAAATAAAAACTGGATTGAAGACAGTTGTAATGTGGATCCAGAGCTATGGGACTCCCTTGTACAAAAACATCAACCTTTTAGTGATCATGAAAACAATGAACAGTTGACAGACGAAGACTCGGACACAGAGGAGGAATTGGAAGATAATAGATCAAAAGTAAGTGGAATCCCATTTGACACGTGCATACAACCCAAAGATATTGTGGAGGAAAGTGTTTTGAGCATTGCACCTGGGGAGGGTAAAAGACCAATCAGTTTCGCCCAGGATAAATATGCAGAAGAAATGGCCTTCCCACAACTATTTCCTACAGGAAAATTTGGACTGTCCCATGAACGCCCAACCAAACTGTCCATGAAGAAGTACTTTCAAGCTAGACTTCTAAACTGTGATGGTCGCTTTGCTAAAAACATCGATTACATCTTCTATGCACAATACAGGGTAGAAGCAAAAGAAGTATATGACAGTATAAGTCTGAGTCTACGCAAAGGAAAACAGCAACATATCAGTGCTGGTGACTTGAAAACCAGAGTGGCAGAATTTGCACGAACAGACTTAGGAATTCATTTCATGCAGAAAATTCGTGGATCTCCAGCATTCTATAACAAAATGTTTTATGATCTTCTTGGTATGATTCGACAGTTGGGGCCCTGTACATTGTTTGTGACACTTTCAGCAGCTGATTTGAAATGGACTGACACCATAAGAATTATTGCAAAACGCCAAGGAAGACAACTCACTGATGACGACATTCAAGCTCTGTCATGGGAAGAGAAATGCCAATACCTCCGATCAGATCCCGTAACCGCATCAAGACATTTTAATAACCGTGTAAGTGTGTTCTTCAAACACATTCTACTCAACAAACAGATAAATCCTCTTGGTGAGGTTGTTGACTACAAGTATAGAATAGAATTTCAGCAACGTGGTTCGCCACACCTGCATATGCTGGTTTGGATAAAGGATGCGCCAAGTCTTGAATCAAGTGAAGAACCTGAGGTAAAACGATTTGTTGACAACACAATCTCATGTGAACTGCCAGAACAAGACCCTGATCTACTTGACTTAGTTAATCTCGTACAGAGACACACTCATTCTGTTGCATGTAGAAAACATGGAAAAACATGTCGCTTTGCCTTTCCTCGCCCCCCATTGGATGAGACATTAGTACTAAAGCCGTTGGAGAACCCACCATCACACACCATCCAAGAAGTCTATTCCAAAGCCTTGACCTCAGTCAGTGAACAACTGGCAGATGTTGGAGAGTCCAGCACACTACAAGAAATACTGGACAAAGCTAAGGTCACAAAGGAGCTGTACCTAAATGCCTTACACTGGATAAAAACTAAAAGTGGCCAGCCAGCTGTTCTGCTAAAACGAAAACCTGTCTCTGTTAATATCAATAACTACAACACCACTTTGATGAAAGCTTGGGAAGCCAATATAGATGTACAGTATGTAACTAATGTTTACTCCTGCGTAATGTATCTTGCATCCTACGTGTCAAAGCCTGAAAAGACTCTTGGTGATGTTCTTAGGTCTGTGAGTGAAAGTTCAAAACACCTTGGAATAAAGCAAAGCATGAGAAATGTTGCAAACAAATTTCTCACACACAGGGAAGTGAGCGCTCAAGAAGCAGTGTATCGTGTATTATCCCTCCCACTGACACAGGCGTCCAGAGAAGTGTTATTTGTAGCAACAGACATGCCAGAAGACCGTACTCGATTGTTCAAGTCAATAGAAATACTTCAAAGAATGGATGACGACGATGAAGATGTGTATCAAAAGAATCTCCTTGACAGGTACTCTGCTCGGCCAGACAGCCTGGAAGACATATGCTTTGCAGAGTTTGCTACAAACTACAGAACTTCCTATAAACCTCCAACAGATGACTCTGATCTTGTACAAGAGCCTCAGCAAACAGCTTTGAAAATTACTTTAAAAGGTGGTCTTGGATTCATGATCAAGAGAAACAAACCTGCTATCATTCGTACACATCAGTGGTCACTCAAAAAACAGGCAGAGCACTATTACCATGCCAAATTACTCCTTTACTATCCATGGAGAAATGAAACAAATGATTTGCTTATGGGTACTTACCAAGAAAAATATGAATTAGCCAGGGAAATTATTCTACAAAACAGTCAACGGTTTGAACACAATGCAGATGAACTTGCTAATGTTTTGGAAGAAATAGATGAAAATGGTTTTTCTGATGACCACTGGATCACGGTTGCTCCAGAAACAGAACAGGCTAGAAGGGAAGAAGCACAAGAGGGACCTGAAGTTGAACCATCTGTTCATGGTGCATATGACACAGACACTCACAATACTAGAACAGATGCAAATGTTGTACCCCATGAATATATACCATCTACAGAAGATGTCAGCAACAAGGACTGGAAATCTATGATACTTTCCTTGAACCATACTCAGCATCAACTTCATCAATTCCTTGTCACTTGGGCCAACTCGATGCTTCTTGCACACACAGGTCTAAAGGCAAACCCCTTTTACATCTTTCTCACTGGAGGGGCAGGGGTAGGTAAAAGTTTCCTGGTAAGAACAATCGTACAAACATTAAAACGACTTTTTCAAAGGGACAACCAGATTGATGATACCCATGTCTTAGTCTGTGCACCAACTGGAGCAGCTGCTTATAATATTGCTGGACACACATGCCACTCTCTCTTCCAGTTACCTGTGAGAGTTAGAAAAGATGATGATTACATTCCACTTAGCAGAGAACGATTAGCTGGCATGAAAGAATCAGTTGGAGATGTGAAATTAATTATAATAGATGAAATTTCTATGGTCAGTGCTGACATGCTTCTAACCATACACAGAAGACTGTGTGACATCATGGGAAATGATCAGCCATTTGGAGGAATCTCCATCTTGGCAGTCGGAGATTTGCTACAACTACCTCCTGTATTACAAAAAGCAGTATATAGTCTACCTTCAGATCCAATGGCATCAATTTATGGATCACTATGGACAAACCACTTTCAGATTGTGGAACTTACAGAAATCCAGCGCCAGAAAAATGACGTCATTTTTGCAGAGCTGTTAAACAGAGTTCGTGTTGGTAAACACACCGATGAAGACATCAAGCTACTGCAATCAAGAATTGTGTCACTAGAATCCAAACAATATCCAGTATACAGCACCCACATGTTTACAAGTAACCAGTTGAAAAATGATCACAATACACAAATCCTTCAAAAACTAACTGAGCAAATATTCACCTTTAAAGCAATTGACACAAAAAAAGATGAACAAACAAAACAAATCCAATGCACTTCATTTGAATCAGAAGCCGGTGGTATACCAGCAGAACTTAAGATTGGCATACGTGCCAGAGTTCTGCTTACAACGAATATTGATGTATCAGATGGACTTGTAAATTCAGCTACAGGAACAGTCACTGGATATATTCCCAGGTGGAATCCTGACATGGAGAAGGATGCATTCAAGCCGAAATATGTGCTTGTAAAATTTGATGATGAACGTGTTGGAAGAAAAGCTCGTGAATGCTCTAGAGGTCTAATTCCAGAAGAGATAAGCACATCTACTCCAATACCTACAATTGAAGTTCCGGTCTATCTTTCAAAAAGATCCTCAAAAGTAACTTGTAAACGTATTCAGTTTCCTCTATCACTTGCCTGGGGTGTAACCATACATAAAGAGCAGGGAAAGACCGAATCAACCGCTGTCATCTGCTCCAAAGGCACATTTTTCAGTGGCCAGTTTTATACAGCCATCAGCAGGTTAAAAAACTTTGCTGGCCTGCATTTCATTGGTGAAATTTCAAAATCAATCATCAAGACTAATGAACTGTCACTAAGAGAAATAACTCGAATGAATGAAACAGGCTCCTTCACACCAACAATTCCTGTGACACTTAAAACAGGTCTGGATGTTTACCTGAAGCTCCAGTTATTGAACATAAACTCTATTAAGCCACATTTGGAATGCTACTTAAAAGATCCTTTCATTCTTAATTACCATGTCATCTGTTTCCAAGAGACCTGGCTAACACAAGATGATGACACTCCTGACTTGCAAAATTTTTGCTGTATCAGAAATGACAACTCCAGAAGTGTGAGAAACCATAGACAGGGTGGTTTGTTGATGTACATCTATAAAGACTTCAAAACTTTGATGCAATATAATGTTCCAGATGTCACCATAGAGTATCAGCTTGTTCTACTAGAAAATCCACACTACAGTGGGCTACGAGTCATTGTTCTCTCGGTATACAAACATCCTACACTTCCTATGAAAGATTTCCTCCCACAGTTTGAAAAACTACTACAAATAATAGACCAAAACATACCATCATTTATCATGGGTGATTTTAACTTGGACATTAATAAACATTCTCAAGCTTCCAAAGATTTGATTAACCTTGCTCAACGCTATGGATTTGATCAGCTTGTCCAAAGTCCAACTCATCGGAAAGGTGGTCTTCTAGACCTTGTGTTTGCAACACGAAATATGCCAGATACAATTACTAACATCATGCCAACACATTACAGTGATCATTGTATTATATCCAGTGTAATACCATTGAAATCACTACAGTGAAATCTGAAAAAATGCAGCCTGTTGCTTTAAAACCATTTGTGTTAATGTTTGGCTGAAATCAAAACCTGGTTTTTGGAATTACCATGCTTATGTGATTGATTACAAGCATTATTACAACAATTGAGAACTGTGTCAGTTTCATCAGAACAATTCACATATCCTTCAAAAACAGTACTACATGAGCAAATATCTTCCTTAAATGCAAGTGACACAAGGAAAGATGAACAAACAAAACAAATGGAATATGCTTCATTTGAACCAGATGCCAATGAGATAATGATGTTGGAAGAAAACCTAGTGAATACTTTAGAAGTCCTGTTCCAGAAGAGCTAGAGTTCCAGAAAATATACAGTTAAGTGGTCTATTGGTAATTATTTTCTCTGTATACGATATTATATACAAAATATATATCCATATTTCCCTATTTTTGTTTCACTTCAGACTATTCATTCTAAGCTTTCTTGTTCCAGTATCAAGCACCCATGTGGGGGTATTAATCACTTTCAGTGATAATTCTAGTTTTTTTTAAATTATTTAATCAAACCATACATCTGGAAAAAAGCCTTTGTATTTGAGCCTGATAGAGAAATATCGCGGACTCTATGTCCTAAAAGAACTTTTCTTGATCGCAAGCACTTGTTTCCTACCACAATATTTTGTTATGGCTGTAAGCTATGGATTTGCATAATACCCTTGATAATAGCGAGTTTATGTTGAAAACCTAACTCAAGTTCTGTAAGCTAGGCTATTAGCCGTGTAGTAATTGCTGGTTTTCTGGACGAATTATGGGTCATAATATATTACAAGTTTTAGCTTTCCAAAAAGCTAGTCGTTCATTAGCAAATAAATTAAAAGAATAAATAGGTATGTATTCGTTCATTTATTTACTTTTGGACAAATGTAAGTCAATGATATGGCCAGTTTTCTGTCGATCAAATTCCCACAGACTGTATCTGACAAACTATTTGTGAATTTAGTTGATGTTTCAAGTTTCAAGTTTATTTCCATTTACATTTCTCTGTATGTACAAACATAAACAAGAGAACATATAAACATTGTACAATTCTGTTACTTTAAAGCATGCATACAAAGTTGAACGGCTGATGTTTGATTTATTGAAACATGAAGAATACGTGTACGGGCTAAAGGCATCAATATCAATAATCATGTCTCTAGTAGACGTAATTTATTTTTTTTTCAGGACGTGTAGAAATAATTACGTTGTTTAAGCACCAGCGAATCTGATGAATATGTTACATTAACGCGAATGCTCAAAGAGGTACCATAGAACTTTCCACAGTTGATACTTATTTGTACATTGAGAGAAAAGCCACGCTTATAATATTCAGTATTCATTTCCAACATTCATAAAATGTAGTTTTAGTTGGTTCAGCAGATCTCGTCAAACTTGAAGTTGACGAGCGTTAAAAGACAGTAAACAATAAATTAGGATGCTGATTCATTTATTATAGGGATGGCATCGACTACTCGAGTACTCGAGTACTCGATCGAACGTCCGAGTATCGAGTACTAAATCTACTACTCGAGTAATCGGAAAAAAATTGATATAAAAAAAGAAATCGGTTTGTTTTGTCTATAATTCGTTTCGATGTACGGCACGGAGGCAGTTAGACACTATGCGCGATGCACTTAATCGCAACAGGTGACGTATTCACGGTTTTAAGTTGAAGTGTCATGTTGTGAAATAACAAACTGCCAAATAAGGGTCCCAACTGGCACTTGTCAATAATGACAATTTGAAACGTTTTATAGCAATAATACAGATCTATTGTTTGCCAATCACCTGTGGTACCCGTTTCGCACAAATGTATTGTTTGACAATTAGATAATTGGTGCTCCATACAGAAAATCAGGACCGCCCAATATAGTCATTGATTGGTTCACTTGCATGTGATGATAATTTCTATTTTTTATTGGTGAATGACGCAAACTTATCTATGAATATTAATGAAAATAAAAAAGATAAATTAAAATGATGGTAATGATTAGTACTAAATTCTTTAATTAAACACCGAAATAAATACATGATTTACATGATCAGCAAAATGCTTCCCGCAAAGTGGTCTGCGTGGAGTTACTTCAAACGGGCAGCAGACGGAAAAACAGTCAAATGTAGTTCCGAGTAGGCCTACAATGGGGGAACAAACAGTCATGCTTAACCATCTTAAGTTGAAACATGATACGAGACCACGCCCAAAAAGCAGACAGACGAGCCCCTTGGTTCTAGTTTAGGTCCATTAATTTATTTGATTTGATTAATTCACGACTTAATATTATTCTGACCACCGTATACATATGTACATGTTCGCATGGCCGTGTTGTAACTTTGATACAATTTGCTGATTTATTTAAAAAATATAAAATAATAAAAATAACAAAACACACATAAAAGATATAACACACTTTTATTGTGTAAATATCTTTGTTACTATGTGGTATACGCCTTTCCAATAATTCGATGAATTTATTTGGTTACCTCCCCTGTCCAGTCACGTGACTGCTCTACAGGAAAAATGATTGCTCGCTGTAATAACGTAATAGGGAATATGTACCTACAACTTTCTTTTTTATCATAAAATTCTTTTTTGAAAAATATATTTTCTCTTTGAATTAGTAATAATACATCAGCGTCATGATATTTTTGAAAATAATTTATAAAACAATAAGGTTTCTGACTTAAAGTGTCAACTCATTATTCCTTGCATTAAACACTAAACGACTTGAACTAACAGACAGTCACAGTGTTCTCTTCACGGCTTAATTGAGTCTCGTTTCCGGATTAGCGTGTCTATTCAACTACTGACATCATGTTGTGATTATGTCGGCGGCGATTGATTTTAAAGGCGGCATGCCATAAACATGTCAAACTGTCTCGCACACGGGGTCATCTGTCAATTACCTAAAGGGGCAGATATCATTGACCAGTAGAGATCATGTAATTTCTATTTGCAAGGTATCTACACCTCCCAATTCTTAAGTATTTCGGAGTCCTTTAACTACTGGATGTGCCAGCAAATGTATTTGATTTAGCACTTAAATGGATTCTTAATCAACATTACGACACGTTATACGCCTTTCCAATAAACAGTTTCGCAGTCCTGTACGAGTTACTTCCCGCGACCGAAAATCAATCCAAAACGAGGCTCTGCAGGATAGCTGAACGATCGGGCTAATGGCTTACGCACATAATAGCTAACCTTATCCGCTATATTGCAGGTCTGGTTCGTCGCCGGCGGTGAAAAAATAAGTTGCTGGTCTGTTATTCTAGCCAGACCTTTTATGTTTATTTTTTGTTAGATATTTAGATTTTTTAATGATATAAGAACATGTACCATTCTTGTTGATATTATGAAACGCAATTTGGACAAACATATGCATTAATTTTACCAATTATGTACAACAATTTCTTCTTTATATCTTTTATATATTTTAATATATTTTACTGGTGTAAATGTTGCAAATTGCTAAGGCTAGTAATGCGCTATTATCCGGAAATCGTGATCTGTCAACATCTGGTTACATGATCTGTAGACAAAAAAACTTGAAAAAAATACAATCTGAATTTGTTGATACTTACACATTTGAACAATAGAATTGTCCTAAAAAATTAAGGCGTTTATGGTCAACGTGTAAATAATTTGAATATTTAAAATGTTACGTATACTTCACAACCAAATATGATTGATTCTGTCTTGAAATAAAACAGGATCGGTAATCTAGTTGTTTGTTGTAGAAGTATCATTCGTAGAATAAAATCCAAGGATTTAGATGCCGGCTTCCAAAAAGATGAGAATATTTATATCACAATATGGTTGCATATCCAATTGAGATTTCTTAGGTTTGACAGATTGTAATTTTGGCATAAAAGCCCAAACTCTTAATTAAACATATATAACATGTTTTGACAAGATTTGTTTCTTATTGACGGCTTTTGTTTCTATACGTGTCATAATGTTGATTAAGAATCCATTTAAGTGCTAAATCAAATATATTTGCTGGCACATCCAGTAGTTAAAGGACTTCGAAAAACTTAAGAATTGGGAGGTGTAGATACCTTGCAAATAGAAATTACACGATCTCTGTTGGTCAATGATATCTGCCCCTTTAAGTAATTGACAGATGACCCAGTGTGCGAGACAGTTTGACATGTTTATGGCATGCCGCCTTCAAAATCAATCGCCGCCGACATAATCACAACATGACGTCAGTAGTTGAATAGACACGCTAATCCGGAAACGAGACTCAATTAGGCCGTGAAGAGAACACTGCGACTGTCTGTTAGTTCAAGTCGTTTAGTGTCTAATGCGAGGAATAATGAATTGACACTTTTAGTCAGAAACCTGATTGTTTTATAAATTATTTTCAAAAATATCATGACGCTGATGTATTATTACTAATTCAAAGAGAAAATATATTTTTCAACGAAGAATTTTATGATAAAAAGAAAGTTGTAGGTACATATTCCCTATTACGTTATTACAGCGAGCAATCATTTATCCTGTAAAGCAGTCACGTTACTGGACAGGGGAGGTAACCAAATAAATTCATCGAATTATTGGAAAGGCGTATAGAAACAAAAGCCGTCAATAAGAAACAAATCTTGTCAAAACATTCATATATGTTTAATTAAGAGTTTGGGCTTTTATGCCAAAATTACAATCTGTCAAAACTAAGAAATCTAAATTGGATATGCAACCATATTGTGATATAAATATTCCCATCTTTTTGGAAGCCGGCATCTAAATCCTTGGATTTTATTCTACGAATGATACTTCTACAACAAACAATCAGATTACCGATCCTGTTTTATTTCAAGACAGAATCAATCATATTTGCTTGTGAAGTATACGTAACATTTTAAACATTCAAATTATTTATTCGTTGACCATAAACGCCTTAAATTTTTAGGACAATTCTAATGTGTAAGTATCAACAAATTCAGATTGTATTTTTTTGTCTACAGATCATGTAACCAGATGTTGACATATATCACGATTTCCGGATAATAGCTAGCCTTAGCAATTTGCAACATTTACACCAGTAAAATATATTTTCAGCAAAAAAAGATATTAAGAAGAAATTGTTGTACATACTTGCCTTGGTAAAATTAATGATAATGTTTGTCCAAATTGCGTTTCATACTGCCTACTATCAACAAGAATGGTACATGTTCTTAAATCATTAAAAATCTAAATACATGTATCTAACAAATAGTAAACATAAAAAAGTCTGGCTAGAATAACTGACCAGCAACTTATTTTTTCACCGCCGGCGACGAACACAGACCTGCAATATAGCGGATAAGGTTAGCTATTATGCGCTTAAGCCATTAGCCCGATCGTTCAGCTATCCTGCAGAGCCTCGTTTTGGATTGATTTTTGGTCGCGGGAAGTAACTCGTACATGACTGCGAAACTGTTTATTGGAAAGGCGTATACCAATGCAATGTCTCATTTTTTCTTCGCTTGCTAAAAATACATATTTTTGTCTTATTAATATTAATTTTAATCCCCACTTCGTAGAGTAAGTATGTAAACTATCAAGTTGAGCTTGTAGGCTCGTCGGATCTGTTATAAATAGTACCATATCATCATCAAAAAAAAGCATAAATATATTTATTGCATTATATCTCTGTCTGTTAGTGCATCGAAGTTTATATTCACAGAAACATCATTTACGAATAGGATAAAGAGTAGAGGCGAGAGTGGTTCCCCTTGTTTCAAGCCGAGTGAGATTTCGAAAATATCAGATAAATTTGCATTAACCTTAACACTTGCTGAGACATTCAAATATATAGCTTGCAGAATTTTGAGCATTTTACTGCTAATTCCAATTTCAGAAATTTTAAACCATAGAGCGTCTCGTAAAACAGTATCGAAAGCCTTTTCATAGTCAATAAATGCGCAAAAAAGTGAGTTATTGTTTTCAATCATCTTTTTAATAATACTGTGTAAGATAAACACACAGTCCACAGTGCTTCTATTGCAACGGAAACCAAATTGTGTGTCATTGAAAACTTCACTATTTTCACACCAGGTATTTAATCGATTTATAAGTGCAAGCGAAAATATTTTTGCTATAGTATTAATCAAAGTTATTCCTCTATAGTTCGAGGGGTCCTTTTGTCATGTTTTTTTATGGATTGGTACAATAATACCTTGGGTCCAATACTTTGGATATATACCTTCATTAAAAATTTTGTTATAAATTTTAAAAAGATATGGTGCAATATAATTTTTACAATCAATAAAGAAGTCGGAAACTACATTATCAATGCCTGGGGCTTTATTTCTAACTAATGACGAAATAGTTTTATTTATTTCGTCGACATCAAACGGTTTATCTAAAAACTGGATGTAATTATTATTATTATTATTATTATTATTATTATTATTATTATTATTATTAATTTCTATATTGGGAGCTTGTCGCATACTTTCTTCCCCTGGAGGTGTATTTAAAAGATCAGAAAAATAATTACCAGAACAGAACAGAACATAACTTTATTTCACTCAAATCATACAAATATGATGTACGAGTGTACAAAACATTTTTCTCAGAATACATATTCTTTATCACGTGACATGAAGCAATATTGTAATATTTTGGAGATTTAACAGAATTTAATAATAGATGGGGGAGCCAAAACAATCATGAAAAAAGAGAGGGAAAAGTACCAAAAATGTAATTTTACAAATGAATGATTTCTTACCAAATAGGGGTAGTAGTGCTTGTAGTGGGGAGATGACAACGATATTGTAAGTCAGTTTTTGTAGTTTTCTTTAGAACAGACTATAGATCGGTTACTCGCCGTGATTACAGGTAAAAGTACATGTAAACATTGACGCGACGAGTGTGTATTGGAAAAATTCGTGGAATGTCTAGTAAACAAAAGCACATGGTTCCGTGTTTCTAAATGTTTGGATATTGTGAAAGTTGTTTGTGAGTGTGTGTTGAAATTTTGAAATTCAAACAATGGATTACAATCACGGGAAAGTACTGATGAGGCTGAGTAGAGACTAGAGTTCTGTACATAGTGTGTGAATTATAAAATGTTGAATTTACGTGCTGGGAAAATGATTAAGAGTGTAATTTGCGGAGTAGTGTAGACGGATTCTATCTTTCGCTATGATGATATGTGATCTTGTAAGTAGCATTTTAATTTACTTTATTTGTTTATTTAATCTGACATTTTTGTACAATATCTTCTTTGATGTCTAGAGCTGTGTCATATGAGAGGGTCTACATCATTTACTGTAAGTTGGTATGGATTGTTTCCCTTTTCCTTATTTATGTGTGATCTTTAGATTTACTTTATGAAGTTTATTTTATTGTTTTAACCAGAGATTTAGGGTTGGATTCCAGTACTGTTTAACAGTTATCGGACTACAGAGAGCAGTATTTTAATGAATTTGCACAGGCTTTTTAAATCTTTGCAGGAGGGAGTATTCATTAGCTGTTTATATTTTATAATGTTAGTCCTTGAATAGTAGTATTTTTTAATGTACTTTTTTCTTTCTTCATTGAAGAAGGGACATTTTAGAAGATAATGCATTTCATCAGGTGTATCCGGTATGTCACAAAGTAAACATTTTCTATTATCTATGGGTATGTTTTGCCATCTTCCAGTTTCATTTGGGAAGTGGTGGTTGCCAGTTCTGAATCTAGCTAAGGTTAAATACTCATGTTTTTTAAGTGTTAGCAAATAGTTCTCTAATCCAAAGTTTTCTTTGATAATAGAGTAATTTCTTCCTTTTGATGAAGTAGTTAAAGTTGCTTGCCAATGTTGGAGGTGCTGGTCCATTAGTGTTTGTTTAATTATGTTTTTTAGATTTTTTGACTGTATCTGGTCTTGAGAGTACCATAGGTTATTATGTCCAGTTTCAAATAGTATTCTTTTTATAGAAGATATCCACTTAGACTCAAAATTTGGTAAATTAAGCATATATTTATAGATTAGGTAAGATATTTTGTTTTTGTTACCAGTAATTAGCCTGTTCCAGTATGCAATCATTCTAGTTTTTACTATTATTCCTATAGGGTGTTTTCCTACTTCAGCGTGGAGCATATAAATAGGGGTGCTTTTTTTAATATTCAACAATTTGCGTAGAAAGTCATTTTGAATGGTTTCATATAGGGAAATATTTTCATAGCCAATTATTTCGGAAGAGTATGTTAGGATTGGTAAAATAGTGTTATCGAATAGTTTCAGTATTAGGTCTATAGGTAGATTTAGATTGTTTATTCTGGTATACAAAAGATTCATAGCTTTTCTGGCTTGTTGTGTTAGGTGTTTTCGGGCATTTAAGAAACTACCAGATTTAGAAAAAAAGGTACCAAGGTATTTGTATGACTTTACAATTTCTAACTGTGTATCATCTATTTTAAAAGAATAGTTGGTGTCATTTCTGGAGCCAAATATAATAACTTTTGTTTTATCTTTATTTATATTTAGTTTCCATTGTTTACAGTATAGATTAAAATCATTTAGACAGTTTTGGAGATTTTCTGCAGTATCAGTTATTAGAACTGTGTCATCTGCATACAGCAAAACTAAGATGTTAATGAAAGTATCTGTGTCCGTTTGATTCAATTTAATACCGTAATGGCCTTTAGAGGTTAGGAATTGTTCTAGGTCATTTAAGAAAAGAGAAAAGAGTACGGGGGACAAATTTTCGCCCTGACGCACCCCGCAGTTACATCCGAAGAATTGGGAGCATTCAATTTTGTTAGAAACGCAGGACTTAATGTTTGAGTACATATTCATGATAACTTTGATAAAACGTCCATTTACATTATGCTTAAGAAGTTTTCTCCACAGTCCTACTCTCCATACGGAATCGAATGCTTTAGAGAAATCAATGAAACATACAAAAATCTTTTTCTTCATATATCTGAGGAGTTCAATAATTGAGTTTAATGTGAAGATATGATCAAGAGTTGAATATTCTTTTCTAAAACCTGCTTGATTTTCAGATAACAAATTATTTTCCAGTAGAAATCTATTAAGCCTGTCATTTAGGACAGATGTGAAAAGCTTGCTAACACAACTAAGTAATGTGATTGGGCGAAAGTTTTGGGGGTCATTAGGTGTTCCTTTATTTTTGTAGATAGGGATAATAATTCCTTCAACCCAGTTAGTGGGGATAACTCCAGTTTCAAGTATGAGGTTAAATAAGGATTCATATAATGGAATCATTATTGTTTTTGATGACTTAATATACTCATTTAGAATATTATCAATACCTGGTGCTTTTCCATTTTTTTGTGTTTTAATACATTTTTCTATTTCATCAGCATTTATTTTCCTGTTTAAAATATTGTCAGTTTCTTCTAAGTTTATATTTTGTAGTATGTCAGGGTCCTCCATTTCATGTTCATCTGTATTGCTAGCTTCTTTAAAATAATTATATAATGATTCTAATGAAGGAAGGTTATTGGTGCTTTTATTTTTAACTTTATTAAGATAGTTCCAGTATTCTTTTGGACTTCTGGTATGCATCTTTCTGAGTGTATTTTCATTGCTTTTATTATATTTATTTATATATTTATTTGTGATATTTTTATAACTCCTACAAGCTGCTTTTGCTGCTTCCTTATTTATTGTTGTTGGATTTTTCATATATATTTTATTGGCTTTGTTATACTGTTTTCTTGCTTTTTCACATTCTGGTCCAAACCATGGTTTCTTTTTATTTTTGTTAAATACAGGCTGTTTAAGTTTGAGGGGGAATGTTTTAGAAGCACTGTTTATGAAAATACCTGTTAATTTGTTGGATAATTCATCCATTTGGTTTTGAGAAATTGGTTGGGAAATATTTGTTATTTTATGGATCACTTCATTTATTTCAGCAATGTTCAGGTTTGTGTTAAAGTCATCTTTGTGATTAATATCCCATTTTTTCATATGAGACTTATTTATTGGATTAATATGAGTTTCTGGAACTTGTGTTTTAGTTTGTAGGTTAAAGTTTATTATTACATGACCGTCTGAACATATTCGGTCTACTTCAATGGTTTTAAATGAGGATATATCAAGATAACCAGCTGGGGTGAAAATTAAATAATCAATAAGTGAGGTGTTTCTGAAAGTCTTGTGACCACGATCCATCCTACCATTTACAATTATCATGTTGTTATTTTTGCAAATCTCAATTAGCTTATGGCCATGAAGATTTACCTTTTGATCTTGAGATAGTCTTCTGAGCGGAATGTTCAAATTACCAAACCGATTTGCATCAACACCAACTGGATTAGAACGTTTGGAACTTCTATATTGGTTAACTTTATTCCAAAATTTTTTCGGTGCTTTCTTGCTCATTTCATACATTTCTCTTTTTTCTTTAGTATTAAAAGCACTGTGAAGTTAGCAGTAAGCAGTAACAGCAGTGACAGCAGTGAAATGATATCACTGCCGCAGTGACAGCAGTAGCAGCAGTAAGATCTTTTTTACTGCAGCAGTGACAGCAGTGACAGCAGTAAGATCGTTTTTACTGCGGCAGTAACAGCAGTAACAGCAGTAAGATCGTTTTTACTGCGGCAGTAACAGCAGTAACAGCAGTAAGATCGTTTTTACTGCGGCAGTAACAGCAGTTACAGCAGTAAGATCGTTTTTACTGCGGCAGTAACAGCAGTAACAGCAGTAAGATCGTTTTTACTGCGGCAGTAACAGCAGTAACAGCAGTAAGATGATCTTACTGCCGCAGTAAGATCAGTTACAGCAGTGAGATGTTCAAAAACCACAAAAATCATCTTACTGCCGCAGTAAGATCAGTAACAGCAGTAAGATCATCTTACTGCCGCCGTAAGATCAGTAAGAGCAGTAAGATGTTCTTAGATTTAACAAAACAATATAAAAATTATCTTACTGCCGCAGTGACAGCAGTGACAGCAGTAAGATGATCTTACTGCCGCAGTTAGATCAGTTACAACAGTAAGATTATCTTACTGCCGCAGTGAGATCAGTTACAGCAGTAAGATGATCTTAGATTAACAAAACAATATAAAAATTATCTTACTGCCGCAGTAACAGCAGTGAGAGCAGTAAGATGATCTCACTGCCGCAGTAAGATCAGTTACAGCAGTGAGATGTTCAAAAACCACAAAAAATCATCTTACTGCCGCAGTAAGATCAGTAACAGCAGTAAGATCATCTTACTGCCGCAGTAAGATCAGTTACAGCAGTAAGATGATCTTACTGCCGCAGTGAGATCAGTAAGAGCAGTAAGATGTTCTTAGATTTAACAAAACAATATAAAACTTATCATACTGCCGCAGTAACAGCAGTGACAGCAGTAAGATGATCTTACTGCCGCAGTAAGATCAGTTACAGCAGTGAGATGTTCAAAAACCACAAAAAATCATCTTACTGCCGCAGTAAGATCAGTAACAGCAGTAAGATCATCTTACTGCCGCAGTAAGATCAGTAACAGCAGTAAGATGTTCTTAGATTTAACAAAACAATATAAAAATTATCTTACTGCCGCAGTGACAGCAGTAAGATGATCTTACTGCCGCAGTAAGATCAGTTACAACAGTAAGATGATCTTACTGCCGCAGTGAGATCAGTTACAGCAGTAAGATGTTCTTAGATTTAACAAAACAATATAAAAATTATCTTACTGTGGCAGTAACAGCAGTGACAGCAGTAAGATGATCTTACTGCCGCAGTAAGATCAGTTACAGCAGTGAGATGTTCAGAAACCACAAAAAATCATCTTACTGCCGCAGTGAGATCAGTAACAGCAGTAAGATCATCTTACTGCCGCAGTAAGATCAGTAAGAGCAGTAAGATGTTCTTAGATTTAACAAAACAATATAAAAATTATCTTACTGCCGCAGTAGCAGCAGTGACAACAGTAAGATCATCTTACTGCCGCAGTAAGATCAGTTACAGCAGTGAGATGTTCTTACTGCCGCAGTGAGATCAGTTACAGCAGTAAGATGTTCTTAGATTTAACAAAACAATATAAAAATTATCTTACTGCCGCAGTGACAGCAGTGACAGCAGTAAGATGATCTCACTGCCGCAGTAAGATCAGTTACAGCAGTGAGATGTTCAAAAACCACAAAAAATCATCTTACTGCCGCAGTAAGATCAGTAACAGCAGTAAGATCATCTTACTGCCGCAGTAAGATCAGTTACAGCAGTAAGATGATCTTACTGCCGCAGTAAGACCAGTAAGAGCAGTAAGATGTTCTTAAATTTAACAAAACAATATAAAAATTATCTTACTGCCGCAGTAACAGCAGTGACAGCAGTAAGATGATCTTACTGCCGCAGTAAGATCAGTAAGAACAGTAAGATGTTCTTAGATTTAACAAAACAATATAAAAATTATCTTACTGCCGCAGTAACAGCAGTGACAGCAGTAAGATGATCTTACTGCCGCAGTAAGATCAGTTACAGCAGTGAGATGTTCAAAAACCACAAAAATTATCTTACTGCCGCAGTAAGATCAGTAACAGCAGTAAGATCATCTTACTGCCGCAGTAAGATCAGTAAGAGCAGTAAGATGTTCTTAGATTTAACAAAACAATATAAAAATTATCTTACTGCCGCAGTGACAGCAGTGACAACAGTAAGATGATCTTACTGCCGCAGTGAGATCAGTTACAGCAGTAAGATGTTCTTAGATTTAACAAAACAATATAAAAATTATCTTACTGCCGCAGTTACAGCAGTGATAGCAGTAAGATCATCTTACTGCCGCAGTAAGATCAGTAAGAGCAGTGAGATGTTCAAAAACCACAAAAAATCATCTTACTGCCGCAGTAAGATCAGTAACAGCAGTAAGATCATCTTACTGCCGCAGTAAGATCAGTAACAGCAGTAAGATGTTCTTAGATTTAACGAAACAATATAAAAATTATCTTACTGCCGCAGTGACAGCAGTGACAGCAGTAAGATGATCTTACTGCCGCAGTAAGATCAGTTACAACAGTAAGATGATCTTACTGCCGCAGTGAGATCAGTTACAGCAGTAAGATGATCTTAGATTTAACAAAACAATATAAAAATTATCTTACTGCCGCAGTAACAGCAGTGACAGCAGTAAGATGATCTTACTGCCGCAGTAAGATCAGTTACAACAGTAAGATGATCTTACTGCCGCAGTGAGATCAGTTACAGCAGTAAGATGTTCTTAGATTTAACAAAACAATATAAAAATTATCTTACTGCCGCAGTAACAGCAGTGACAGCAGTAAGATGATCTTACTGCCGCAGTAAGATCAGTTACAGCAGTGAGATGTTCAGAAACCACAAAAAATCATCTTACTGCCGCAGTGAGATCAGTAACAGCAGTAAGATCATCTTACTGCCGCAGTAAGATCAGTAAGAGCAGTAAGATGTTCTTAGATTTAACAAAACAATATAAAAATTATCTTACTGCCGCAGTAACAGCAGTGACAGCAGTAAGATCATCTTACTGCCGCAGTAAGATCAGTTACAGCAGTGAGATGTTCTTACTGCCGCAGTGAGATCAGTTACAGCAGTAAGATGTTCTTAGATTTAACAAAACAATATAAAAATTATCTTACTGCCGCAGTGACAGCAGTGACAGCAGTAAGATGATCTCACTGCCGCAGTAAGATCAGTTACAGCAGTGAGATGTTCAAAAACCACAAAAAACCATCTTACTGCCGCAGTAAGATCAGTAACAGCAGTAAGATCATCTTACTGCCGCAGTAAGATCAGTTACAGCAGTAAGATGATCTTACTGCCGCAGTAAGACCAGTAAGAGCAGTAAGATGTTCTAAAATTTAACAAAACAATATAAAAATTATCTTACTGCCGCAGTAACAGCAGTGACAGCAGTAAGATGATCTTACTGCCGCAGTAAGATCAGTAAGAACAGTAAGATGTTCTTAGATTTAACAAAACAATATAAAAATTATCTTACTGCCGCAGTAACAGCAGTGACAGCAGTAAGATGATCTTACTGCCGCAGTAAGATCAGTTACAGCAGTGAGATGTTCAAAAACCACAAAAAAAATCATCTTACTGCCGCAGTAAGATCAGTAACAGCAGTAAGATCATCTTACTGCCGCAGTGAGATCAGTAAGAGCAGTAAGATGTTCTTAGATTTAACAAAACAATATAAAAATTATCTTAATGCCGCAGTAACAGCAGTGACAGCAGTAAGATGATCTTACTGCCGCAGTAAGATCAGTTATAGCAGTGAGATGTTCAAAAACCACAAAAAATCATCTTACTGCCGCAGTAAGATCAGTAACAGCAGTAAGATCATCTTACTGCCGCAGTAAGATCAGTAAGAGCAGTAAGATGTTCTTAGATTTAACAAAACAATATAAAAATTATCTTACTGCCGCAGTGACAGCAGTGACAGCAGTAAGATGATCTTACTGCCGCAGTAAGATCAGTTACAACAGTAAGATGATCTTACTGCCGCAGTGAGATCAGTTACAGCAGTAAGATGTTCTTAGATTTAACAAAACAATATAAAAATTATCTTACTGCCGCAGTTACAGCAGTGACAGCAGTAAGATCATCTTACTGCCGCAGTAAGATCAGTAAGAGCAGTGAGATGTTCAAAAACCACAAAAAATCATCTCACTGCCGCAGTAAGATCAGTAACAGCAGTAAGATCATCTTACTGCCGCAGTAAGATCAGTAACAGCAGTAAGATGTTCTTAGATTAAACGAAACAATATAAAAATTATCTTACTGCCGCAGTGACAGCAGTGACAGCAGTAAGATTATCTTACTGCCGCAGTAAGATCAGTTACAACAGTAAGATGATCTTACTGCCGCAGTGAGATCAGTTACAGCAGTAAGATGATCTTAGATTTAACAAAACAATATAAAAATTATCTTACTGCCGCAGTAACAGCAGTGACAGCAGTAAGATGATCTTACTGCCGCAGTAAGATCAGTTACAACAGTAAGATGATCTTACTGCCGCAGTGAGATCAGTTACAGCAGTAAGATGTTCTTAGATTTAACAAAACAATATAAAAATTATCTTACTGCCGCAGTAACAGCAGTGACAGCAGTAAGATGATCTTACTGCCGCAGTAAGATCAGTTACAGCAGTGAGATGTTCAGAAACCACAAAAAATCATCTTACTGCCGCAGTGAGATCAGTAACAGCAGTAAGATCATCTTACTGCCGCAGTAAGATCAGTAAGAGCAGTAAGATGTTCTTAGATTTAACAAAACAATATAAAAATTATCTTACTGCCGCAGTAACAGCAGTGACAGCAGTAAGATCATCTTACTGCCGCAGTAAGATCAGTTACAGCAGTGAGATGTTCTTACTGCCGCAGTGAGATCAGTTACAGCAGTAAGATGTTCTTAGATTTAACAAAACAATATAAAAATTATCTTACTGCCGCAGTGACAGCAGTGACAGCAGTAAGATGATCTCACTGCCGCAGTAAGATCAGTTACAGCAGTGAGATGTTCAAAAACCACAAAAAATCATCTTACTGCCGCAGTAAGATCAGTAACAGCAGTAAGATCATCTTACTGCCGCAGTAAGATCAGTTACAGCAGTAAGATGATCTTACTGCCGCAGTAAGACCAGTAAGAGCAGTAAGATGTTCTTAAATTTAACAAAACAATATAAAAATTATCTTACTGCCGCAGTAACAGCAGTGACAGCAGTAAGATGATCTTACTGCCGCAGTAAGATCAGTAAGAACAGTAAGATGTTCTTAGATTTAACAAAACAATATAAAAATTATCTTACTGCCGCAGTAACAGCAGTGACAGCAGTAAGATGATCTTACTGCCGCAGTAAGATCAGTTACAGCAGTGAGATGTTCAAAAACCACAAAAAAAATCATCTTACTGCCGCAGTAAGATCAGTAACAGCAGTAAGATCATCTTACTGCCGCAGTAAGATCAGTAACAGCAGTAAGATGTTCTTAGATTAAACGAAACAATATAAAAATTATCTTACTGCCGCAGTGACAGCAGTGACAGCAGTAAGATTATCTTACTGCCGCAGTAAGATCAGTTACAACAGTAAGATGATCTTACTGCCGCAGTGAGATCATTTACAGCAGTAAGATGATCTTAGATTTAACAAAACAATATAAAAATTATCTTACTGCAGCAGTAACAGCAGTGACAGCAGTAAGATGATCTCACTGCCGCAGTAAGATCAGTTACAGCAGTGAGATGTTCAAAAACCACAAAAAATCATCTTACTGCCGCAGTAAGATCAGTAACAGCAGTAAGATCATCTTACTGCCGCAGTAAGATCAGTTACAGCAGTAAGATGATCTTACTGCCGCAGTAAGATCAGTAAGAGCAGTAAGATGTTCTTAAATTTAACAAAACAATATAAAAATTATCTTACTGCCGCAGTAACAGCAGTGACAGCATTAAGATGATCTTACTGCCGCAGTAAGATCAGTAAGAGCAGTAAGATGTTCTTAGATTTAACAAAACAATATAAAAATTATCTTACTGCCGCAGTAACAGCAGTGACAGCAGTAAGATGATCTTACTGCCGCAGTAAGATCAGTAAGAGCAGTAAGATGTTCTTAGATTTAACAAAACAATATAAAAATTATCTTACTGCCGCAGTAACAGCAGTGACAGCAGTAAGATGATCTTACTGCCGCAGTAAGATCAGTTACAGCAGTGAGATGTTCAAAAACCACAAAAAAATCATCTTACTGCCGCAGTAAGATCAGTAACAGCAGTAAGATCATCTTACTGCCGCAGTGAGATCAGTAAGAGCAGTAAGATGTTCTTAGATTTAACAAAACAATATAAAAATTATCTTACTGCCGCAGTAACAGCAGTGACAGCAGTTAGATGATCTTACTGCCGCAGTAAGATCAGTTACAGCAGTGAGATGTTCAAAAACCACAAAAATTATCTTACTGCCGCAGTAAGATCAGTAAGAGCAGTAAGATGTTCTTAGATTTAACAAAACAATATAAAAATTATCTTACTGCAGCAGTGACAGCGGTGACAACAGTAAGATGATCTTACTGCCGCAGTGAGATCAGTTACAGCAGTAAGATGTTCTTAGATTTAACAAAACAATATAAAAATTATCTTACTGCCGCAGTTACAGCAGTGATAGCAGTAAGATCATCTTACTGCCGCAGTAAGATCAGTAAGAGCAGTGAGATGTTCAAAAACCACAAAAAATCATCTTACTGCCGCAGTAAGATCAGTAACAGCAGTAAGATCATCTTACTGCCGCAGTAAGATCAGTAACAGCAGTAAGATGTTCTTAGATTTAACGAAACAATATAAAAATTATCTTACTGCCGCAGTAACAGCAGTGACAGCAGTAAGATGATCTCACTGCCGCAGTAAGATCAGTAACAGCAGTAAGATGTTCTTAGATTAAACGAAACAATATAAAAATTATCTTACTGCCGCAGTGACAGCAGTGACAGCAGTAAGATTATCTTACTGCCGCAGTAAGATCAGTTACAACAGTAAGATGATCTTACTGCCGCAGTGAGATCATTTACAGCAGTAAGATGATCTTAGATTTAACAAAACAATATAAAAATTATCTTACTGCAGCAGTAACAGCAGTGACAGCAGTAAGATGATCTTACTGCCGCAGTAAGATCAGTAAGAGCAGTAAGATGTTCATAGATTTAACAAAACAATATAAAAATTATCTTACTGCCGCAGTGACAGCAGTGACAGCAGTAAGATGATCTCACTGCCGAAGTAAGATCAGTTACAGCAGTGAGATGTTCAAAAACCACAAAAAATCATCTTACTGCCGCAGTAAGATCAGTAACAGCAGTAAATTTATCTTACTGCCGCAGAAATATCAGTAAGAGCAGTAAGATGTTCTTAGATTTAACAAAACAATATAAAAATTATCTTACTGCCGCAGTAACAGCAGTGACAGCAGTAAGGTGATCTTACTGCCGCAGTAAGATCAGTTACAGCAGTGAGATGTTCAAAAACCACAAAAAAAATCATCTTACTGCCGCAGTAAGATCAGTAACAGCAGTAAGATCATCTTACTGCCGCAGTGAGATCAGTAAGAGCAGTAAGATGTTCTTAGATTTAACGAAACAATATAAAAGTTATCTTACTGTGGCAGTAACAGCAGTGACAGCAGTAAGATGATCTTACTGCCGCAGTAAGATCAGTTATAGCAGTGAGATGTTCAAAAACCACAAAAAATCATCTTACTGCCGCAGTAAGATCAGTTACAACAGTAAGATGATCTTACTGCCGCAGTGAGATCAGTTACAGCAGTAAGATGTTCTTAGATTAAACAAAACAATATAAAAATTATCTTACTGCCGCAGTTACAGCAGTGACAGCAGTAAGATCATCTTACAGCCGCAGTAAGATCAGTAAGAGCAGTAAGATGTTCTTAGATTTAACAAAACAATATAAAAATTATCTTACTGCCGCAGTAACAGCAGTGACAGCAGTAAGATGATCTTACTGCCCCAGTAAGATCAGTTACAGCAGTGAGATGTTCAAAAACCACAAAAAATCATCTTACTGCCGCAGTAGGATCAGTAACAGCAGTAAGATCATCTTACTGCCGCTGTAAGATCAGTAAGAGCAGTAAGATGTTCTTAGATTTAACAAAACAATATAAAAATTATCTTACTGCCGCAGTTACAGCAGTGACAGCAGTAAGATCATCTTACTGCTGCAGTAAGATCAGTTACAGCAGTAAGATCATCTTACTGCCGCAGTGAGATCAGTAAGAGCAGTAAGATGTTCTTAGATTTAACGAAACAATATAAAAATTATCTTACTGCCGCAGTAACAGCAGTGACAGCAGTAAGATGATCTTACTGCCGCAGTAAGATCAGTTACAGCAGTGAGATGTTTAAAAACCACAAAATATCTTACTGCCGCAGTAAGATCAGTAACAGCAGTAAGATCATCTTACTGCCGCAGTAAGAGCAGTAAGATGTTCTTAGATTTAACAAAACAATATAAAAATTATCTTACTGCCGCAGTTACAGCAGTGACATCAGTAAGATGATCTTACTGCCGCAGTAAGATCAGTTACAGCAGTAAGATCATCTTACTGCCGCAGTAAGATCAGTTACAGCAGTAAGTTGTTCTTAGATATTACAAAACAACACAAAAACCATCTTACTGCCACAGTGACAGCAGTGACAGCAGTAAGATCATCTTTTTTGCAATTGACTTTTATGAGTGATCCGGAACTACCAGAATATTATGTCTTGTTTAATTTAATTTTTTTTCTACATTTACTTGCAATTAATTGTATAGTAACTGAATCGTTATTTTATTCTGAATGCTGTTATACTTTTATATTTTATACTGTCTTTGTGACCATTTGACCGAATATGGTACAATTGTGAAAGTAGAACCATTTTTATTTTAAAAATTCTTGGTTAACTTTTAGTGACCAGAAAGTTTTCGGACTAAATGTTTTGAACTCGGGAAGTAATGTTCAGACGATAGCCGGAAGTGATCCGGAATACCCCATGTTGGGGTGATCCGGAACTACCTATTTTTTTTAATTTTTAATGAATGAAACGCAGTTTTTCATATTTACGCACGCGCATTCTTTAGTAACTACTTTCTGACATCAGTATGATCGTTTTAACTGGCAGTTACAGCAATGACAGCAGTAAGATCGTTTTTACTGCGGCAGAAACGGCAGTTAAGCAGTAAGATCAGTACAATGTTTTTAGATCATATAAACTACACCAAAATCTTCTTACAGCCGCAGTTACAGCAGTGGCAGCTGTAAGATAGTTTTTACTGCCGAAGTCGCACCAGTTATAGCAGTAAGATCATCTTACTGCCACAGTAACAGCAGTGACAGCAGTAAGATCATCTTTTTGCAATTAACTTTAATGAATGATCCGGAACTGTCAGAATTTTATGTCTTGTTGAATTAAACTTGATTTCTACATTTACTTACAATTAATTGTATAGTAACTGAATCGTAATTTTATTCCGAATGCTGTTTACTGTTTTTTTTACCATTTTAAAGGAATATGGAACCATTTTTATTTCAAAAATTCTTGGTTAACTTTAAGTGACCAGAAATTTTCCGGGATAAAATTTTTGGACTCGGGAAGTCATGTTCAGGCGATAGCCGGAAATGATCCGGAATATCCCATGTTGGGGTGATCCTGAACTTCCTATGTTTTTACTTTTTAATGAATGAAAGGCAGATCTATATTTACGCACGCGCATTCTTAAGTAACTTTTTTTCCTTTATTCCGAATAAAAGTGACAGTTTTTAACTATTTTGAGAATCACGGTACAGTTGCTAAAATAGCATCAATTTTACCGTGCAAACTCTTAGATTATAAAAAACAACACCGAAATCATCTTACTGCCGCAGTTACAGCAGTGACAGCAGTAAAGTCACCTTACTGCCGCAGTTACAGCAGTAAGATCATCTTATTGCCGCAGTTACAGAAGTAAGAGATTCTAAAACCACAAAAATCATCTTACTGCCGCAGTTACAGCAGTGACAGCAGTAAGATCATCGTACTGCCGCAGTAAGATCAGTGACAGCAGTAAGATGTTCTCAGATAAAACAAAACAACACAAAATTAATCTCACTGCCACAGTGACATCAGTGACAGCAGTAAGATCATCTTACTGGCGCAGTAAGATCAGTTACAGCAGTAAGATGTTCTCAGATAAAACAAAATAA
Source organism: Corbicula japonica (assembly GCA_038501625.1). Lineage (NCBI taxonomy): Eukaryota > Metazoa > Mollusca > Bivalvia > Venerida > Cyrenidae > Corbicula > Corbicula japonica. The sequence goes on from JAZAYU010000116.1 coordinate 1,830,212, forward strand.
CACAAAATTAATCTCACTGCCACAGTGACATCAGTGACAGCAGTAAGATCATCTTACTGGCGCAGTAAGATCAGTTACAGCAGTGAGATGTTCTTAAACTACAAAAAATATCAAGTACTGCCGCAGTTACAGCAGTGATAGCAGTAAGATCATCTTACTGCCGCAGTAAGATCAGTTACAGCAGTAAGATGTTCTTAGATTAAAAAACCCCACATAAATCATCTTACTGCCGCAGTAAGATCAGTTACAGCACTAAATAATACTTTTAAAAAATTTCTCACGTCAGACTTCGATTGGGTAGCCTAGTATCTTGGCAGTCAAGCACCCTAGCAGCTGGAAAGCGAGAAGTTTAAGACTTAACGTAGATAATGCTATAACGTTATTTTATATTATCATATCATTAAATTAACGCATTTCTTTCGATATTTCATGTTCTCGTACATATTATATAAAAATAAGTTAATTGAGAGTTTAAAAAATATGAAATACAAGTTGAAAAAAAACAACAAGAAATTTGCTGATATGCTATTAAACGAATTATTACGTCAGTTTAGTTCAGAAGGAAGACTTTGATTCGGCAGCCTAACAGCGGGGTAGACTGGCAGCCTAGCAGCCTAGCTTTTTGGCAGCGAAAAGTTTAAAACTTCACGTAGGTGATGTTATAATATATTTTTCAGTCTAGCATCCTAGAAGCAGATGGTTCAGACTTAAAATCATCATGCCATCATTAAAAAAATGTTCTTTACCGGTATTTTATGCTCTTTTATTTTTCAGAAATAAAATGCGAGATTTGAAAAAAATAGTACAAGCCATGTTGACATTCGCGATACAAACAAAAGAACATAGTAAAATGAGCGAAAGAAATTTACGGGCTATAGCGAATGATCATGTTGACATTCGCGATACAAACAAAAGAACATAGTAAAATGAGCGAAAGAAATTTACGGGCTATAGCGAACGCATATGAAATGTGTCTGTGTGAAGTTGGAAGAGCAACAGATCAGTTCCAGGAGAATGTAGAAAAAATAATGAGTGTATTTGATTTGTCGATGTCAGATTAGAACTATTTGAAAAAGAAAAATGTTATGATATAATCGAAAACACCTAAAAGTGAAAGAAAAATATTAAATCAACGATATTTGACTTTAACGCGGTTTCATAAAAATGCATACATTTCACAACTACGAGAAGTCAAAAGCGTCAATACAAGTTAGAACAGTAAAGAAAAATAGTTTAACCTTAAAATTCCCTAAAATTCTATTTGCAATCAAACACAAAAAAGAATCATCGCAAAACAAATACAGTTTAAATATCCAAATGATTAAGAAGATACTGACAACAATATGTAAGGTCCTTTTATTTCTCATAAACATATTTCTTTTCTTTTTAAATTCTTTTCTTGCATTATAACAACTTTGGTCAAACCATAATGCTTTTATATTTACTTGTTTGTTATTGTGAGTATATGTATTATTGGAGTTGTAAATTTTTGTACAATCAAAGACTTTCATCCCGTTTTCATTGATGAGGTTAGTAAATAATGTCACCGTATTATTTTTGTTTTGATAGCTAACCGTATTTGCGAAGGCATCCAGCTTAATATTTTTGTATAATAACCCCGCCCTAAACGAATTTATGCGCGAGTCATCCCATTTAATTCATTGCTCGGGACTACTTTCGGCATCACGTGGCCTTGTAGGCGTTGGTTTTCTTCCAATAGGAATGGTTAATGCGGAGTGATCTGAAAATTCGTCCGGTTCTTCGACCTTGAAGTATGTCACAAAAAAGTCGTCGTAAGATAGTAACAAATAATCTACTGTGCTTGAGCCCTTACTGCTATAATCTTTTGTTTAATCTAAAGAAACTACCTCTTACGCCAAAAAAGCTACTGTGAACTATTTGATGCTTTTGTTGGATCTACACTTAAATATGCATAAGAGGTGTGGGGGCTTTCTTAGTTTAAAAATATTGAGCGTGTACATTTAAAATTTTGTAAAACCATCTTAAATGTTAGAAAATTTACTACATCTGTTTGGGTATACGGTGAATTAGGCCGATACCCTCTATATTTATCCAAATACAAAAGAATAATTTCGTATTGGTGTAAATTATTGCGCAGTGAAAATGTTGTTATCGTATCATTATATCGGCGAGCATTAGAAGATTGTAATTTGGGACACACAAATTGGATTTCTTCTGTTAAGAAACTATTAGACGATTAGGTTCTCTAATGTATTTTTGTATCCACAAAGTACTGATATTAATTTCCCAAACATTTTTCATCAACGTGTTGTAGACAATTTCATTCAAGAATGGTATGGGTTGTTACAAGGTAGTTCAGTTTTTGTCAGATTATGTCCATAATAAAAATACTTTTTGTATATGAAACTTACCTCGACGTGTTGCCTGCTAAACTGAGAAAATAAATTACGCAATTTAAAATCGGTGCTCATTCACATAGAATTCATACAGGCCTATGGCTCCAATAACATTCCAAGAAATAAACGCTATTGTTTATACTGTGGCAATCAAGACATAGAAGATGTGTATCATTTTATTTGCACATGTCCGTGTTAATCATCGGTAAGACAGAAGTTTCTTCATTCTAGATTCTATGTTAGACCATTTGTTTTTAAATTCAATTGATTAATGGGAACGCATGACTCGGGCGTTTTAAAAAATATTGCAAATTATATAAAATGTTCTTTAGAAATTAGACCATTACTGTGTAATAATGTGTTAGTCACTCTCCGTATTTATACAACATATATACATTTTCTCTCAAATTTCCCTTGCGTGAAACAGTGTACTTGTAACTCTCAAAACTCTTAGACCACGTCGCAGTTGTAATTGTGTATAATGTTCTAGATTATGTACTCAGTAATTGTCTTGCATAAAATATATTGTCATTGTCATTGCTAATAAACAAGTTATAGTCGAAATTTCGTATTCTTCAATTTTACCATTGCACCATTCTTTAGTCAACTGATACATAGAGGTATTAGGGTGGTCTTTGTGTCGTAAAATGATATTATTGCTCGTTATTAACGTTTATACATTTCATTTTTTCAATAACCATATCTTTGGCAATACTAATAAATACTGTAGAATCTCGAAAATAAGCGCATAATCGAAAATACGCGCTTATTGAAAATAAGCCCATATGTCTTACAGAAAACTAATACCTAAAAATAAGCGCATATCCGTCCCTTGAGTTAAAATCTTTCCCAAAAATAAGCGCATACCCAAAGTATTATAGTTTTCAATGTTTGTTTGGTAATATTTATGTTGCTTGAAGTAATATTTTTTGCATACGCAGTGTGTCATAAAATAACTAATGGACGAAACTCCAAATAAAACTCTCCCAACAGCTCGGAAATCTTACAGCAAAAAACAGTTATGATCAATTGTTGTAAATTTGTAAATAAACTTGTCTTTCCAAACACGTCTTTCCTCTTCAAAGAGGGTAATAGTGTTTTGATAATGTTTGATGAATGCGTGTCTATAAATTTTTTTTTTCAAAAATCAGCGTATATTCAGTCAATCTAAGCTATAAGCGCATATCAAATATTAGCGCATATTCAGCGGCATATATATAAGCGCAGCGTATAAGCTTATTTTTGTGATTCTACAGTATATAAGAATAACGGCTTCAAAAGACCCCTGGAAAAAAAATCAGACTTATACTGAACGCGAAACAAATTTTAACAATGAGGAAGTAAGCGCATGATGAAACTTTTCCCAGCCGCCACAGCAGCCCAGCGGCCAACTTTTCCCATCAGCCAAGGTATCCCAGCCGCCACAACAGCCCAGCAGCCAACTTTTCCCAGCCGCCACAGCAGCTCATCAGCCAAAGTATCCCAGCAGCCAACTTTTCCCAGCAGCCAAAGTATCACAGCCGCCACAACAGCTCAGCAGCCAAAGTATTCCAGGAGCCAACTTTTCCCAGCCGCCACAGCAACCCAGCAGCCAAATTTTCCTAACCGCCACAGCAGCTTAGCAGCCAAAGTATTCAGGCAGCCAACTTTTCCTAGCAGCTAAAGTATTTCAGCAGCCAACTTTTCCCAGCAGCCAACTTTTCCCAGCCGCCACAGCAGCTCAGCAGCCAAAGTATTCCAGCAGTCAACTTTTCCCAGCCGCCACAGCAGCCCAGCAGCCAACTTTTCCCAGCCGTCACAGCAGCTCAGCAGCCAAAGTATTCCAGCAGCCAACTTTTCCTAGCAGCCAAAGTATCACAGCGCCACAACAGCCCAGCAGCCAACTTTTCCCAGCCGCTACAGCAGCTCAACAGCCAAAGTATTCCAGCAGCCAACTTTTCCCAGCCGCCACAGCAGCTCAGCAGCCAAACTATTCCAGCAGCAAACTTTTCCCAGCAGCCAAAGTATCCCAGCCGCCACAGCAGCCAAGCAGCCAACTTTTCCCAGCCGTAACAGCAGCTCAGCAGCCAAAGTATTCCAGCAGACAACTTTTCCCAGCCGCCACAGCAGCCCAGCAGCCAACTTTTCCCAGCCGTAACAGCAGCTCAGCAGCCAAAGTATTCCAGCAGCCACCTTTTCCCAGCAGCCAAAGTATCCCAGCCGCCACAGCAGCCCAGCAGCCAACTTTTCCCAGCCGCTAACTTTTCCCAGCAGCAAACTTTTCTCAGCCGCTACAGCAGCGCAGCAGCCAAACTATTCCAGCTGCCAACTTTTCCCATGAGCAAAAGTATCCCAGCCGCCACAGCAGCCCAGCAGCCAATTTTTCCCAGCCGTCACAGCAGCTCAGCAGCCAAAATATTCCAGCAGCCAACTTTTCCCAGCAGCCAGAGTACCACAGCCGACAAAACAGCCCAGCAGCCAACTTTTCCCAGCCGCCACAGCAGCTCAGCAGCCAAAGTTTCACAGCAGCCAAAGTATCTGCTAGGCTGTTGGGCGGCCAACACGCTGCCTGGCTGCTTGGCTGCTTGGCGGCCAAATTCACGCTGCTTGGCTGCTTGGCGGCCAACTTCACGCTGCTTGGCTGCTTGGCGGCCAACTTCACGCTGCTTGGCTGCTTGGCGGCCAACTTCACGCTGCTTGGCTGCTAGGCGGTCAACTTTACGCTGCTTGGCTGCTTGGCTGCTAGGCGGCCAACTTCACGAACATTAGAACTCGACGTGGACGATCGAAGTTGTCCAACGAAATTTTAAAAAATCGATTTACTCCCTTTCAAATATTTTAACCTAGCAAAAAGATTCCAACTTTAATATTGTACCGTTTTTTCTAGTCAAATTAAACAACTAAAACGGTCAACCAATACATCGGAGTATCAGTTTTCTCCTTGGTAAAAATTGATATTTATGTTTTTTATTTTTGTATTTTCACACTATCGATCAAACTGAATTAAACCGAATTACGTCTCATGCACCTGTAATATGTTAATCCAATCGCCAGTAGTTTACCTCGTTCTGACTTAATACGCCATTTAGAAATGTGATTCGCTGTTTAAAAGGTCTTTATCTAAAGAAGCACCTTTTTGTAGTTCACACGTTTACTGTTTCTTTAGTTGAAACTTACTAGTGTGAATCTTGCAACCGAGGTGACTGTTTCTTTGTAAAACGATGTACAGTTTTGCCTAAAGGCGAACACAGGAAAGAGATGCGGAAGGAAATTCAGTACAGCCACAAAATCCAAAAGATAACAGAATCCAAATCATACGTCTCCGCATGTTAACACTAATACTGTAAACGGTTTTCGCACAATAAGGAACCGGTGTCATGTATCAACAGGGGCCGTTCTTTCATAACATTTTTTAAAACACTTTTAAATTGATATTCCACATTAATATGACGTTTTCATGTATCGATGTCAATACTGCTTTACAATACTGAACCATCGGAAATGTAATGGACGGGTCCAGTGTGTAAAAATAGTTAAAATCTCCCTTCTAAATTACTCATAACAAAATTTTATACAAGTGGGTCAATAGACATCGACAAAAACCAAGATTTTCTGAAACAATCCATATTATTCTGATGTCTTTTGAACTTGATAACGGTAAAGTAAACGATAACATGTTCCGTCACATTTTTCTTTTAAATCAAAGTAACGATAGTAAATCGAAATTGATGAGTTTGCAATAAATGTTAAAGCCCTCGGGCCGTAATGCTCCTCTCGGGCCGATTATCACGCCTCGGCCCCGCTCAGCCGTGTATTATCCTCTAAATATATAAAATTATAATAGTTATTTTTCGTTTATTTGTTAGCGTTCTTTTATAGGCCTTTCCAATAATTCGATTAATTTTTTGGTTACCTCCACTGTCTAGTCACGTGACTGCTCTACGGGGAAAATGATTGCTCGCTGTATTTACGTAAAAAGGAATATGTACCAACAACTTTCTTTTTTAACATGAAATTATTTTTTGAAAAATATTTTTTCTCGTTGAATAAGTAATAATACATCATGATATTTTTGATAATAATTTGTTAAACAACTAATAAACAACCAAGTTTCTTTGACTAATGTCTAGTCATTATTCCTCACGTTAAACACTAAACGTTTTTAAAGAACAGTCAGTGTTCTCTCCACGGCTAAATTTAAACTCGTCTCCGGAAAAGCGTGTCTAATCAACTACTGACATCATGTTACGAATATGTCGGAGGCGATTGATATTTGAAGGCGGCATGTCATAAAAATGGCACAGAATAAAACGCAGACGATATACGCCTTTCCAATAATTAGTTTCGCAGTCCTGTACGAGTTACTTCCCGCGACCGAAAATCAATCCAAAACGAGGCTCTGCAGGATAGCTGAACGATCGGGCTAATGGCTTTAAGCACATAATAGCTAACCTTATCCGCTATATTGCAGGTCTGCGTTCGTCGCCGGTGGTGAAAAAATAAGTTGCTGGTCTGTTATTCTAGCCAGACTTTTTATGTTTACTATAGACCTTTCCCATAACTAGGTTGCCGTTCGTGGTAAATCATTGATTACATCCCTTGATTACTGGTGAATGACTTCCGGGGACGTTCAAAACAAAAAGGACGTTATAGAGATCGACGATGCATGTAAAAATATGACCGACAATCAAACGCTGAAATTATAACAGATATCTGGAAAGCACATTTGAATGATCATTCATTATGTAATGACAACTAATAAAATATAATAAATTGTCATAACTAAGAAAAATACATTTATAACGGCGCTTTCAGTTATTCTAACTAGCGTTCCGTATCTTTCGGCGGGCCGCTTCCAGATATTCCTCGATTAGTATATGACCGAAAAATATATAAAAAAAACTCAAAAGTATTTAGGTGTTTGTATGAATATATTATTGAATTCTAAGAAAATATTACAGATTTACGCTAGAATTAGTATATAAATATGGCGCTTTCGGTATGTGCATACAAATATTAAGTATGTATATATATGTTCTTTTTGTTAATTTCAAATTATTTTTTTTTGTATGGACAAAAAACATAAACGTTTTTAGTTTTTATGAATATATTATCAAACGGTAATAATATATTCGAAATTTAAGCTAGATTTAAGATAATTATTTTATATGAAATTTATTTTGCGATTTCGGTATGTAACATGCAAAGTTATGTGCTACCAATCTGAAATATGGTAGTTAATAAAAGTGATCATCATCTGTTAATTTTATCAAAGGAAGTGTGTATCGAACTTCTACAGTTTATTGTCAAAATCAGTTGTATGCTTAATTTCATAATTGACTACCTATAATTCTTTGTAAGCCGGCGGTTTGACAATTACCGATAAAATATAGATATCCCTTACAGTTGTCATGGTAATGATTGTCCGAGGCAGAAAAAATATCAGATTATTATTGATTTTACATGTACATTAAGACATTCAATCTTTTACATGAAGACCTTAACTGCATTTTAGAAATAGTGTTTTATAGCTAACATCCGACGGATTTAACCCTGTTATATAAGTACGCATATATACGGTCTTTTGTCCTTTTCAAATACAATCTTTGTATTAAATAATCAATATTTTAACGAACATTTATTTTTTTTTCATTTTGATTTGCAGTAAAATCATAATTATATCCTAATTGTTATCTTGTCTCTTTTATTATCGGACGTCCCGGAAGTGGAAAAAGATTTTTCGGTCATGCGCACTTTGTCAAAGGGCAAGTAATGTTCAAGGGAACCTACCTAGTTATGGGAAAGGGCTTTTTGTTAGATATTTCGATTTTTAATGATTTAAGAACATGTACCATTCTTGTTGATAGTAGGCAGCATGAAACGCAATTTGCACAAACATAAGCATTAATTTTACCAATTATGTACAACAATTTCTTCTTAATATCTTTTCTGCTGATAATATATTTAACTGGTGTAAATGTTGCAACTTGCTAAGGCTAGTAATGCGCTATTCTCCGGAAATCGTGATATGTCAACATCAGGTTACATGATCTGTAGACAAAAAATACAATCTGAATTTGTTGATACTTACACATTTTGCTAATAGAATTGTCCTAAAAATTTAAGGCGTTTAACGAATAAATAATTTGAATATTTAAAATGTTACGTATACTTCACAACAAACTATGATTTATTCTGTCTTGAAATAAATCAGGATCGGTAATCTGATTGTTTGTTGTAGAAGTATCATTCGTAGAATAAAATCCAAGGATTTAGATGCCGGCTTCAAAAAAGATGGGAATATTTATATCACAATAAGGTTGCATATCCAATTTAGATTTCTTAGGTTTGACATTGTAATTTTGGCACATCCAGTAGTTAAAGGACTCCGAAATACTTAAGAATAGAGGTCTTTCACATTGTTGTGCGCATGCGTCGTACGCCACGTTAGGTGCGGAAAATATTGGTTTTATCCTAAACCGACAAGTGAGGGGGTATTTAACTGTGTCATTGCTAACAGAATGAACAGACATGATCACGGTGTCGTCTTAAAGCTAATGATAAATTATGATAATAATTATGATAAAGCATAATAAATTCGAGTTTTAGAATTTCCGAATATAATAGGCTTAAAAGGTCTAGTCGGCAAGATTTGACTGTGAAAAGCGTAAAACAGTCAAAGACGTGGTTGCCACTTTGAATCGGGAAGTCTTATATGAAAACAAATACATTGTGGATTACACGTTACTGTATATTTTCCACAGACACATATATAAGCGTATCGAGTTTTTCTGACAAAATGCGTTTACTTCAAGAAATATATTTTATGTTACATGATCTCTCTAAATTGGAGGTAAACGGATGAATTCAGCAATGTATCGTCGTTGTATTTAACGCCCGTTAAGCTTATTAAGTTATTCATGTTATTATAAACATCTTTTTTTATATAAAATCGTCAGCCATAGTTAATAGACATTATTTTAAGTCGCATTTCATGAATATCTTCGTGTTACGGGAATGATGTAGAAAGAAGATAAAATGTCCGCAGACCTCCAAAATCTCAGGATTTTATCTGAAAATCTCCGGACCGTAAGGTTCTTCTCCGGATCTAAAGATTTTCAGGCAAAATCTCAGGATTTAAAAATATTGAAAAGGATAATTAATGAAACATAAATTTAACTGAATTTAGAATGGGTTTTACAATTATATTAATTAAAATTAAGAATCTGGTCTTGGTCACGGCTCCAAAATTTCCTCTTTATTGAGAGATTACGTGATAGTGACACGCTGCCTCGGGCACACATGTACACAACAGCTAAGTGTCATAAAACTAAACTCGGACCTGAACTTATTGCAGTCCCGTTCATTTGTTTTGGTCCATGGTCATTTTGATTTTAAACAGAAATGAAAATATTATATTTCAAAACCCTCAGCGACAACAATTACGAACTTCAACATCAAAATAGATTTTATTAGAAAAAAAAAACTCTCTGGATTTTTTTAAATAGGTTTTGGTTGGCCTGCCGTCCGGCAATATTCGTTTGGTTCAATCAATTTAACGATTTCTCGGGTTGTAGCTGGAATCATCCTATTATGTAAATACGTAATATTTTTTCTCAAAAGCAAAACACGCAAAACACATATCAACCTAGCCGCCGACGAGCTACATAAGAATACAATTATGTCTCATTCCACTATAAATTATAGCGTTACAAAAAAAAATGCCGTAAAACGGTAAAATGTTCGATAATGTTCGTCTGAATTGTCAATTATAGGCCTACAGATTTATTTTTAGTAAACACAATTCCCGTGTGTATTTTCATAAAAAACCCAAACAAATCCGTTAGATACTCGCGTCCTGAAAATACCGCGATAAACATTGTTAAAAATGCGCATAAACTTTCTTGATGTGCTTGTAAATGACCATAACGTTTTTTTTTTATTCTTCGTTGTTTGACTGAACTTACTTATTTATAAATTTGAAATGATTCATCAACATTTTCTTAATTTTATAATCACTTAGTCATATTAACAATAGTAAACGATGCCCCCTCGCGTGCATTTATCGACTAAATATGCTCTTCAATTTTAGAGAGCGCTAAGGGGAGGTAACAATGTGAAAGAACTCTATTGGGAGGTGTAGATACCTTGCAAATAGAGATTACACGATCTCTATTGGTCTATGATATCTGCCCCTTTAAGTAATTGACAGATGACCCCGTGTGCAAGACAGTTTGACATGTTTATGGCATGCCGCCTTCAAAATCAATCGCCGCCGACATAATCACAACATGATGTCAGTAGATGAATAGACACGCTAATCCGGAAACGATACTCAATTAAGCCGTGAAGAGAACACTGCGACTGTCTGTTAGTTCAAGTCGTTTAGTGTTTAATGCGAGGAATTATGAATTGACACTTTTAGTCAGAAACCTGATTGTTTTATAAATTATTTTCAAAAATATCATGACGCTGATGTATTATTACCATTCCAAAGATAAAATATATTTTTCAAAAAAGAATTTTATGTTAAAAAAGAAAGTTGTAGGTACATATTCCCTATAACAGCGAGCAATCATTTTTCATGTAGAGCAGTCACGGTACTGGACAGGGGCGGTAACCAAATAAATTCATCGAATGATTGGAAAAGCGTATAAAAGAAAATAGAAGTCTGCAGACAATATAGGCAAAGAAGGGCGTTGAGAAACGCAGACAACATAAATAATGAAGAAACTAGAAAACGCAGACAACATACAATAAATACAAAATGTTAATGTTGATTAAATTAATGATATTTAAGTTGTAGAAAAAAAAAGAGAAAAAGCTTTTATTAATGATATATTGAAGTGATTATGATGATTAATATTTTAATAGCACTTTGATTAGCTAATTATTAACTTAATTGGTAATCATGACAATATTTTGTAGAATGATTAAAGTGTGATAAAATTATGAATTGGTTTGATTGATCTTAGAACAAACAGCTTTTGTTGAAATTTAGCAACTTATTTATAAAAGTGGTAAACAAAAGGGTAAAAATTAATGTAGTAAGGTAATAATTAACTAGTAATAATGTTATGTGACTATTAAAATATTTATCAAATAGATAAATAAGTGTTCATATAATTCAATTAAAAGTTGTGTTTTGTTAGAAAAATAAATAAGGTATTGCAAATCAGTAATCTTTAATGTAGTTAATTAACAGCACCTTTATATGCATATATCATGATAATAAATTAATTAAAAAAATCATTATTGATTAACTATAATTATAATTGTTCGTTTTTTACAGCAAGTACACATCATCTGAAAACGATTTCTTGAGAGGTGAACGTAATATTTCAGTATCTGGTTTTATTTCACTTTTTTTTTGGTTAAAACTATATTCAATAGAATGTTCCGAAACTGCGAATATGTTATGTATTTTGGTTTTGCATGTTCGTTCTACATTTAATTACACCAAAATATTTTATTCTTAAGAAAAGTTAGACCTTTTTATCATAGATTAAGAAACTGATTTTTATTAAAACTGATGTGTCGTTCTCATGGCTGAAGTTTTAACAAAAAAGAAGAAGTAAATAAGCATATATGTCTTCTAATAAACTTTCACTAATTGAATAATTCACAAAATATCCATATACTTTTGACTCCTACCGCAATGAATGACAACTCTCCAACTGTCAGATTAAGCTGTCATAGTTTATCCAATGGAGTTAGGTACCATGACATGGGACGCAGGCTGATAAATAAACAGTAGCAGAGCATGCAAGCCCCCTAATTATCATGTCACAGAGGATATGCAAGTTTAGATTAAATCAAAAGATAGCGCAAATCTTGTAGTTTAGGTGTATAATAAAACAGACATTTAAGGAAAAAATTATTTAGCAACAAATTTTTGTCGATGGCATACAAATATTAATCAATCCAAATTGGACATAATATTATCTTATTTATCAAACGGATAAGAGAATAAGCTAACATACTTAAGCAATAAATAATTAATAATAATTACAGAATATTCTGTATTTTGTTTACTTCTGTTTTTTTTTACTTATGTTTAGTGGGATTACCATCACAGTGTCAATAGGACAATACCCAATTGTCTGCATTGTCCGGAACCATTAGATCCTTTCGGTAGAGTACTGATCAATAGTGTCAGAGATAATTAGCGAATAAACAATGGATAGTAAACTAATTGCTGTCACCCTCAAGATAATCTACAATTTGCGTTGTACAATTTCAATATTTTACTGTTCTTTTATGTATAGATTTACAAAATTTTCTATACAGCAAATGCCAAAACCGTATAGTGAGAATTTATTTTAAGTATAATGTTGTTGTTGTTGTTGTTTTAATTCTAGCTTTGTCATACATGTAGTGTAGTGCCAATCATTGATTATAAGACACGCCTCTATGTGAATATATAATTAGATATCCCTTGAGTTCTCTTAGATAGTATCATGCAGAAGAGTTTAACATGTAGCAGTACAATAATAAACACCTGTATTTACAAAGCTCGTTTAGTTCTTTATTACAACACAACATATAAACTTTACAATGGCGACGAGAATAAAACGGATCTAAAGTGGAATACAAACAAGTGGATGGAAAATTTAAAAATTGAATAAATTTTTGGAATACTTTTGACATTTTGTGAGTGACTAATCAATAACATTGATTATTCGCGGATACTCAAAATGGCTACAGGACTTCCAGTTTTCCCCAGCTTTAGTATTCACGAACCTGCAGTTGACGCACGCTGGAAAAAGTGGTCAAGCAGACTAGAAAATCTATTAGTGGGCATGGACATAAAGAACACAAAACGAAAACGTGCTTTATTGCTACACTATGCGGGTGAAGAAGTCAACGATGTATTTGACACCCTACCAAAAACAGGAGATGACTACGACACAGCCATCGCCAAACTTACAGAATACTTTTCTCCTAAGAAGTGCACAGAATATGAAGTGTATAAGTTTCGGCAAGCAAAACAAGAACATGGTGAAAACATCGACACTTTTCACACGAGGCTACGTAAGCTGTCTGAAAATTGTGAATTTGTTGACAATGACAGAGAAATCAAGTCACAAATTATCCAAGGCTGCAGCTCAACACGGCTTAGACGGAAAGCTCTTCGCCAAGAACTGTCTCTTGATGAACTCGTTAAAGAGGCTCGATCTCTTGAGTTGTCCGACAAAAACGCGTCAGAAATCGAAAACGGCTCAACATCTGACACAAATGCAATCAGACACAGAAGAAAAACGGCGCAAAACAAATCAAAAATGAAAAACAATGTTGACAAATCGCACAAACAGATATCAAAAACATGCAGAAATTGTGGCTATGAATATCCTCATTTAAATGGATCTAAGTGTCCTGCAGAAGGGAAGGCATGCAACTATTGCCATAAACAGAATCACTTTGCAAGTGTATGTCGTACAATGAAAAGACATAAGCCAGTCAATAACATAGAGGACTATTTCAGTGACAGTAATTCGGAAGACAGTGACTCAAATTCATCATACACATTCGGATTAGCTAGTCAGAAAATCAATTCGAATTCAGTGAATTCAATCTCCAGTAGACCAACGATCAAAGTACAAATCAATGGACATCCTATGAAGATTCTCATCGACACTGGTTCGTCTATTAATGTTCTAGATGAAAATACGTACAGAAAAATGAAAGTGAAACCAAAACTAAGCAAATCTGATACGAAAGTTTATGCATATGGCGCATCATCTTCAGTCAACTTGTTAGGAAAATTTCAAGCAGAAATTGAAACAAAAGATAAAATAACAACGGCAGTAATGTATGTTTCAAAGGGAAACAGTGGCAACTTATTGTCTTACAAAACATCAGTTGATTTGCAAGTAATTCCTGAAATTAATTCATTAAAACAACGCAAGGCTGAGGAACTCTGCAGAACCTATAAATCAGTGTTTACAGGTATTGGGAAATTGAAGGACACTAAAATAGACTTGCATCTGGATACAAATATTCAACCAGTCACACAGCCACATAGAAGAATTCCGTTTCACATACGTGAAAAAGTTGAAAAGGAATTGAAACGTCTTGAGGATTTAGACATTATTGAAAAAGTAAATGGACCGACAGACTGGGTATCGCCAATAGTGGTCGCGCCAAAACCCAAAAGCAAAACAAATGAAATTCGCATATGTATTGATATGAGGTTGCCAAATCAAGCTATAAAACGCACACGGCATATTATTCCAACAGTTGATGAAATGATTGTTGATCTGAACGGCTCAACAGTGTTTTCAAAACTGGACTTAAATCAAGGATATCATCAACTTGAGCTATCCGAAAGTTCGCGGAATATCACAACCTTCACAACACACGTCGGTTTAAGAAGATACAAAAGGCTGAGTTTTGGAATAAACTGCAGTGCCGAAATCTTTCAGAATACATTGCAAACAGCTCTAGAAGGTCTCGACGGTGTACGAAATATCAGCGATGATATAATAGTGTTCGGTAAAACACAACAGGAACATGATATTCGTCTAGAAGCAACTCTGAAACGGCTCCAGGAGATAAATTTAACTCTAAACAAGTCAAAATGTGAATTCAACAAGACAAAACTTGAATTTTTCGGATATATTTTCAGTGAAGCAGGTCTCTCAGCTGACCCAAAGAAATGTGAAACCATTAAGAACACACCACCACCAACAAATGTTTCAGAAATTAGAAGCTTTCTAGCAATGACCAATTATGTATCAAGATTTATACCTGGTTACTCCACAACAACAGAACCGCTTAGACAGCTGACAAAGAAAAATGCTGTATGGGAGTGGAATGTCGAACAGCAGAAAGCATTCGATAAACTGAAAAATGACCTTAGCAGCGACGTTGTTATGACGTATTTCGATCCACACAAGAAAACGCAACTTGTTGTAGACGCATCACCGGTTGGTCTTGGCTCAGTTATGTTGCAAGAAGGAAAAGTAGTTGCCTACGCAAGCAAATCTCTCACTGACGTGGAAAAACGCTACTCACAAACAGAAAGAGAAGCTCTCGCAATTGTTTGGTCAATTGAACATTTTCATCTTTATCTATTTGGACACCCTTTTGAATTGATAACAGATCATAAAGCGTTAGAAACAATCTACAACAATCCAAAATCGAAACCGCCTGCAAGAATTGAAAGATGGAGATTACGACTACAAGCATACAACTTTACCGTAACGTATCGCAAAGGAGAAAGCAACATGTCGGACTACATATCTAGACATCCGGATAAAGGCAACACAGACAACCAATTCTCAGAAATCGCGGAAGAATTTGTCTGTCATCTTGTTTTCAACAACGTTCCGAAATCCATGAATCTTAGTGAAATCATCCAGGAAACACAGAAAGACCCTGATCTACAAACAGTGATTGAAAATCTGAAAAATGACACATGGAATCAATCGTACAAAAACAGTACTGTAGACACATTTTCAAGGTGCAAAAATGAACTTACTATCGTACAAACAGAAAGTGGTGAAGTTCTGTTACACAAAACTAAGCTTGTCATTCCAAAAAGCTTACAAAGACAAGTTATTGCTATCGCGCATGAAGGACATCAAGGCATAGTTCGCACCAAACAGCTATTACGCGAAAAAGTGTATTTCCCAGGCATAGACAAAATGGTAGAAGAAACATGCAAAAGTTGCATACCATGCTTAGCTTCGGTGAACAACAATGTACCGGAACCTCTGAAAATGAGTAAAATGCCGAATCATGCTTTTGAAGAAGCTAGCATTGACTTTTGTGGACCATTTCCTGATGGACAATATCTCATGGTAGTTATCGACGAATACTCGAGATTTCCTATTGTTGAAATTTTAAAAACTATATCTGCAAGAACTGTGATTCCAGCACTTGACAAAATATTCTCTGAATACGGAATACCATATGTGCTAAAATCAGACAATGGACCGCCGTTTAACGGAAACGATTTTGAAATGTTTTCGCAGTATATGGGATTCAAACACAGGAAAATAACACCTCTATGGCCGGCTGCAAACGCTGAATGTGAACGATTTATGCGTTCAATTGGAAAAGCCATCAGAGCAGCGAGAATTGAAAATCGCTACTGGATTCAAGAATTGTACGCATTTCTACGCAATTACAGATCAACAACACACAGCACAACTGGCTACTCACCTGCAGAATTATTTGTTGGTCGCAAATTAAGAACAAAACTGCCAGAACCGCCCGTAAATCAAAAGTCAAATAAAACACATTTGCGCGCCAAGAAAAATGACGAAAACCAAAAGAAGAAAATGAAGGATTACGCTGACCAAAAACGAAATGCAAAACCATCAAATCTTAAGATTGGAGATAAAGTGCTTGTGAAACAACCAAAACAGGACAAATTCTCAACACCTTTTAATCCAAAACCATTTGAAATTATTGAAAAGAAAGGAAATATGATTACAGCAAAACAGGAAGACAGAAGCATAACAAGAAACTCGTCACATTTTAAGAAAGTTAACATTTCACCGCCAAACTCATCGGATATTTCAAATGAGAACAAAAGTACTGATAGGCCGGAAAACCACACCTCAATTGAAGACAACTCCAGAAACAGCGATGCAGAAAACAATACGAGAAGGTCTACCCGAATTAAAAGACCACCAGATCATTACAAGGATTATGAATGTACATAGTGTGTAAATAACCTAAATGCAGTGCTAAATATTATTGATAGTGATCAATGGCATAATAATCCATTGATATCTTTAACAAAAAGTTAAAAGTTTGAAATTCTACCAAAAGGAATTTATTCTTAGAAATGGAGTTTATATTCATTTATGATTTAGTATTTAAATTTTGCATTTCATACATATTGTTGTTTTTAAATATTATGCATACAATACATGTTTTAACCGTGGCCAGTCTAGAATAAAATGTGCAAACATTACTGACTCACTCAAAGGTATTTCATTGATAGAATTCGTGAACTCATTATGAACTCTCTGTGGACCCATTAATAATCATGGATCGTTTTGAAAGCAATTAGGACTTTATCAAGCATACATTAAATTTATAGAGACAAGACAATACTAGCCAGACAGAACTTGAACTTTCTCAAGTGAGGTCAGGAGATACTTCCAGGAACTTTGTTTATGTTAACACTGTGTTAGAACTTTGAACTGACAGGAACTGATTAACAATATTTTATAGTTTCACCTTTTGACATTTAATCCAAAGGTAGAGGGGGATGTAGTGTAGTGCCAATCATTGATTATAAGACACGCCTCTATGTGAATATATAATTAGATATCCCTTGAGTTCTCTTAGATAGTATCATGCAGAAGAGTTTAACATGTAGCAGTACAATAATAAACACCTGTATTTACAAAGCTCGTTTAGTTCTTTATTACAACACAACATATAAACTTTACAATACAGAGTTGCAAAAATGTTGTAACTAATTGATTAATTGACTAATACAACTATATGCCATACCGGAGTTTGGAAAATTCCCAGATCTCAATGAGCAGGCTTCGCTGAACGTTCCCCCTGCAAATACAAAATCAAAATTATGCAGTGACTAGGATAAGTATGGGGGCGGATAAATTTACACATAGGTTGCGCAATTTCGAAACTTTTTTAGCGGTCAGACAAAAAGAAGTGGATACAATAGTTTGACATCTTCACTCACACATAACTCTTGCGTTCCAGATGTAAGTCATTGTTAACAAATGGAACTAAATTGGTGTTTCCTACAGGATACAACTGTATGGTAATTAATGAAATAAAATGCTAAAAGAATGTTTGAACGTTGATTTTGAGGAAAGTAAGCCCCACCCCGTGTTTTTTTTAAGTTTTGCCCTGAACAATTTTCGTAAAAATGGTTCTGCGAAATATTTAAATAATCTGGCCTGTGGTTTTTAAAAACATTTTTAGTTTTTCCTATAAAGATGTAAGACCTACGAGGGATGATCCAAAAATTTTGTCACTGCCTCGATTACGCAAAAATTTGACGTAAGATTGTTTTATGTTTAGTATATACTGATCAATAAACATGATTTCAGTTATATTAAGCAATAATATTACAAGGTTAACAATTATAGCACTTAATAACGATGTTTTGATAAACCCGCTACGAGCTAACCGCCGCACGCCGAAATTTTAGTGTTTTCCGGTTAAAATAGTTTATAAATTTCAGAAAAAAACGCGCAAAACCAGAACAAACATTTTTGACGTGACACCGTAAAATATTTAGAGCAGGAGTTTAAGTATAAATAAGGTGATTGTACGTTTATAACATTCTCCACGCATATTTGATGAATGTCCGTTGAAACAAGAAAATGCTGAACGTTGAAAGAACGCCGCATGGCGCTTTATTACATTTTCGCTTCAAGCTATAAAATTCGCTTCTGGAAACGATGAAAGTGGTAAACTTAATATATGTTGAAAACAAAATAAAAATAAGACTCCTCTATAGATGGTATGAACGCTTTGGAGAGGGAGATAATTACTGGATGATGATGCAAGGACCGGAAAGTCGGTCACACGAACGGATGCGAACGTCAGATTTATGTCCGACACGAAGTTAACTTTTTTAGTTTGGTTTAACTTAGACATATATTGCACATATTTACTGTATCAAGTAACAAAGATCTGGCACCTTGAATCCAGAGTACTGTTCTGTTTCACTACTGCCTGAACTTTAAAACAGTTTAAATGTACATGTATGTACTTTACAATGCTTTGTTTATTACTTTATACAACATCATGGTAAAGGTTTTTCCAAGACAGTTTTCTGTATATTTCGTTTGAAATCAAGCTAAAGGTTTTGAGAAGTTTTGAACGATTTTGCTTTAAGGCCCGATGGTAACACCCTGGCTAACCTGATACGTTTCGCGAACGGCACTACGCCGCGATCACGACTATGCAACGCTGTTAACCGGCATACACGGTGTCAATGTAGGAGATTTTGTTGGGTAAGGTAAGAAAATCGCAGAGTGTTTGGTTACATATTTAAATAATACTCAAACCAATAGGCCTTTACGGCTGTCAAATCATGACTGTTAATGATTCTAGTATTCTTTTTGTCCAGAATACAGTAGTTTGCTCAATCTTTTGTGAAAATGGACCTATCTGTGCTGTAAACGTCCTGTTCAAATGTATTTTCCTTGAGCTAAACTAAAGTTTAGTGAAGAATTCTGACTGCATAAAAATTGTCTGTATTGGAAAACAACGCAGTGTAAAATTCGTATTTATTTATATTTTACTTACTTCTTGCCAAAAAAATGAGAGGCCACGCACCGTACACAGGCACTTAATTTTTGCTACGCTGCAGATCACGGCATTGGTATGAAACCTATACTTTGGTTGTCAAAATCTTTTGCTGTTTCTTCACATTTAATTAAGCTGTAGTTTTTTGTGTTGGTGTACATTGCAAAACAGAGTTTGAAAACTGTATACTTAAAGTTCAACCATCAACCGGCAGGAGCGGATTCAAAGGGTGTTATTTTGAGTTGCTCAAACCCCTTTTTGGCGCATCAATATTTAATTTTCATGGGGATTATGACCAGAAAGTTGGAATTATCGCATAACTACTCTGTGACTGACCCAAACGAACTTCTGTTGTGGAAATATTTGATCCGACCATGAACAAAGCTAGCAGAGTATTTCACGCAAAGCCCGAGTCCGCTACCGATGAAAACTCCAATCAATTAATTGTGAAAAGAAGACTCATCTGACGTCCAATTATTGATATGTTGTTGTTTATACTAATTGTGACGGTTATTGAAAACTTCATTTCTGTTGCAATTTTTGCCTAGGTTTGACGTATTTTTTTTCCTAATGTTAATGTGCTAATGGTGTCCTATCGATATACAGAGTTATCTCAATATTCTGTCCTAAGTTAACTCCCTTTGTAACGCGCACCTGTCGCTGGGTAGTTCCGGTCCATGATTGACATATATGGCCAGTTTTCACATATTTTTCCATACCCTTCCTTTTTTGTGACCTGGTTACACTGGTCACATTGGTTACATGTATCAAATATTGATTTCTGATTCAACAACAACAACAACACGCATTGTATCGATTAAAATTGATAACTGATGATGAATGGGGATTTTATCTAATGATTGACATTAAAACAGACATGCAGTAGTTTTCTGTGTCCTTTTAAACACGTTTAAATAGGTTCTGGTTGGTCAGAGATCAGCATAATGCATAAAAACATTTGATTATTATTATTGAATGGAAAATATAGATAGTTTTATAGTGCAGCGCATAATATTTAAAATGTCTCTCTTACCCATTTTTATACGTTTGCGAGGTATGTGTTTAACATCCTTATGTTCGAAGCCTTCGGTAATAAGAGTAAAAATAAGCATTTCTTATGCTCAAAAATGACAGATTTGAGGGAAAGAAAAGTAAGAAACCGTTAACGAAAATAAGGTAGACTAGTACATAACACATGATGTAAAATAAATTTTGACCTCCGCCAATGAAACGCCCGTTCTCTTTTATACATATTCTTTCATGTCCATGCAACATTTTTGGCCGGGAATTTTTTAGTCTATAATTATTTTAATAACTGAACCTTTTCCTACACCATTCGGTTCATAGATTTGTGCCATGTTCGTATTAACGTATTTTTCAATATAATGCTATTTATTCTCTAAAAGTTTCTTTCTTATTCCTATACAATTAAGAATATATTCAAACATAGTTTCGTAATATTTTCACGTTTTTCTCTTTATATCATTTTTTATTTCATTAAGTTTATGATTTTGTCCGGAATCTCAGGATTTTAAGTTACTTCTCCGGATCTCCGAATTTATAGTCAAAATATCCGGATTTCTATGAAACTGTCAACAAAAAATAGATTATTTAGACCTAATTTTTAAGTTGTACAATATAAATGTAAGTTTACTGCAGTCGGACATTTCCAGTTTATTACTTAATAACGAGATAACGAGGTAATGGTCAGTTACATGCAGTTTTAATGCCTCTGGCACAATTATACAATAACCGCGTGTCATAAACTAAACAAGGGGCTCGGTGTTTCTCCTGCCTTTATGTGGCCAATGTTTAGAGAATTGGTAAGGAAAAGTGCAACAGCATTGAAAATATGTCATTTTTAGCAAAACTGTGTTGTAAAACATTCAAGTCGCAGTTTATATGCGATGTATGTAATACAGCAGTAATCGATGAACTATTTCATGTATGTTTGAATGTAGAACCAAAGACTTAAGATATTACGGATAATTTCATGTTCTCAATCAAAGTCAATTTTTCTGTAGAGTTGTATCTCTTCTTTGATTGTGTAGAAAGAGAACGATTACTGCTGTACATGTTAGGTCATGTCGACGATGTCATTCGAACGCTTGTTCCTATTGAAAAATATACTGAATTTATGAATCTGAATGCAACTTTTTTGAGAGCAGTTTATGCTTGTAAAAGCTTTTCGTAGGATTTTAATTTTCGTCTTTTCGTAAAATCTTACTATATGCTGCTTTTAACTGGCTCCAAGGTTGTAATGCTGGGCTTGGGAACCGGTCACGGATCTTGTGGGTCTGATTGGCTAAAATGGAAAATCGTCTCTATTTCAGCCAATCGGATACTTGAGATTTTGGACTGGTTTCAGATCTCGGTTTTGTAATCTTCAGCCCAGATACTGTATTATATCCCTTTACGCTTGCCTCTCTCGCAGAGACTTGCTAGTGGGGCAGATTGAACCTTATTATATTATGCTTCATTTATATATTATTAATTCCCTATATTCTCTTAGTCTCATATTATGTAACTTGTATATTTATATGATATTTGTGTTTTAAACTGTTATATACTCTTCAGAAATGGAGAAAATAAAGATGATAATAAAAGAAAAAAGTCATTTTAAAACATTTTCATCAACCATTTATAACAAAATCGGCAAAAATCATTTATACCATTTAAGAAGAATATAATTACAAAGAAAACTATCAGAAAATCATCATCATTATCATCATTTTTGTTCAGTCACAGTCATAGTGAACAGCAGAAACAAAACATGAAAACAACAACAACAACATCATCATCAACATCATCATCATCATTATCATCATCGTCGTCGTCGTCATCATCATTTACATATTCAGACAAAATCTCCGTATTTTAATGAAGAAGTATTGGCAGGCCTTTTTTACAATCAATTTTAATTAATTTATTAAAGTTTATATAAGTTTGGGTAAAACTTTCCCAAATGCTATTTTATTTAATTCAGATCAGAGCGCTTTAAGTTGCAAATATCAAATAATGAATGGCTCGGGTCTCAAACAACAGTGTGACAATTAGAATATTTAATCTCAAGTCACTTTCCTAAAACAACACTTTTATCCCCAACAAGCAACGTTTTCGACCTCTTACAAATCTACAACTAAACTTCAAAAGGCCTTTATCACACCTCCAGCTGGTAAAAACCAGTCTTGCTAATTAGATTACGTAACATGATCGTAAAACACCAGGCCCTTTTCTTAATAAGCATTGTTTTTCATGACGGTGATTGGCTGAATACTTAAGTGAACGTTTATAAATGCTAAAATTTCGATGCCAGCCAATAAAAAAATTTCATAAAGGATACGTGCAGTTACATAAATAGGTAAAGATGCATTTAGTTATTAACTTTAAAAAATCACTTAACAAAGATGATGGTTATTCCTTTTATGCCTGTTTCACTTTTTTATAATCTGACAATGCATTTTAACTTCCAAAGTACTTTTAAACTTTTTATCTCTGCTTTTAACTGCTTTATATTAGCGATTCTAAACCGGAACAACCTGATCAGCAAGGGAAGCCACTCTCAATGGGAGGTAACTCTGGATATCGGTAGGCCCCCATTGTGATAATTGCAAATAACTTACTTGACCTTTGATATGTGGTGAAAAATGAAATGTTGTAAATTATGCTTTAATCACTTTAATCTGTGTACCAAGTATGATATGCAGGATCATTTTCATCAAAGGTCAGGTAAACATAAATAAGAAAAAAAAACAACTTTTATAACTTTAGAAGTAGTCAAGATCATTCATTTAAATGGCAATACGAAAATTATAAACGGCCTTTTATCTTCACCAATGGTCTACGGTAGGTGTATGTTATTAAAATAGAGAAAACTTAATATTTCAATAACTCATGAGGTAAAGTAAACAAGAATTTGAAATGCACAAACACAACAATTAACTTTTAATTATATCCGTTAATTTTTGTATTTGATTGTCATAAAATAGTCGATTCATAAACATAAGAGTCATAAACAAACCTTATAACCATTCATGCATCTCTAGTTTTCTTATTTAAATGTTCACTAATCATATTATGTTACACGAATTCCGCCGCCCCAATATCCAAAACTTGCCTAGGCCATCAACGAAGATGCTGAGGCTATTAAGTAATCACGGCAGTTTTAACTCTCTCGTGGTATCAATCGGACAGACCGCTAAATGCATATTACTTACACATTTTACACAACATAAATCAAAGAAATAACGTATAATATTATGTTGATCAGAGAAACAAAAACTGTCTATATTCTGTTCCATATTTATCAATATAATTTAATAAAACTAATGTTTTACCTTGTTTATAATGCAATCCGTTAAGCTTCCGTTCATTGTGTGTAACCTATCTTCGTAAAGCAAGGATTCAAGTAGCCAGTAGGCTAATAATAGATTTACTGATAAGAACTGACCTTAGCAACCGTTGCTAGTGGTACAAAATTTGTAGGACTTGAATTCAGTTTATTATAGATATGTTTATGTTGAGGTATGCATCTGGAACCAAAATATTAAAAAATACTTGTGTAAGAAAAAAATATTGCTGTGGAGTCTTTAAAAGTGACTCGAGGTATACATACAAAGATAACATGAAAGATGTATTTTATGCCATTTTCAAAACCGAACAAACATGAACTGAAGTTCCAAAAGTGGGTAAGTGCATGCTGTCGGAAGTATTTTTCTATCGACAAAGTGAAAAAAGTGGACATGCAAACGCTGTTATTAATTTCATATAATATAGGTCTTTGATAACTTGTTGGGAGGCAAAATACCTTCTGGACACAGAAAAGACTAGAATCATAAAAAGCCATGATTTGACAACCGAACAGACCTATTGGTTTGAGTATTATTTAAATATCTAACCAAAAACTGCGATTTTCTTACCTTACCCCACACAATTTCTACATTGACACCGTGTATGCCGGTTAAAAGCGTTGCATCGCGGCGTAGTGCCGTTCGCGAAGCGTACAAGGCTAGCCAGGGCGGGTAAGGGAGTGATTAACCTCAAGATCCTTTCTTGATGGGTTTGGTCAAACTAAATTAAAAACAAGAGGGCCAAATCGAAATGACTATCGCTCACCAGATTATTGGATTCACGAAATGAAAGGTAGAAAAAATTTCAAGAAAATAACAAATAGTAACACAGCTGACTTCGCAACAATTAAAAAAAACAGGCCTTATATCATCGCACAAAGATATGTTTTCAAATTTCATGAGATGACGATTCTTCTTCATTTGCTGAAGTATTATAGCATTTCACACTGTCAAACTTGAGTTCAATTCAAGAAGCCCCATAGTCTTCAACCCATTACATTTATGCAAAGAATCCGTTTTCGTTCGAGGCAGTAGTTTGGTTGAAATTAATGGAATATACCTTTTCATACAAAAATGCTTAACTCTTTCCTCCATCTATATACCTTATTGCGTGAACAAACAGTGTAGATCCAGATCAGCCGGCACATCCCTATCGTCTGAACAAAATCTACACTGTATCCTTTTTTATTTGTTCTGTTACTTCTGATTAAAATGCGACAAGATCCTAAACAGACGACACAAATGAGCCAGCTGATCTGGATCTACACTGTTGGCATTGCATAAAAATGTGTATATATGGAGGAAAGGGTTAAAACTGGTTCGGTCAAAAGACCTACAAAAGAAAACCCAGGTCCCTATTCGAGCCACTTCCATACCGCTTTGGTATAGAACATTCAGTCAATCCTTTATAGCCGCAGATATTTCTTTTTGCATGTGTAGCGTAATGCTACCGCATAAAAAACAACAGTAACACACTTAAAAGGGAATGTCGGCCTTAGAGCCCGCGTCGTCGGCCTCTTCAGCCGACCTACTAGAATGCGCTCACATGCCTACTAGAATGCGCTTACATGCCTACTAGAATACGCGCTGGAATGTTGTTGTTGTCGTTGTTTATTCCCAGTTAAAGGTCCCTCCAGCCTCTGATGGAGGACATTATGGTGTGGTCCGACGCGCTGGACTGCTTCGCTAGTACAGTATATATAGCCCAAAAGACCTAGACTGTTTAAAAAAAAAACAATAAAACGCTGAAAACAATCAACAACTGTCACTAGTGTTACTGCCGCAGTAAAAACGATCTTACTGCTGTCGCTGCTGTTACTATCGCAGTAAAAACGATCTTACTGCTGTCACTGCTGTCACTGCCGCATAAAAAAATCTTACTGCTGTCACGGCTATAACTGCCGCAGTACAAACGATCTTACTTCTGCTACTGCTGTGACTGCCGCAGTAAAAACGGTGTTACTGCTGTCACTGCTGTTACTGCCGTAGTAAAAACGATCTTACTGGTGTCACTGCCGCAGAAAAAAACGATCATACTGCTGTCACTGCTGTCACTGCCGCAGATAAAAAGATCTTACTGCTATCAATGCTGTCACTGCCGTAGTAAAAACGATCTTACTGCTGCAACTGCTGTGACTGCCGCAGTTAAAACGGTGTTACTGCTGTCACTGCTGTTACTGCCTCAGTTAAAACGATTTTACTGCTGTCACTGCCGTAGAAAAAACGATCTTACTGCTGTCACTGCAGCAGAAAAAAACGATCTTACTGCTGTCACTGCGGCAGTAAAAACGATCTTACTGCTGCTAATGCTGTGACTGCCGCAGTAAAAACGATCTTACTGCTGTCACTGCTGTTACTGCCGTAGTAAAAACGATCTTACTGCTGTCACTGCAGTCATTGCCGCAGAAAAAACGATCTTACTGCTATCACTGCTGTCACTGCCGCAGTAAAAACGATCTTACTGCTGTCGCTGCCGCAGTAAAAACGATCTTACTGCTGTCACTGCTGTCACTAACGCAGTAAAAACGATCTTTCTGCTGTCACTGCTGTTACTGCCGCAGTAAAAACGATCTTACTGCTGTCACTGCTGTTACTGCCGCAGTAAAAACGATCTTACTGCTGTCACTGCTGTCACTGCCGCAGTAAAAACGATCTTACTGCTGTCACTGCTGTCACTGCCGCAGTAAAAACGATCTTACTGCTGTCACTGCTGTTACTGCCGCAGTAAAAACGATCTTACTGCTGTCACTGCTGTCACTGCCGCAGTAAAAACGATCTTACTGCTGTCACTGCTGTCACTGCCGCAGTAAAAACGATCTTACTGCTGTCACTGCTGTCACTGTCTCAGTAAAAACGATCTTACTGCTGTCACTGCTGTTACTGCCGCAGTAAAAACGATCTTACTGCTGTCACTGATGTCACTGCCGCAGTAAAAACGATCTTACTGCTGTCACTGCTGTTACTGCAGCAGTAAAAACGATCTTACTGCTGTCACTGCTGTCATTGCCGCATTTAAAACGATCTTACTGCTCTCACTGCTGTCACTGCCGCAGTAGAAACGATCTTACTGCTCTCACTGCTGTCACTGCCGCAGTAAAAACGATCTTACTGCTGTCACTGCCGCAGTAAAAACGATCTTACTGCTGTCACTGCTGTCACTGCGGCAGTAAAAACGATCTTACTGCTGTCACTGCTGTTACTGCCGCAGTAAAAACGATCTTACTGCTGTCACTGCTGTTACTGCCGCAGTAAAAACGATCTTACTGCTGTCACTGCTGTTACTGCCGCAGTAAAAACGATCTTACTGCTGTCACTGCTGTTACTGCCGCAGTAAAAACGATCTTACTGCTGTCACTGCTGTTACTGCCGCAGTAAAAACGATCTTACTGCTGTCACTGCTGTTACTGCCGCAGTAAAAACGATCTTACTGCTGTCACTGCTGTTACTGCCGCAGTAAAAACGATCTTACTGCTGTCACTGCTGTTACTGCCGCAGTAAAAACGATCTTACTGCTGTCACTGCTGTTACTGCCGCAGTAAAAACGATCTTACTGCTGTCACTGCTGTCACTGCCGCAGTAAAAACGATCTTACTGCTGTCACTGCTGTCACTGCGGCAGTAAAAACGATCTTACTGCTGCTACTGTTGTCACTGCGGCAGTTATATCATTTCACTGCTGTCACTGCTATTACTGCTTACTGCTAACTTCACGTTCCCAGTATTAAACGTATTTTTTTTGCTTTCTGTTTTATATTACAATAGAATTTGCGACTTTCTAAAAATGCAAGCCTATTTTCTTCGTTCTGTAAATTTTTCAACTTTCTTTTATCGTTAAGGAATCTTGATTTTGCCATTTTACATTCTTCATTAAACCACGGATTTTTTCTTTTATTATGCTTGAGTGTTTTTACCTCTTTTCCAAAAGTTTTAAAAGAACAATCAAAAATTAATTCAGAAAACTTATAAAAATTTTCGTCTACATTTCCAACATCATTTAAAATATTTTCCGATAGATTATCAAACTTGTATCTGTTGTTTTCTAATAGTTCTAGTAATTGATGCGAATTTTCCGGATTCCAAAATAATTTTTTAACAAGTGTAGGTTCTTCCTCAGGTTGTTTCTCATTTCGAAAGCATTTAGAATTGTAAACAAGTGGACAGTGGTCAGAAAATTCCGTCTTTTAAAGAACTTCGAAATTTGAAATACAATTAAAGTTATTTCTATTAGTAATCAAATAATCTACCACGCTGGCTCCACGCCGTTGTCTAATCGTACTATGATATGTGTATTTACCTTGCTCTAAGCGACCATTTACAAAAATTAGATCATGCATTTTCAACAATGTAATTAGTTTACGACCAAACGAGTTTACTGTTTTATCATGAGATGTTCTACATAAAACCGTAACAACATTTTCATCATCGTCAGGTAATGAAACAAATCTATTTAAAATTTTATTTTCTACATAATCAATCATCCCGCAAGTTCTGCTATTAAAATCTCCATTTAAATATACTTTCCCTAAGCTACTAAAATGAAATATATCGTCGCTCAATGAATCAAAAAAATCAAATTCGAAAAAAAAAAAGACTGTACAGATTTATACACAGTAGAGTCTTCCGGTGGAATGTAACAGGTGCAAAAGAAAATGTCACGTTTATTTTCAATATGTGAATTCTGCAGTTTAAACCACAATATACCGTTACGATTAATCTTAACTAAACTTATTTTACAGTCTAGTGACTTTCTGTAGTAGACAACTATGCCCCCGCTATTCCTTCTAGCAGATTGATTTGTTTTCGGTCTGGGGCAGTTGAAATGATCATAACCTTTAATATCGATGTTTGTAGTATTACAATTCCAGGTTTCAGTGAAAATCAAAATATCATATCCTGAGATAAAATCTATTAAGTCAGAATCATTAAGTTTATTGGCGAGACCTTGCACATTCCACTGGATTAATGAAATAAACTGTTCTTGATTTGCCTAGCTATCGCCGGTTGCCTCGGCCGTGGTATCCATGGGAACATTGCCAGAAGGGTTACTAGGAGGGCGACGTGGCCCCTTAATGACCAGTTTATCATACACAAGTACCGCGTCCTTTCCCTCTTCACGCGCCTTGATAAGCTCTGGGATAAGACGTCGTCGTTTCTCCTGCACCGCCCGAGGAAATTGATCTCCCACTCTATAATCCGTATTTTGCAGTTTATCGTATGCGGCATTTTAACCGCCAATTTATCCGGGAAATAATTAAATTTTGCGACAATTGGCCGGTCATTTCCTGGGGTGTATTTTCCAATCCTATGCACTCTATCCAGTTTAATATTTTCTGCATTTTCAAGTGCTAAGGTTTCCGTAAAAAACTCAACAATTCTCTCTCGACAATTTTCAGATTTTTGTTCTTCAGCTGAGTTTTTCTCTGAGAGACCGAAAAACAATAGATTGTCTCTCATCGACCTCGACTGTAGGTCCACTACCTCCTCTGATAGGCGTTCATTTTCAGATTTCAGCTTATATAGCTCTGATGCCACCTTATCACTTTGGGCTTTGCCGGACTTAATACACTTTTCAATTTCCTTGTGCTTATTTTCCAGATCACTACACACTTGTGCATCATAATTTCGACTAGCTTCAATATCGATGAGTTTTCTTTTATGATCATGAACACTAGTTTCATTAAAAGTTAATCTTGTGTCAAGGGAGGCGACTCGTTCATGAATTGACTTCACCTGGGCTTCTATTGAGTCAATTTTGTTGAGTCGTTTGTCCAGTGCCTCTAGCTTGTCTAAGACCATCTGGTTATATGTCTGCGGGACTACAGAAGGGGTCGTTCTAAGAGGTTGTGCGCTCATTGCGGCACCTAGTTTCATGTAAGATGGAGAGCTGTTATACCCACACTGTCCCTGGTTCATTACCGGGCTATTAACACTCTGGTTATAAATAATGTTTTCTTGATTAGGATATTGGCTGTATTGACTATATTGCACATTTGGCGAACAGTTCAATATATTAGAAAAGTTACCATTGTTAGTTGGTGTATTCTGAATGTCCGCACCTGATAAAGGATATTGGGATTTTTGCACTGTGTCCATGCTTATCCTTTTGTTACCCTGAATTTCGCTCACAACATTAGGTGAACCCTGCGATTTTTTTCCTTTTTCCCTTTCTTCCCATCAAATTTATCCAACTACATCACTGGTTTTATATCCATAGCACAATATTTAACTATTCTGCTAAGGAATTTATCCAATAAATCCAATTTTTGTCTTAAAAACTTTAAAAACTTAAGAGAGCTAAAATCGTTACTACTTGTCGCTCACGCATGCCATGGATCAACAAAATACATTTATTTTCACTTGTTATAACGCAAATACATGTACATGGTTGCCATACTTATTATCTTTGTTTATTCATAATTCTTGTTTGTTCATTTGTTCATTTACATCTTAATCTTTGCAAAATTTTGACCAGTAGATGCAAACCATTTTACAATATTACTTATATTAAATACTGGTATTAAAACACTTAAAATTTGTGTTTTCAACGTATTTCGTTATACTTCTTTTTTTTTAAATTTAATTAAATAATTAGCCGTTGGTATAATTTCGTTTTATTTGACATCCCAACATTTGTTGTTGACCGCGTTTCTAATTTGAATTTAGGACATTGCATACAATTTAGTCATTATCTTTACTTCTTCAGTTTTGTTTAAGAGGTCGCAAACATTGCAAATGGCGAAAACTAGGTAAAATTTCAGAAATGAATTTTGGGTGAAATACGTATTGCCACCTAGATTTTACTAAAGAAATGTATTAAGCTATGGATGTTGTAAATGTTTGCAAGCTCAATTTAGTCTAATTCATTTTCTAATTACCAAGCACATACTAAAACAAAAGAAAAACCGTTTGCATGAGTACTCTGAAATTCATGAACAATATACCAAAGCAACTCATACCTGAAATAAGTATATGCTGGTCTACAATGTTTAGTGTCAATTCGTCAAAATAATGTTAGGGTTTTCAAGAAATTCAAGGAAATCTTACTTCCTTGTTCAAAGTGAAAGTAGAAAGTGAAAGTAGGAAGTAAGTTTTCCTTGAATTTCTTGAAAACCCTAACATTATTTTGACAAATTGGCACTAAACATTGTAGACCAGCATATACTTATTTCAGGTATGAGTTGCTTTGGTATATTGTTCATGAATTTCAGAATTCTCATGCAAATGGTTTTTCTTTTGTTTTAGTATGTGCTGGGTAATTAGAATATGAATTAGATATAACTGAGCTTGCAAACATTTACTACATCCATAGCTAAATCCATTTATTTACTAAAATCTAGGTGGCAATAAGTATTTCCCCCAAAATTCATTTTTTGAAATTTTAGCCTGTCTTCGCCTTTTGCAATGTTTGCGATACCTTAACGTTTAAAATTTTCATTATTCTTATCTTATTTGTTCGAGACAAATGCTCTCTGGTTGTGATTAAGTCAACAATATACGTCTGTGTATAATCTGTATCGTTCGTTAATAATAACATTTTAATTAACTGAAAGACCAAAATGATCTTTTATGAAATGACTATTCTGGTTTTACTTTTCTCAAGACTATAAATATTACAAAAAAACGTTGTTTTATTGAATTTCACACATATTTAAACTGTAACAGAAAACGAAATATAAAACACAAACAATCCGATATCAAATAATCAATGTGCTTAATGATTTCATTTTGTTAAATCATAACAAGTTACTTTTTCCCAATAGGTTTGGTTCTTCTAAAGTAAATCAAAGTGAAATTACTCACGTGTCAAAATGCAGTCTACATTGCATATTTCTTTGTCCTCCGAATTTCCTTGACACGGTAGTTCCGTTTTTGAAGGTGCTGGGTTTGAACAGGTACGAGACCGAGATTTCATACAATTCGCTGAACAAGAAGACCAAGCTGTCCATACAGACCACTGAGCATGTGTCACTAAACATAATTAAAGTGTATTTAAAAGAATTGTCATATGCATTTGGATTTGCATTCTGAATGCAGTAAATCTCCGAAATGCAAACTCTTAAAATCAGTTGATTATTATTTTATTCAAAGATTATTTTCATCTTAAAAGTTTAAAATATAAAAAAATACTTTGGGAAAGAAAAGGTAAACAAATCAAAGAATTACAGATAGTGATGTTATAAAAACATAACTCTAGTTATATTATTAAAAGAAAGTAGGTGCATGTATAATTTCATTACACGTGTTCTCCTCCGATGAAATGTTTAGGAAAATAACGCCTAATACTATTTAAACTTCCACATGCTTGATTGTTTGTAAATGATACGCAATTCAAACAATAACAATATTATTTTTGTTTATGACCTGTACAGTTTGCCCTGTTGCACAGTCTGTACTCTGAAGGTTCTCCGAAACAAGCATTTCCGCCTTTGCGTGGCAGCGGGTTAGAACATGTTCTGTTGCGATGCTCCATTCCGATGTAACACGTTGCTGAACACTGTCCCCATGATGTCCATATACTCCATCCCCCATCGACAGCTTCGTTTCATTCAGAACAAAAATTAATGTGTTTTGCATTGCGTAAATCACAGTTATAGTTCTAAGGCAGTGGAGGACTACTCAAAACAATCTCCTTAAATCTACTAAACAATCATAACTATAATGTTCGCAATTTCAAATATCAATATCTTTATTATTGCTTTTAATGAAATATGCATATCAGGAAAGGCCACATCTAGCAGGAGAAAATAGTATGGTTATACAATAATCAGATTGAAATAAAATGACGACGCAATTTAATGTGAAAATCCGAGGGATTACCACCATTGTAAGGTCAGTGGCTAAACGATTTTCTACTGGTGTTTTTAACCAGGTTCTATGGTACACTAACGTCACTCTTGCTTCAACAGGATTGTATATCATTGTCTTGGCGAAAAAAAACTCTAACCCACCCATCAAATCGACAATGTTGCAAGCAAATGCACACAGACATATACAACATAAGAAGCCCAAAGCATAGTAAAGGAGACGGGCGGGTTTTCAATGATCTTATCGTGACCAGAGCCCCTGGAGTTAAATCAGCAGGAACATGATGACAGTGATAAAAGAAACAAGTTGAGCTTCTATGTTCTTTTACAAGATTACCCCCATAATCCTTCATAAACTCTTAAACCCCTGTCACCGTCTTGCAACCTAAGAGGTAAACATAACGATCAACTGTAGATTGGTCAATCACCAAGCAAACACAGCGCTGAAGAATATCAAGTTGGTCATCTTTCGTTTTGAATTTATAAATTGTTTTTACGAATAACTTGCAGAAATTAGCATTTATTAAAATTGTGTTTTAATTTCTAAGTCAAATTTTC
This sequence comes from Corbicula japonica, assembly GCA_038501625.1. Taxonomy (NCBI): domain Eukaryota; kingdom Metazoa; phylum Mollusca; class Bivalvia; order Venerida; family Cyrenidae; genus Corbicula; species Corbicula japonica. The sequence continues at coordinate 1,863,532 of JAZAYU010000116.1, forward strand.
AAAACATTGACTGTGAATTACCTTGTTGCAAAAGTGTTGTTAAACTGCATCTGTACGTTTGAATTCAATCTGGGTATTGGCGATAAAACTTGCAAAAGGCTTTTATTAATTGTTTGTGGTACAGATAACAAGGTTTTATAAGTTTTTGTTTCTTTCATGCAAAAATTAACATTCATTGAAATATTTAACGTCATTACAAGCTCTAGAAAAGCGAACAAGCAGTGAGATATAAACCCTGTTACATGTAGTTGATGCACGAGGAACAACGCCGTCCTAAAACGGTAGATTTACTATATTTAAATAAAAAGTATCTCTTTATCATATACTTTAGTAGTGACGTAACGATTTTCAACTGAAAAATTTAGATCAAGGAAGTTTCCGTAGGCAAAAGTTTTCTTCTCGGTAGCTCATACGGTTACGTGCTCTCAGTTATGTAGATGGGCGCAGTAGCCGCAAAATTTCGATTCCCAGTGTGCGCCTGTATTACATGTTTTCTTTGTTCATAGAACTAGATCTACACTAGAAAGTAGCTGTTTTGACACGCACGGATAATTTGAAACCTAACCTATCACACAGGAAGTAATCACTCCCCCTCCGCCCCCAGGTTCTCATTTCATTTAAATGTTTATGGTCTTATTAAAATTGATAATCAAAATAAATACTCTCTTTGCTTTCCTCGTTGTTTTCAGGACTGTGGAAGTGGTTGATGGGCATGTGAAGGTTCCTTTCATAGAAATTGTGTAAGAACGTAAAAGCTCAAATGGTTTCCTTTATACATGCCGTCGTGTTCTCGCTTACTTAAGTTAACTCAAAGTGATACATGCCGTCGTGTTCTCGCTTACTTAAGTTAACTCAAAGTGCTCCGGTCTCAGTTAGGTTGGGTACCATCCATTTTGATTAATATTGCTATAAACATGTTGTGTTTAATATGTCTGAGTGCTTTTACAAGCACTGTCGTCTTTAATCATTAATGGGTCGGTTGGAGTATGATCACCCAGACAACTTTAACTTGCGTGGGGAGGCTGTGTTTTTTGAGTGTGGCGATTCCTGATATGCATATTTTGCTCTTTTGTTTGATCAAATGATAACATTTTAAGGGCGAGTGTGAGTTTGGTGTACCGTAGAACCTGGGCCCAACATCATAAAACTGAGATTGGAGACCAGACTCAAATATCAAGCATCTGATTGGCTGAAATAGCGATCAGTCGCCATTTCAGCCAATCAGATGCTTGAGATTTGAGTCTGGTCTCCAGCTTTAGTTTTATGATCTTGGGCCCAGGTTCTACGGTACACCAAACTCACACTCTTTTTTTCCATCCTTCGTTTTGTTGTGTTTGTAGTCTGTGTCTTTTGGATGTGGCCATTTTATATTTACATTTTTAGGTGTGCAAATAGGTTGTGTTTTCTGAAGGTGGCTATTCCGGAAATGCATATTTAATTTTAAGGAAAGCTATTCTATTATTAATAATTGAGTTGGTCTCTAAATACAAAAATGTTTACCTTTAAAGTTAACAATTGCTACATATTAACAAAAATACGGACTTCTGTGTAATAGTTAAAGAAGGAAGGCAACATTGGAATTAAATATTTACCTAGTGAATGTTTTTTGTTTTTTGTTTGTAATTATTTGTACATTCATTATTTTCATATTTATTTTACCATTTGGCTTGTTTGTGATCAACTTTTATATTTGCTTCCTTTTTCAATTTGTTTGCTTGCAACTCTATCATAAATTTTGACTGCCGTACTTAGATGTCTGTTTGCAACGAGATAACGATGTGAAGTAATTTTTTTTTGTTTCACGACGTTATGGCAAAACATTTACAATCATAAATATCTTGCATTTTGTCCGACCTGCTGAGTTATAATATTATCTAACTGACACAAGGTTCATCGAAAAATTTAGAAAAAAGCTGATTAAAGATTAAAGTAACATATTTAAATAAGAAACAAATATTTGTATTTTAATCTTGTTGGTGTACCGGTACATAGCAAATTTTGATGACAAACTTTTACCGATGTTATTGTTTATTAAGGACTTACTTGCATGTTACGCCTACAGTAAAATTTTCTGCATTGCTTATAAACAATAATCAAAGTTTTGCAGAGACCTGTCTTCAATTGTTTGTGGCGTCCTATTTGAATTTGACATCCTTATAACAAACACGCTCTCTTTTCCTCTCTAAGACTTGTTTTTTCGCTGCGCGGGGAGGCTATGTTTTGTGAGTTTGGCGTTTCCTGAAATGCATATTTCACGTTTTTAACCTATCAACATATATTTTCTGCAAATAAACTGAATTTACATTACATATGGAAAGCTCGTATAAATACAAAATTTGAGCAAATGTGAGATGAGCAAGTCCAGTCTAATGCATATACGTACTGTGACGGTGTTCTTACGAAAATACAAAAAAAACTTACGGTCCCCCTTGGGAACAAAGATGGCAATAGCTAGGCCTGCCACTGCTGTAAGCAGCACAAGGAGAGCACATGCGAGGACAGCGACGTGATGCTTGTAAAATCTAAGAATCAAAGCACAATTCTTCGGTTTCGGCGAGGTTTGGTCTGACGGTCGTAATGTTTCGTAATCGTGATCAACATTTTCCATCGGCAATGAATCTATGTGTGCAATTAATGTATTGGTGTACACGTGTTGCTCATTTTCACGGACAATACCAACTTCATCTTTCTTGTTTGAACTTAAATCCGAAAATTCCATCGTTCACATAAAATACTTTCTGAAACTGAACAGACTCTGTGTAAATTAAATTGATAGGCATGCATTTTAGACACACAATTTATACATGTAAGCTCTCCGTAAAATATATTAGCCACTTGTTATTCGAAACCACTCACTTGCGAACTTTGAGTAGTTGATATATTACATATTAAGTAAAGAGGTAGATACATGTAATCAAACAAAATTTAATTGAACCCATTACACTCAATTTGATAAAACATTTTAAAAAACAACAACAACAAAAACATCACAAAAGCCTATTATTTTAACATTTTCCCTTGTTAACCGTACACTTTTTCAAATGTATATGACTACAGATACTGTTACAAAATATATAAAGTATAAAGTATGCGCAATAATAATTTCTCAATTACTTCATAATCATAATGAAATTTTTCTGTAACTTCCTTTTTTCAGATAACACATCTGAGGATGTTTTTTTTTTCAAAAAAATGGAAATGGAACCTCGAAAACCACATGGCAATACATAAACCAAACTACAGACAAACCTTTATAATGCAGCAACCCGAGGAAGTGACAAAAAGTTTCTGCTTACATATAACACATGTAGCTGTTCGAGAAGGTAAAATATCGAACAAAATGTCAGTTAAGAACATTATTCCAGCTTGCTGTTTAGGACAGGTGGTTGTTAAATACAGGTGGCTGCTCATGCAGGTTCAACTGTACTCAGTTTGATTCTATTCATAGGCAGTAGCCTGGAAGTCTGTATTATCGACGTACTTGCAGAAACTATCAATGATTCTTATGCAGTACAATATTAATTCATTACTTCTGTTTTTTTGTGAAGATAACTAACACATCAACTTAACATTTGCCAGGTGATGACAGATTTTGTCATATCTAGACCAAAGCTATCAAACATGGAAACGCACAGCTACATAACTTAATTTCGGTAAATTAAGATGCGTCGATAACACAGAACTCGAGTATAATGGGAATGCATATAACTGCCCACTTCGCCCACAGTAATGATCAAGTTTAATAAAATCTATGTCTATTGTTGAACGTTAAAAACTTGATGCAAAAGGGCCTCTACTTACCTAGAAACGACTCCCAACGTTCGTAGAATGTGGGGTGCGAACTTCAGCTTATGCTGCAGTAAAGCAAAATAAACACACAGACTATCGATTGAGAATGAAGTTTAAAATAAAGAAGATATATGTAAACGTATTTAAGATATTGTGCCTTTCGCCATTGTTTTGCTATAGAAAAAAAGAAAAATATAAAAATCTCTCAGTTTTTGTTTTGACTTGGAAACAGACACTTGTAAGGCCTGGAATACTAGTATGGCGAACAATTCCAATGGTCCCTGACAATAAATTCTTATGGCTAAGAGATATCAGAGCTTTGAGCGAAAAGTTATTCTAACCAGGTATCTTAATTTTAATATGTGCTTTTTTTTTCGCTCATCACGTTTTTATAGACCGTAAACCCTATTGTCCATTATATTGCAATGGCTCGAACCAACTAAAGTCGATCAAGATACAGGGGCTTTTATATCGTGGTTGCATGCTCGCACATCAGCATCCTTATCTTTTATACACGAATGGGTATCGTTTTGAAGGAACCGTGACTCCTTGGACTCCAGACTCTTCTGAGGTCGGAAAGTCCGGACATGAGCTCGAGTGGTCATTATCAACGAAACCTCCAATTTCGATAGATATGAAAAGAATCGAGCAACACGGGTTGGGCTCCAACATATCTCTGTACTAGTATTAGGTATATGTTTATGCACTTCGCAATGCACGATATTGGCCGACTTTGGGATACTTGGTTCCCAGCGTAGCCTGGGGCCTGAAAGTCCGGGCATGAGCTCGGGTAGTCGATTGTCACGAACCTTCGAAGTTTGAGGGAGATACAATAAATCTGTTTTATTCTTCTTCTAAATTGACTTAAAATATTCATGTTAAAGTCACATTTAGTGGAGGGCGGTCATTTACTGCACTCGTGGTCCAAAACGTTTTAATTTTGAAGCTGATGCCCTGCAATTCCTACGACGCAACCAATTGAGCTAACCGGGAGAACCCCCAAAACGGTTGATCAGATAGCCTTTACAGAGCTTTAAAACATATCGAAACTAAATCAATTAACCGGAATTTGTTGACATTGATCTATCAATAATTGCTACATTACACCTTAAGTCAAAGGACTAAAGTAACTGCAACATATTTTGTATAATATTTGATTTTCAAATAGCATTCAAGCTGCATTTTGCTGGCGTGGTAGTTCCTGATACGTATATCTTTTTTTTTTAATTCAGATAAATAAGACTTAGTTATAATAATGGTTTTCTTAAATTCATCCATTCGTAAAAAAAAAAGACGGAGAATTTGTTGTTAGGTTAATATTTGTTTCCTTGTATTCAAACTCATTCATAATTTTTTGCAGGGTTCTCGGGTTCTCACTTTCGTTATTTAATTGTTTGTGGCGTCCATTTTGAAACTAATTATTGTAAATATATTTTCCTCTTTTCCTTTTGGCTGTGTGGGTAGGGGTGTCTGCTGGATGTGGCCATTCCTGATATGCATATTTCACTTTTTTGCAGATAAATTTTATGTTACCCGTGTGTGTTATATATACTGAACGCCACAGTGTTTTGATTTTAATCGTACTCACTTAGATAAGAGTTTAACAATAACAAAATTATCAATAACCCCAATGTACACATTTAATGGTATCATAAGGTTGTGAAATGAAGGTAAATTTAATGATTTACGTTTACATGCATATAATAATGTTCATATGATTTCTTATAGATTTATATTTATAAACATGTATATCAAATGAAGGACATTTATATGTTTATTAAAAAAAATTGTATGATTTTGGTTTGGAATATTGTGTAACGGCGATCAATATAGGAAAAAATATATGTTTATGCAGAAAAAATCATTAAAAATCGTCAGTGAAACAATTCAACAGAATATACATGTATCAGCTATTTATATACACACGTTGAAGGTAAAACAGCTGTTTGTGTGAGTTTGGTTGATTTGCTGGATGCAGTTGTGTTGTAAACACTTTTATTTATTGTTTTATTAGAATTGTACATGAATATGGTGATGTTATAAAATAGAGAATGTTTAGTGAATTTGATGATTAAGTGGGCTTGAGAAAACAATAAATAACAACAACATAAGAAATTGTCATTAGCAACGACCGTTTTGTGATAGTGATCAGTCTTGATTTAGTTTTATGTTACATAAAGTGTTAATATGCAAGTTTTGTTTATGGTTAAACTAGTTTATGTGTTATGAAGCGGTCAGACTAAAAGTTAAACTTAGTGCGAAATTGAAAGTTAACCTTTAAAGAAGATTGATGCAGGCAATACACAAAGCTTCATTTCTAATGTCAATCCGACATAAGAAACATGTCACATGCATCTACGTTGTACAGAGCATTATATTTTAAATTGAAGTAAGAATACATCATTTATTGTGGTCACAAAGTATGCGGAGAATGTAGGATCATGTTAGATGACTACTGCGATCGCATAATTAATAAAAAAAGTAGATGAAAAGGGAACTTTGAAACCCACCGAACACGACAAATATGAAAATCTTGCATGCTCGGTTTGATTGAGCCTGTTCATGGGCAGAAATGGAAATGCATATTGCTGCCCATGAACTAGCCCCGGGTTGAGCGCAACTTAATTTTTACACCAATAAACAGTACAATTTTGATCCATATTACGAGTCTACATTATTTTCATATTTGTCGTTTTCGGCGGCTTTCATTGTTCACTTTCATCTATTTCAGCATAAAAACGTTTTTTGTTTTAAAGTTTGAAATCACACTATTACTGATTAATGTATACCAAAGTATTATAACAAAGTTGGGGCACGCCACGGGAAAAGGTACATTCGGACATATTTTGTGACATTTTAGTTGTTACTGTATTTAGAAAGAAGTCGTACCTATTATTGTCTAATTACTAAACGATGATTTTATTAATTACATCTTTTGGCAACAAAACGGTACATCTACCGCGAAATGCATAAGAATTAATGTCGTTCGCTCAAGTTCCCGACGCGCCTAAATTATTATTTGCTTCTAGAGTACATGGATTCTTCTTGTGGAAAGACTAAAGTTGTTTACGATTCAGTCAGACTCAAACTGACATCTAAGAGTACCTATCAACCGAATATGGAGTGCACCTTACACGTTGAAACAACAAGGGACAAGAAACTCATGTTCTACTTCATGTTATGATCATTTATGCTAATGATGCAGAGTTAATAGTTGTTATCAAAATAAAAACACAGGCATATAGGGGTCCATGCTTAAAAAAAAACTGATTGAACAACCGTTTCATATCTCAAGCATCTGATTTGCTTAAATGAAGACAAGTCTCCAATTATTCATATTTCTCATTCAAAGATGCTTATCGCCTGTTTCAATCTTATCATTTGTGGCACATGCTACAGCTAGGCATTGTCTCAGTCAACAAAAAGAGAGAACATGAGAGAGAGACAGGCACTTGGAAGATGAAAGTTGTACCAGAACACAATCTTTGATTACGCTGTTAGCTTCTTTTGTTTCATATGATTCGTCTTCGTGTTTTATATGCTTGTGTTTTATATGTGAAAAAGACAATGTTTGCTTGGTAATTTCTATAGTTTCGTTTGTTGATACAAGTTTGATTGTGAAGTTTTAAAGGCAATATTGTCCAGTTACTGTGTGGTTGGGGCGTATTCACTAAGAAAACTCGTATTTGTTTGTTCATATGAAAACCAGTGGGGAAATGCGAGGTTGCTGCACCCTAGAGCATGGTATAAACATTAGTGTCAAATTGGGCACAGTAAAAAAGGAAACAAGATACTGGTAATGGCTAACAGATCGTGTATACAAAATTGTATTAAGCCAATAATATTTCAGGATTTCAATATAGAGAGTAGATGTTCAAATGATTGGTTAGAACTGAGAGATTGAAAAAGCCCGTCTTCACCGATCGTATCTGGTAAATAGCAATCGGGTAACAATTGTATATTTACACTGTGTAAAGAATAACAAATATCAACGTAGAGATACAGAATAATCTTTCAATTTGACAATTAAAAGAGGATGATTGCATTTGTTAAAAATAGAACTTCTGATAAACGGAAATGTTCATTTTATTTCTTTACTGCCATCGATTAAGTTTAAGCGTCAGAAGAAAACCCTTTATTTCAAAGCCATGGTCGCCTCGGCCGCGGGCTAGGTTCCTGTGGCTTCAGCTCTTGCTCGCCTGTCATGCTAGCTAATATGTCGGTTGGCTCTGGCAGAGTATCTCTCAATGTGTGTACGATTATTAAAAGCCAATTTTGATGACATTCCGAACAAAATAGAGTGTACACAACATTATTGACAGAATGGAAACTTACATGCGATAATTACAATTTAATATCATTCATATTTTGCTCTTCGGTTCCATTTTACGATTTTTAAACATTTTATCATGCTTTTTGTGAAAATATTTATTTGTTACATTTTACGTATAAAGATAAGTCAGGAGCATGGAATCCTCGGGGCCAACAAACGGCATTTTCAGTTAACATTTAGTATTCATTAACCTCCTCTATTTTTACATATTTTGTCAAAATGTGACCTCAATGCGTCATCGTTGTCGTTGGTGTTACTGTCATTTTTCTTGTTAGCGTGTGCGTTTGTGTCTGCCATCGGATATGAATTTCCATAACATACTCACACAAATCAATTTAGCAATAATTATACCAATAAACATCCTGGTGAGAAATAGCAACAGTGAAACAATTACCAAAATAAATAGTCTTATAGTAGCTTATATCTATTCTTACATTTCAAAAAGTAGGCAAATGCTTATTTAATGATATAACGGACACGTCTGTAATTTGAAACAGTTGTGAATGATGAAATATGCAATATCTCTATTGTGAATATCCACTTTAATATCAATTTTAATAATATTGTTTATCTGTCTTGTCTGGGTTTAAGTGGGAGTCAGCGTGGCCATCGCAAAGGTAGATCTGTATATACAACACATGGAAACAGCCTGTTTCTCAAGCTTACCAGTGATAGAGGCTTACAGTACAGTGGTTTAGACATAATTATCACAACCTTTCATACTGGTATCTGTTTTCATTTAATAAATTGTTGTAGTTGTTACTTCCGAAATTCATTGTTTTACTACTAAGGTATCCTTTGTGAAGGAAAATTAAATTATTAGTTGTTTACATGCGTGTGCCTTTGTGTTGTTAGGTTCTGGAGATGGTTGTATTTTAAGTTTAGTTTCCTTATATGGGTCTACTGCATTTCTCTTTTTCTTTTGCGTATCATTTAATTTCATGCTAGCAATATACGCGCTACAGGGAAAAGTTATAATATATTAAAATATTGTGTATGTCTTTGATTTTTCACGTCAACGAAATGACAAAATAGTGCATCCACTGTCTTATAATCATGATTTAGTTTTTGACACAGTTTCACTTGATACCAGTATTTCAATAAACTTTAATAGTAATGATATAGAGCTACATCTGTCCACAAAGTGAAAGGTCTAACATTATCTTCAGCAGCTGTTGATATTGGAAAAACGATATTCCAAGGAGGAATGGCTTACATAGCTCTAAATAGAATATCTACTTAAAAAAATCTACAAGGAAAATAATGAAAAATCAGTAACATTTACGAAATTGTGAGTGTTCCGAACGATCCCTACAATCCTCCTTGTTCGACCTTTGATTAAAAAGAAAATTAACAAACTTAAAAAAAATTAACATGCATTTGTGCAAATTTTCATTGATTTCAAGGCATATCTCTTCCACTATTTTCCAGCTAGTTATCATTATATTATAAAGGAAAACTATTAAATTCGTTTGTTTTCAAAACATTCACTACATTTACTGCAAACTTGTAAATATTCAGTAAATAAATTTCAACATAAACCCAGGCCATACCATTTCCGGTATATTTCATTTCAAACTTCTCCCGTCCTTGTATACAACGCGTTCCACAACTAATACACGCGCACATCCTTCAACGTTCAAAACCCATCGCCAATAAAAGACAACAATATATTATCACTTTATTCTTTCTTTGTTAACAAAACAATCCATCACCTGCACGAACTCTTACACCCAACATCCAACTTCCTTTAAAGGTCGCCCACATATAACACATCTGTGTTATACTTTTCTTGTTTTTACATGCTCTGGACAAACTTTTTTCTGTGTAACAAGAATCAGTTAGAAAAGACAACACGCTCGACTACATATTTTAATTCTGCTATTCTGCTAACTTTGTATACGGAACATTGGTACTTCGAACAGTGACATCAGTTCTTGAAATGACCCTTTTGTGCAAAATGCATCAAAGAGTCGGGACAAAATGTTTTCATCGGATGTTCTAGGCAATTTTTTAAAATTGTTTAATTAAATCTACATCGCTAAGGAAAGACGTACGAAATACGTAAATAGTTGCACGGATAACTTATCTGGTGCATGACTTTTGTTTAATTCTGGATTCGAATTAAACGTTCACTATGAATGAATTATACTAAGCATCTGTTAGAGTTGTCCAAGAATCGAGGCATTTGTGTTTATGGATTCACGGAAAGGTACGGCTCAGGGGCCAGTATCTCGAAAAAATGTTCGTATCGTAAGTTAAGGTATGCTTTACAAAATCGCTAAGGTAACGTTACACGGGTATCTCGAAACACCACTTAGCGTTCTCGTAACGCGTCCCGAAGTTACGAATTCGTAAGAATTACACAAGTCATATAATGACGTAATTGACATGTGAAATATCGGCATATAGTAAACCTTTCAGAGCAAAATGTTTATTTATTCAACGATCCTATATACTGAGCCAAAATTGTGCACTTTGTGGACTATTTGGGGCCAGTGCAAACCACCTACTTTGGGCAAAATGTCGTTAATATTTTAAATATATGGTGTATTGTAAGACATTGTCTGTTTCAAATTCAATACATGAAAAAATTTTAACAAATAAGGTGGACGTATTGCATAAAGACACTTATCATCTCTGAGACTAATTAAAAGCGATTAAAAATTAAAAAAAAAACCCGAAGTTAACAGTTTGAGTCCCGTCGACTTTTAGATTGACATTCATGACAAAGGCAAACTTACTTAAAACAAACAATCACAATACAGTCCAACCTGTGCTAAAGACCATCCGTAAACAAAGGCCAAATGTGGACCAGCGCAATTAATTATTTCTATTTTAACAACTATCGTGAATTTAATCGCCGTTGCTTCAATCCATTATCTTTTGAGAATGTTAGAATCCATGATAATTTTGACTGAGATGTTTATCAACAGTTAAAACAACGAGAATTATCAATAACTGTCATGAAAATTCATCACGAGTGCATAAGATTACAGTTTTATTGTGTAAATCTAGGTTTTACTAATTGTTAAAACTCTAATTTGTTGTTGTTGTTGTTTTTCAATTGATAGCAATAATAATACTTTTAAAAGATTGGCAAGACAGCCATACAGACGACCATTATATTTATTCTGCGTAGGTTTGCACCGCACAAAGACCATTTTCGTAAAAAGTAGATATACCTTCTATCGTATGTCATAAACATTTATCGTGCATCTTCTACGTATCGTGCGTCCGTCTATCATCTATCGTGCGTGCGTATATCACCTGTCGTGTGTATCTTTTGTAACTCTATACATGTACGTCCACAGTATTCTACCCGCTTAACATTGTCCCAATACTTGACCCAATGCTTGCCGGTAATTTGAAGCAGGTGAACCAGGATGTACCGGTAAGATTCGTGAAGCCTTGTGCAGGTATAAAGCCCCGGTGCGTCCAAATTTGTACACGGGGGCCAACAGGACCACATCCTTATCTACGCCAGGAAACCCGCAATTAATCGGGATGAATGAATTTCAATTATAAAATCATGGTTTAAATACGGCTATGGTAGTTGAATCGGCATCCACCGGCTTTTAACGTGGCCATATCCAGACTCCACCGTCACTTTATCGGAATTTACCTGCTGCTTCCGTGCAAAACCGTAGTTCGACCAGCGGGAGTCACCGTATCTCCAACTTGGACAGAGGACATAACGGTTTAATACAGTTTGACCCTGTGGACTTTGGGTGGAGAAACGGATCATACCGTAGGAGCTACGGTAATGCACTGGATCTCCCCAAAATAAGCCGGGATTTGTTTTCGGGGAGTCCCGGTTGTATTAAAATGTAAAAGAAAACCGGACCCACTGCCCGGTTATCGCCGGTTTAACACGGTTAATTCCGATTCAATACGAGTTTAACCGCTGTCGCTACGGCTGTTGTGCCGGTTGACCCCGGCGTCTTAACCAGGACGCACCGGGGCTTATGAAGGGACAGTGTTAACCAGGCTATACGAGTTCATTGAATATTGAGTTGTGCTCAACCCGTGGCTAGACAGCATGGGCAGTAATATGCATTTCCATTACTGCCAATGACCTGGCTCAATCAAACCGTGTTTGCAATATATTTATATTTGTCGTATTTGGTGGTTTTCAAATTTTCATTTTTATCTATAAGGAACTTTTAAAAAATAAATTCGTTTAAATAAATATTGAGAAAGTACAAAAATTCAGACTACTCTCCTCAGACTATGATGAATCTGCGTAGTTTATTAAGTTACGAGAACGTTAAGGGTTCGATTTTTTTACCGTATGTTACGACCAAGTTTACGAATCTTCGCAACTTGCGAGTTCTTCGAGAAAGAGGAAAATTTGGCTACGAATGTCGTAAGATGACGTTACGAACAATTTTACACTTACGATATCTTTGAGATACTAACCCCTGTGTAGGAGATAGCTAAACAACTTCCGCCGCGTATGGCTTAAAGTAGACCAGCGACAGGAATTGGGCTTAAACCTTATTTTTTTAATTTTTGGCGATAAAATGTTTCTGGAGCACAGGTTTTCCAGAATATAAAAACAATACATTTCGGACATATTTTAGTGACTGATTTTAGTGCAATGCAAGAAAAAAGAAGAAGTAAGTTCATTCAATTTAATGCCAGGTTCAAGTCTGAATCATTATTAATGCATACTCAAAGGTTAAAATAACGCAGTGTGACATTTGCAATATTTTGCACGTGTACTGGTATAGAACAGTGAAAATCTTACGAAGAACTCTCTCGTATAGTGCACGTGGTGCGGTAATTTCGCGTAATAGGATCGTGTAACGATGTAACCCAGAATTAAAGCGTAAAACGAGAAATAATGGAATCATCCTCCAACTTAACACTGCATTACTTTTCTCATTGATAATGCTGTTCCCACTGCCGATACGATCAACTCGATCAAGCCCGATCAAGCAATCGGTTATTGGTCTTGCTCGGTCGGTATGAGTGATCTGGAGTGGTCGGGAAGATCTACCTTGTTCGGCATCACTCGGGCCTCCTACCCGATTTTTTTGACATGTCAAAAATATTCGAGTAGCGATCGAGTAGCAAAGCGGTCAAGAAGCGCTCGGGAAGCGATCGTGTATTGGTCGAGTAGAGGATTGAGTTGATCGAGAAGCAATCGTTTAGCGATCTAGTTTGGTCGAATTGACATCTTTTACCCTATCTGTACCCGATCATCTCGACTTCTATTCGAGTATTATACATTATACATTCATTTGTGCAAAGTTTCATTGAACTTTTTTTTTGCAATTCTTGAGATTTTGATAATTTTCTTTTTATTGATGAATAGGATTGGGTGGAGTGTGTCAAGCCCTTAAAATCACATATCAGTTTTTGATGAATATTTGTTAAGTTTAGCTTATAAAATAAATTTGAAACTACATGTATAAAATAATAATAAAAATGCATTTGATATTTTGTATAAGTACAGATATATTGTGACAAATGTTCTTATTAACTTGTTCAAGAATGAGTCTGAAAATAACAAAAAATAATTATATAAAAAACAAAATTGATGATTTTGATTTTGATGTTTTGTTTTTTGGTGGGTGGGGCCAAAGTGTCATTTTTAATGAACATTTAACATTGAGCGCTCTGACTTTATTTTAAACAAGAAATATCTTTAAAAAGATAAACGGCGTAGATTGTATGTGAAACGATGCAGTTTGTAGCTGGTGTTATTAACTTCATCTTGATTTACGTGTAAATTAAATAATTTCATTGTGAATCCTTCACAATGACTTAATTAAAGTTACTTATATTTAAATTTAAAATTTCATCCCACACAAATTAAGGAACAGATAAATAAATTTTAATTTTGTTTATAAATGTGAATCTTATAATTATGAAAAACGGTTTTAAAGGTCTTTGCTTTATTAAAACCTTACACATAAAAAACAAGTTAGTAGAGGATGTATAAATTACAAAGATAATAAAGAAATTCAGCAAAGATCTTAAGACTTATTGTGAGCAGTAAACAATAATAAAGAGTTCTAAGTGTTTTCTTCAAAACTTGAAGAAAAATTCCTAGGAACATGAAACTATTCTAAAATATACCACAACTTTCTACTCTGTGAAAGCTTTTGCTTCAATTGCAATCTGATAAAAATCGACTACTGAAAACCGTTACGCTAACGTGTTCTTAGATCTGACGTGAGTGCAAATGCTTTAATAGCGGACTCGAAGTTTTATCGTGTATCATAAATCACGTAGTTGCCAGATTGGAGACAAGTAAGCACATTGTAAAATCCTCAGTCGCGATAACGAATGAGTTTTATATAAGAAACGTATTGTAAAAGGCCTTGGTTGTTTTAATTCTTAAAACATAATGTATCAGATGATATATCAATTGATAAAAGAATAAAATATATTTAGTGAAGACTTCAAGACTTAAATAGCGAACTCATTGTTTATGTTTATCGCATAGCATATTATATACAGCTGCCCGATTTAAGAGACGACTTTAACTTTCATTTTGTCTAGGTTGATATAAAAGAGTGACTGTATTGTTGTTGACAAATAATCCTAGCCAATCACGAGTACTGTAGTGTCACTGTGCCCAGGGTCTATTTAATTAGTAGGGTTATCGCACTCGCCGACTGGTGAAAATATGATGTCGTCGTAGATCAAGTGATCTGATCAATTTCCGGCGTCATTTGCAATTAGAGAAAAACAACTGAAAATACGTGTGATCTTGTCCGTTAAATTATACCTTTTAAGATAATAATCGGGTACAATTATCTGATAAAATACACAATGTAAGTATTGATATTTCATTTCTTTTATTGATTGAGGTTAATATCTGTTTGTATAATGTATAATATGCAAATTTACCAAGTCTGTTAATAATTGTTGTTCCCAATAATATAGACAAATTGGCCGAATTGGGTAGACAATGGGTTGTTTTCCACAGCTTTCAGTAATAAATAGCGATTGATAATGCAAAATTGTTTAATGGAAAATGCAAAGAAAAGATGAGACAGTGCATCCAATGTAGAATTATATAGATACATTAGCTTGGGTCTTGACAATTTTAACAGAAACTTTCGCGAAAATAGGCAATTTTGGTAAAATGGCGGCCATCCCCAATTATTACTCGTTAAATTTGCTCGCTATTCACACATTGAATTACCGACAAAGGGGACTAAAGTTAGGGTTTTTATTTAGTTCTTTGGTTGCATCGTGCATTAGTACATAAATAAAAGCAATCTTATTGTGTTAGTTTGGTTAAAACTGACTTCGAATTTCACGATTAAATGGCGTGTCTTCAGCGTGTGTGAATTTTTATAATTCTATTAGGAAGGGTCTTCAGTTTTCATTTTTCAAGTTTTTAAAATGTACGAAAACGTTTATTATAACCGGTGATATTTTAAAGATACCAATCTATGCCTTACTTAATATGTTAACGTAATATTTGAACTGTAGATCCTGCTCTGATATGAACTCGGATCTCTGGCTAACCATAATATACCAATTGAGCTTCCGAGGCCTCTGATTGGAACACAAATAGATTCCTACCAAATTTTACAAGAATTTCTAATCTATTATCCGTGCAATCTACTATGAATCTAAAAAGTACAGTGTCGATCCAGATCAGACAACATGAATGGCTGATCTGGATCTACACTGTTTGCCCACGAAAAAAAGGGTGTGTCTATGGTGTGAAGTGTAACGTCTTCTTAGAGAAAAGACTGTGTAACTCCTAATTTCAATGGTACTTAAACTGTTTTGCACATAGGTTCAGAGACCATATTATCATCGGAAATATCCTCACATTCACTGTGGGTGTACTCCCCAAGTAAATCATCCAGATTTATGTCCTCGTCCCAATGCAAAAAGTCACGTTTGCTAAAAGACATGTTTCATCAACAATGACAAAAAAGTTAAGAGTGGTGTAAGCAAGAATTTGGTCGCTCTTTGGTCGTTTTTTTTTAAAAAAATCATCAAAGACCCCATAGACATACCGTGAATATTGGAGAATGGCACGTGTGAAAAACGATGTTAACAAATTAAAAACAAAACTATTAAAAGTTGTGCCAATTAGCATCATAATTAAAGTCGCTCTTTCATTTATACCGAGCTAAAATGAAGTCGGAAAAGAAAGTGGCAAACAAATGACAAAAACTTGTCTATTTCAATCATCGAGCTCATTAAATATTCTTTATTTTTCAACGACACAAAAGGAGTTAATAGATAAATTATAATTCGCTAAAATAACCAAAAGCAAACAATAACAAAGCACAGTTCCGATCTCTGCAACAAAATTACTGCTAATAATAATCGGAAACTTTTTATTTCCATTTTTTTTATTTTTGGTTATAGCAATTTATAATAATAAATATTTTATGAATATAATAAGGGTGTGCGTATGCAGGGTCTATTTAATTAGTATAAATGATTAAATAGACCCTGGCGTATTTAATTATAATGAAGAAAACACTCTTTTTAATATTCGGCGAAATATCAACCCGTTTTGCGATTTTAAATCGTGTAAATAGGAGGTCATTGTAGTTTTTTTGAAATAAAAATTACACCAACGTGTAGATCAACTTTTCCCCATTTCAGCGACATATAAACACTTAAAATCGGACGACTAATTAGTCCGTATGAAGTAAAATACAGCGGATAGTATTAATTTGCGTTCAACATTCCATTCTACCTGGTCCGTCTTGGACCGTGATCTGTGTTTTATACACTGGAAGCTGATAAGGTTAATTACTTGTAAATAGTCCACCGGATGTTCCTACTCGGGCTAGTCAAGCAATGGCTGACACTAAATAGTCCCATTTTTTGCATTTTGGGGGCATTAATTGACAAGTATGGGCTGAAAGGGACATGTTTAGTAAATGGCATGCTTTTACTGACACACTGATACCAAATTTATGTTTAGAAATGCAATCTATGAAAAAAGGCCCCGGTTTTAAGACGGCATATGAAAAACAGTTTTGAAGTTCACACCGTAGTGAAAAAAACAGACCACCGGATTCAAGATGGCAAATCTCTGTTAATTGATACATGACCCCTACTTTTCTTGCTGGAAATGGATAATACAAACACTTAGCTTTAAAATCATGTAAGTTAACCCCTTGGGAAATGGTACCAGCTATGATTGCCAGCATGTTGAAGCATGTCATGTTTACTATAGCTTATATAGGGAAATCTATTTACAGGTCTTACACCTATAAGAAGTACAAGTGGAGGGCAGAATTTGAATATTTATATTGTCTGCAATGTTATTTTCCACTAAAATTGTGTGCTGACCAATTTTAAGCAAACATGAAAGTCAAAAATCAGTATAACTGTGTTACAGGAGGCAAAATTAGGTTTTTAATTAGGTTTGGGGCCTTTTTAAACTGTTTTTTGCCTTAAAAATGCCACAATTGATACCCTGTGTGGCCCATTTTGCATGTGTCAGCTCAAAAAGTGAGTTGCTTTTATTAGTTGAGATGTTTTACTATTATTCATAACCATGTTTTTGAGAAATTTGATGGTTTTCAATTTTTATTAGAAAGAAATGAATTCTTAGGTTTAGGCGCTTGGCCGCAAACGCGTACCAGAATAGGTGGTGTTGGAAAATTCCTCTTATTGAGTTCATTTTTGCTAACTGAATGCTGAAACTTGGTAGATATATTGCAAACATCATATTATTGAATAAAAACAGAAAATATAAGATATTGAAAAACACAAGTTTTCTTATAGGTTAATTACTTGTAAATAGTCCACCGGATGTTCCTACTCGGGCTAGTCAAGCAATGGCTGACACTAAATAGTCCCATTTTTTTTTGCATTTTGGGGGCATTAATTGACAAGTATGGGCTGAAAGGGACATGTTTAGTAAATGGCATGCTTTTACTGACACACTGATACCAAATTTATGTTTAGAAATGCAATCTATGAAAAAAGGCCCCGGTTTTAAGACGGCATATGAAAAACAGTTTTGAAGTTCACACCGTAGAGAAAAAAACAGACCACCGGATTCAAGATGGCAAATCTCTGTTAATTGATACATGACCCCTACTTTTCTTGCTGGAAATGGATAATACAAACACTTAGCTTTAAAAGCATGTAAGTTAACCCCTTGGGAAATGGTACCAGCTATGATTGCCAGCATGTTGAAGCATGTCATGTTTACTATAGCTTATATAGGGAAATCTATTTACAGGTCTTACACCTATAAGAAGTACAAGTGGAGGGCAGAATTTGAATATTTATATGCAATGTTATTTTCCACTAAAATTGTGTGCTGACCAATTTTAAGCAAACATGAAAGTCAAAAATCAGTATAACTGTGTTACAGGAGGCAAAATTAGGTTTTTAATTAGGTTTGGGGCCTTTTTAAACTGTTTTTTGCCTTAAAAATGCCACAATTGATACCCTGTGTGGCCCATTTTGCATGTGTCAGCTCAAAAAGTGAGTTGCTTTTATTAGTTGAGATGTTTTACTATTATTCATAACCATGTTTTTGAGAAATTTGATGGTTTTCAATTTTTATTAGAAAGAAATGAATTCTTAGGTTTAGGCGCTTGGCCGCAAACGCGTACCAGAATAGGTGGTGTTGGAAAATTCCTCTTATTGAGTTCATTTTTGCTAACTGAATGCTGAAACTTGGTAGATATATTGCAAACATCATATTATTGAATAAAAACAGAAAATATAAGATATTGAAAAACACAAGTTTTCTTATAGGTTAATTACTTGTAAATAGTCCACCGGATGTTCCTACTCGGGCTAGTCAAGCAATGGCTGACACTAAATAGTCCCATTTTTTTTGCATTTTGGGGGCATTAATTGACAAGTATGGGCTGAAAGGGACATGTTTAGTAAATGGCATGCTTTTACTGACACACTGATACCAAATTTATGTTTAGAAATGCAATCTATGAAAAAAGGCCCCGGTTTTAAGACGGCATATGAAAAACAGTTTTGAAGTTCACACCGTAGTGAAAAAAACAGACCACCGGATTCAAGATGGCAAATCTCTGTTAATTGATACATGACCCCTACTTTTCTTGCTGGAAATGGATAATACAAACACTTAGCTTTAAAAGCATGTAAGTTAACCCCTTGGGAAATGGTACCAGCTATGATTGCCAGCATGTTGAAGCATGTCATGTTTACTATAGCTTATATAGGGAAATCTATTTACAGGTCTTACACCATAACGATACGCGACGACAGCATTATCGATAAAATATGCGCGTTTACGCTATACATTCATAACCCATTGATTAGATAGACCCTGCTGTGCCTTATTTCAACATCTTTCAACACAAGAATATAGCAAAGATCTAAACGTCACAGCAATATTCGTTTCAAACAGTGTAAACTATTTTTCGGCGTTAGCTGTCTAAGCTCACTTTTGACCTAGTTTTTCGACCAATGAAATATTGTAAATAAAACTTATTATGCAGCGGGAAAATCAAATAGATTATTTTGATTGGTTATTAGTGGGTCTCGTTAATGATTACCGTAACGATTTTTATATTGTGTGTTAGTATTTACCTGGCACTTATATGTTCGGGCATTTTCGTTTTTAAAAGCGATAATTGTATTGGAGAAAAGGATATTTAAGGTATAAGTAACCAGTTAAGTCAATTGATGGCTTAAATACGATTTTATATGGAATATTCATGGGTGTCAGGTAAACACTCGAGTACCATACACAGTGTAAAACGACAGAGAAGTGCAGATATTTCTGGTTCTTACTGGTTTCTTTCTTGTTCCTTTGATACTGATTGTTAATTTCAAGACCAGAAATTCAAATCGCCTTGGTGTAGTGGTTATCACACTCGCCTCTCAAGCTGAGGCCCCGGGTTCAATACTCGGGAGGGACACTTTTTTTAAAGTTACTTAACGTAAAAGTTGGTAAATTTCGCTCTTGTAACAAGTTGTTATTATTTTCATTTATTGTATTTTAATGACATTTATTCATCATTAGTACTAACTCTACAAGTGGTATTTTATTGAAACTGAATAAATGTACAGTTAATGTTAGACATTCTTATTTAATCGACGTATTATCACCAGACGAAATTTTTGCACGCTCTTTATTTCTTTCTTTCTTATATATAAAAATCTTTTCCATCAACGCCGTTTATCTTTTTTAAAGATATTTCTTGTTTTAAAAATTCCAAGGGATACCTCTTCACCCTGCTAGATGCCTCTCTGGTGGAAATAGCTACCAATCGAAATAATTTATTTAATTTTCCCGCTGCATAATAATATAATACCAGTATTATTTATAACACTTCATTGTTTAATAAATTGGGTCAAAAGTGAGCTTAGACAGCTACGCCGAAAAAAAACATCGTGTTTTGTTGTCATGTGATGCTAATTGTCACGTGGACTGTTCGAAATTCATTTATCTACGGAAGCCGTACAGTCGGTTGGGTCTTATATATACAAGTTTTAGCTTTCCAAAAAGCTAGTCGGTCATTAGCATGGCATTTTAACAAAAGGCGGCTCTGAAGTGTAAACTCCCTAGAAAAATTTCGTTAGAATGTTGGTATTTATTTAGAATTTCCGCCCTGTAATAAATATGCTCGCTCGCTCTCGTCACACGATTTTGTTTCGATTTTAAATGATGTTAAATTCATTGTTTGACAGTGCTTTTCATTGTGTAACCTGCAATAGGAGGTAGACACGTATGGATCCTATTGTCCGGCGGCGGCGTAGTCTTCGGCGGCTGCGTTGTCCTGTAGCCCATAAACTTAAATGTGAAACTTAATGTTGCCTATGAGTTAGTAAGTATTTGACATATTAACTTTATAATTACAAAATATCTTCAGCCATCTCCGACAACAAAAATGATCCCTCTTGTTATATTTGTTGTTATGCCACTATCAAATTACTTAAATATCGAATTTAATGTTGCCTATAACATTGAAGTCCTTGTCCTATTAACACAACAAAGCCATCGCTGAAAACAAGATCGATAACCCCTGTTTCAATATTTTTGAGTTTTGCCCCTTTTAAAAGACTTTTATATGAAAGATAATGTTACCTATAATTTTGAAAGTTCTTGTTCTATTATCTTAATTGTTTGAATACATTACCTGCATGAACAAAGCCATCAGTGACAATAAGAATAATAACTCATATTTCGTTTTAAGAGTTATTTTTTCCTTTCAAATGACTTTAATATGAAACTTTATGTAGGTTCAACCAAAGCATTTCTAATTCCCATAGGGGTAACATTCCCAATAATCAATTAAATATGATTTCTATCATCTTAATTCCTAGACTTCAATATATTGGTGCAAAGATTTGAATTCAATCTATTCGAAAACACACAAGGGGTTAACTTACTTGTAAGAAAAGTAATGATCTCTAACCGAACAGACCATACTTTAAACGCGGAATCGCAAATACGGTGCCACAAATATACATCCGCTGTTCCAGCACTAGTCCACCTCTATCAAACAAGATATAGGCTCGAAGAAATAAGATATATGGATACAATTGCTTTCGTTTCTTTTCCTGACATGACGTAATCCCTGCAAACAAGAGGCCCTCGGATGAAGTGAAAAAGTTCATATATTAAAACGGACTATGTGGTTTAATGCAACTTTTAAATGAAAATGCAAAGTGACAATCCTCTTCATTCAGCAAAACGAATAATACAGTACACGAGGTAGTGCTTGTCAAGTACAAGTGGACGTGTTTGTTTTACAAGCTTGCAACAAAGAATGCAATTTACACGTACCTTTCTCGTTTAAATATCTTCTATCTCGACTGCTCAAATTTATCCCCAACATATAATTAAATAATGCATCCCAAACTAAACCGACAAATGTACTGATTCACTTTTTATATCTTAAGACTGATAGTCTGTTGAAAATCTTGCAGTTTTACCATTTGACTTAGATAATATTTGGAGAAATGATGCAAATAAATACAAAAAGTATGATTAACCGTTTGAACCTCTGGATAGAAAGCTTAAGTGAATAACAATATCAGTTTAAACTTTAGAATACTTGGAATAACTGTGTTTCATGGAATTCATTATCTTCGACCTGGTCTGTGGACTTTAACACGAACTTAATCTTGGCTGTCGGAAATTTATAAACTGATCTCTTAAAAAGCTTCAGTAGCATTGTCTGTCTTTTCAAGCAGGTATATGCTGATCGACTTTGATTTACCGGGGAGCGGCGCAGACTGGCCAGTCTCGACTCAGCAATAATGTATTCCGACTTTTCCGGTAATTTCTTATCACTCACATGGAATACTTCCAGATTATAAACTTTACAAGATTTATTAAGTATGGAAATTCTGTAGGCTTCGCTTATATGGTGCGTCGATATATAAACGCAAATAAAACAAATACTGTTTCGCCATTGGCAAATATTTGAAACGCAAACTTGCAAAAATAAATGTTTGTTTTTTTATCTACTGTTTCTGTTGGAATTATTGTTTCGTCGGCTTCTAAATGAAGTTCAATCACCTTTATACTTTAAATATTTGTTCTTTTTCCGCTGTTAAAACGAAGCTTACATAGTGTTGTTATTCGTGAATAATTAGGTCGTCTATTTCTGAGATTAACATGAACGTGCACATGAATGAAATCAAAATTGAGCTCAATCGTGCAAAACATACACGCGAAACCCCTAACCCTAATGTATGACCTCACATACACACACTATGTCACTGATCTTGTTCGGTCTGAAGTCAATGCTAAAACAATAGCATTAATTTTACAAGTACAGTAAATTAGACAACACGAGCAATCATCATAACATTTTTATGTAAATGGCGATCGCTTTTGAAAAAATTATAAGACCACCACCTTTTGAAGTAATTTTCTGGCTTATAAGGAATACTTGTGAAACACCTTTAACAGTGACATAATGCCAATATTATGGTCATAGAATTAATTAAAAAGTCTTTGTAACAGTTTCAGAGTAAATCGTCTAAACGATAACAAAAATAATCAAAATGATCAGCACAAAGTTCAAGTGAAATTAATAAATGCATCCAACATACGAATAAAATTGTACTGTTTATTGGTGTAAATTTTTAGTTGCGCTCAGCCCGGGGCTAGGCGGCGTGGGCAGTAAAAGCATTTTCATTACTGCCCATGAACAGGCTCAATCAAACCGAGCCTGCCATATTTTCATATTTGTCGTGGTCGAGGGTCTTCAAAGTTCCCTTTTCATCTATTTCTGGCGATTTTCCACTGAAACGGAAGGTAGACCCGGAAGCGAATTTCTTGAAAACACTAACATTATTTTGACGAATCGGCAAAGATGATTGTAGACCAACTTATACTTATTTCAGGTATGAGTTGTTTTGGTATAGTGTCCATGAATTTCAGAGTTCGCATGCAAAAGGTTTGTTCTATAATTGTTTAAGTATTGGTGATGTAAGTGCCCCCTCAAGTACCAGCATTACATATTTTGACAAGTTACAATTTATTGCTAATCAATTAAAATGCGTGCTTATATTCGTTATTTTAACGTTAAGTTTCTTTTTTAAGATGCATTTGAAATCGGCATAAATCAAAAAAGTATTGAAAATGGAGTTATCATTCTTGTTGTTAGCGATGACGTTGTTCATGAAGATGACATATTCTGAATACAAGTGAAAAAGACAAGTACTTTCAAAGTTAAGTCAACATTAAGTTTCATGTTCAAGATGAATTTGAAAGGGGCAAAACTTAAAAATTAGTAAAACAGGAGTTATCATTCTTATTGTTAGCGATCACGTTGTTCAAGAAGATGATATGAGGCACGCCACGGGAAAAGGTACCTTCGGGCAGTTGACGTCAATCCTTGAAACGACGTCATAAAGTTGAGCAGACGACATTATTTGTTATGCAATGCGCGGTAAAAATACCATTTTATTGTCAAAAGGTGTAACAAAATCACTGTTTTGTTATGAAAAAATAATCAAAATTTGAAAGTTATTTCTAAATAAAGTTACAACAAAAATGACACAAAAATGACCGAAGGTACCTTTTCCCGTGGCGTGCCTCATATATTCTGAATACTAAGTGGAAAGGACTAGGCTGGCTCCCGTCCCTATGTTCTGTTATATAGTCTCATGTCACTTATACAATAATCATCAATACCTCCAAGAAAAGCAACTCCTGCAGGTACCTTACTGATATGCATTTTACTTCCCTTATCTCCCAGCATATCCGTAAAAAAAGGAAAATGAAATGAATAAAAAAGGAGTTAATAAGTATTTCAGTGTTTTCTTTAATAAACCATCTAGCTGGTGCCAGGCTAGGAAAGGACAAGAACTTCCAAAGTTAAAGTCAACATTACGTTTCATGTTAAAGATGCATTTGAAAGGGGCATAACTCAAAAATAGTGAAACAGGAGTTATGTTTCTCGTATAAACTATGAAGTAAATAGGAAAAGTACTTTCAATGTTATTGTCAACATTAAGTTTCATGTTAAAGCTTGGGGACTACCGGACGACGCCGACGACGACGACGTCATCAAGCAATAGGATCCCTATGTGTCTACCTGCTTACACAAAAACTAAGCAAATATTTTCTAAACATACATTAAAATGTATTTCTACTAGTAAGTTGTCAAATTTACCATGGTTATGTAGACTGTGCTTTCAAATGCACTCGAAACTGGCTGTTGTTGTGAAATCTGATTGATTGATGGGATGAAAATTCTTAATGCTATGTTTGATTTTCCCTCTGCGTTTTAAGGGCTTGGGACCTTTTGTAAAGCACATATGACAAGTCATATACATGAAAAACGTCAACACCATTTGGTTTACTTTTTTCTGTGCATTTGGTCTTTGTAAAATGTGTATATGACATTGTACATGTTCTTTACAAGCCGCATTAAAAATCTAGAATCCCACGGACGTCACAAGTAATGAGACAATAGGGTAGCACTCCTCAGACCGGAGTCCGAGGTTTAACATACTGGCTATTGAGTCCAAAGACCTACTACCCTCAGTCGCACCATAACGCGCCCATTGTGTTGCCAGAGGCTCAGGTTTGAAAGGTCAACATTACATCAGTGTGACGGGATTCTTTTTTTAAGTCCACCAGCGGACTCGGAGGTTTGTTTGTTTAACCCAGTCGGATAGTCGGTACTCACCAGCGGACTCGGAAATAGGATCTATCTCACCAGCGGACTCGGAAATAGGATCTATCTATCTCACCAGCGGACTCGGAAATAGGATCTATCTATCTTACCAGCGGACTTGGAAATAGGATCTATCTATCTCACCAGCGGACTCGGAAATAGGATCTATCTATCTCACCAGATGACAAAGAATTCGGATATATCTAACTATTTAACCAGCGGACTAGGAAGTCAGATCTATCTAGTCTCACCAGCGGACTTGGAAATAGGATCTATCTATCTCACCAGCGGACTCGGAAATAGGATCTATCTATCTCACCAGCGGACTCGAAATTCGGATCTATCTAACTATCTAACTATCTCACCAGCGGACTAGGAAGTCAGATCTATCTATCTCACCAGCGGACTTGGAAACAGGATCTTTCTATCTCACCAGCGGACTCGGAATTCGGATCTATCTTACTATCTAACTATCTCACCAGCGGACTAGGAAGTTAGATCTATCTATCTCACCAGCGGACTAGGAAGTCAGATTTATCTATCTCACCAGCGTATAGGAAGTCAGATTTATCTATCTCACCAGCGGACTAGGAAGTCAGATCTATCTATCTCACCAGCGGACTAGGAAGTCAGATCTATCTATCTCACCAGCGGACTAGGAAGTCAGATTTATCTATCTCACCAGCGGACTAGGAAGTCAGATTTATCTATCTCACCAGCGGACTAGGAAGTCAGATTTATCTATCTCACCAGCGGACTAGGAAGTCAGATTTATCTATCTCACCAGCGGACTAGGAAGTCTACTCTACTCTACTCTACAGTACTCTACTCTACTCTACTCTACTCTACTCTACTCTAATCTAATCTAATCTAGACTCCGAAATATGATCTATCCACCTACCTAAATAAACCTACAACAACAAACAGAACAAATACCTTCTTAAGTTTGACTGCGCCTCTTCTTTCTGTATCTTCATCTGTAATCTGAAAAAAAAACTAAAAAGAAGAAAAAAGTGTTAGAAAATGAAATTAAACTAAAAAAATGCAAACAAATATGCTTAAAGAAATTAGAAACGCAACTTTTTTAAACACAAAATATGTTTCGTGATTAAAGAAGTTGAAATTTTAGTTTCTTTTACTATATAATATGTATTTGTAGAAATTAGAAACGCAACTTCTTTAAACGTGAAATGTATTTCTTGTTTAAAGAAATTGCGTTTCTAATTTCTTTAAGTATACATTGGAAGAAAAAACAAGGAAAAAACCAATGGAAGACATCAGC
This sequence comes from Corbicula japonica, assembly GCA_038501625.1. Taxonomy (NCBI): domain Eukaryota; kingdom Metazoa; phylum Mollusca; class Bivalvia; order Venerida; family Cyrenidae; genus Corbicula; species Corbicula japonica. Next base: position 1,890,026 of record JAZAYU010000116.1, read on the forward strand.
AAGAGGTGCCTAGATTGATGTTAGGAAAGGCTTAGGAGATATGTGGAAGCTGTTGGCAAGTGGTGAATAAACATCATCTGCACACCACCTGCTGATGGCTTTCATTTATAAACAAACGAAAAATACTTATCTTTCAAAGTTTGACTGCGCCTCTTCTTTCTGTATCTGTTGCAGCTGGTATCTGCAAAAAAACCCCTAAGAAAACGGAACTGTGTTAGAAATGAAATTAAACTTTAAACAAAGCAAACAATTCTGGGACAGCTTCAGGTTACAAATATTTAAACAATGAAACAACATATCATGTTACAATGACAGACATTGTCAAGTAGTAAGCAGATGATGTTACAGAAGACATAGCTTATCAATGGAAGACATCAGCAAGAGGTGCCTAGATTGATGTTAGGAAAGATATAGGGGATATGTGGAAGCTGTTGGCAAGTGGTGAATTAACATCATCTGCACACCACTTGCTGATGGCTTTCATTGTCTTCCCTAACATCTATCTGCTGTCAATTTTTTGTGTGCAGAGTGGAGTTGCAGAGTTGTGAAATGTTATAATGCAAAATATACATACAGACTACCTCCTCTTCCCCCCCCCCCCCCGCCGCTTGCACTGATGAGACTCGGGACATACCTATCAGAAGGTATCAACTGACTCAGACATATCAACATAGCTTCCAAAAAAATTCCCAGCATAAAATAATTTAAACAACAAAAGAAAAATACTTTCCGTTATAAAGTTTGACCGCGCCTCTTCTTTCTGTATCTATAAAAAAATGTGTTTTCACCACCATATATAAATACTTAATACATTAATAACGAACATAACAAACTTGTAAACAACATTAGAGTAATTCTTTCCGATTAACGTTTGACCGCGCCTCTCATTTCTGTAATTGTTATAATAAAACATAAACAGTGTTCATAATGAATAAATATTTTAAATACAAAATCAATGCAATCACCTCAAAGATGTGTTTCCCCATCATAAAAACTTAAAACAACAAAAGAAAAACTACTATTAAATTCCACAGACTCGATTCAAATCCGTTGATGAAAAATATAGCTCAATTTTTCAGTTGCAAGTCTGGTGGTCTCAGTTGCCTTACTCAACTGACTGGGATTTAAGTTGTTACTTGTAATTTATCTCCACCGACAAGTACATGTGATTGTAGATAGAAGTTAGTTAAAACATTGGGTAATTCTGGTTGACGGTCAATAGAATGTGGGAGATTAGGCACGATGACAGCCAGACGAATAACTGTAAAACAACTGTTACTGTATTCAAGTATTTTAATGGAGGCCCGACTGCTAAATGTGTATGTGTAATAGAATGTGAGTTTACCAGTGACTGTCAATTTATAACAATGAAAACTCATTGTCATATGTATTACGAAAAAAATAACAGCAACGGAAATTAGCGTTATCGTTACTTGCTTAATTTGTAAACAGTAATGATGGAAATATGATTTTAGTGCTTTTATTCATTCTATGCGGTTTAAGTAACGAAAAGGCCTCATAAACACAGGATAGCTCAATGTACAGTTATAAGTACGGCTGCATGTGGAAAGCGTATATAATTATACAGTATAAATTGATTAGGCTGTACCTTCTCCTTTAAAGGTTTGCTATTTATTACCTTAAATGGTACATGTATATGTTTGTTTCGGTGGACGACGCACTATCCATCTGTTTGTCTTCTTGTCTTCTCTGTCGATCTGCGAATAAAAAAATAGAATGAAGCACAACACAATGTTAACTTTAAAAAGGAAGAACCGGCGACATCAATATACAAGATATGTTTTCATTTTATGAAGAGATCACTAAATGAATGTGAGTTAATTAAGCACCAGAAAGGGATGTAGCTAGCCCTTTATTTACGTGGATTCATAATTGTGCTGGGGGTGGGGATCCCGAGAAATGTTACCCGTAAAATTTTGAAGACAAAATTGAGTTTTCTAACGCGGGTGGGTCCTCAATTTGATATTTAGTAGTGCAGAAACTGCTAGGAACGTTTGATATGAGCATGTGGGCTAGTCAAATACTTATTCTCATTTTTTATGCTGAGATTGTTTCAATCATTCCGTCCAATTACGTGGATTCAGTCTCGTACTCACGTAAAGACCGCTACGCGCCTGCCTGAACTATGTATATAAATGTATGTTGAATCCCTGTCTAGTGGTTTACGATTAGCCTAATATATTTTCAAAAAAAACTACGTTAAATCCATTTTTTTCTCTCCTCCGATGAATATCCAATGAACAATTTCTAAAATACCAGAGATCTAGGCCCAAGATAATAAAACTGAGTTTGGAGACCAGTATCAAATCTCAAACATCTGATAGGCTGAAATGGGGACTGGTCGCCATTACAGCCAATCAGATGCTTAACATTTGGGACTGATCTCCAGTTTTAGCTTTATAATATTGCGCCATGTATGTTCGGTTCCGAGCCTGATGGTACCATTGCCTGCCTCTTGCCTCACTCAGTCTTTTTCGAACTGTGATCGAAGAGAGAGGCTGACAGAGGCGGCGTAAATGTATAGTTTTACCTTATGTGATACCTTAAAGAAAATTCAGAATCTGATTATGTTATTCTTTAATGTTCAGCTGGCAAATGAACTAAACCGCCCTGCATTTGGGATTTTATATAAAAATAAGGGTTCAGTAAAACGTCTTCTCAAAGACCACCTCTGGGACTTGACAAGAGAGGTCTTAATACTGGAGTGGTCTTTATTCCGAGGTAGAGGTTAGTGCAAAAAAGGATACATAACTACTGGTCTTATTATCGGAGTGGCCTTAATTTCGGGCGGTCTTCATAAGGGGTTTTACTGTATAATTAACACAAAACATTTTTGGGACACATCCGGTCCGATAAATCATTTTCGAAGCGACAGATGATATAAAGGAGCAATGGGCACGGGAAAATCAGGTTTTTAAATAGATATGTACATTCGGGGAGTTTTGTCGAAGTAAGTTTGGCAAGAAAATCTTGTCAACTTTGGCATTAGTATGACTGTAAACAACAGTATCATCTGAACATAAGACAGGTGCCATAGAGTTAAAAATCTGTAAAACCAAATTTTGTTCTGTTCATTTAACATAAACATTTAACTTGTCTTGTTCATGTAAAACTATTAAATCTGTAAAAAGCAATCAATATCACTTCCGGCACATTCTAGACAGAAGGGTGGTTGAATAATTGACCTAATTAAATTAAAAGTTAATGATGTTTAAAGATTTGTAAAGGAACTCTCACCATACCTATTATCTTGTCCGTACCGCACTATCTTCTGCCACAGCTGTGCTGAGAACAGGATCACTCTACATGTACAAGCAAGAGTACTTCACACCATTGTCAAATCACAGATCTTATTATTCCACAACATGTCACTTGTCTCTGTTGTATGATTACACTTCCACCAAAAATAAAGTCAGATTAAAAATACAACATTGAACTGTTATTTTGAACATATTTCTGCCAGACATAAGTCGCCATCTTTATTTTAATATGTATATGTTTGCTTAAAAGTCACATACAATCAGCTACCTTGAAAGATTGAACGCATTCAATTCTTACAAATATAGGTTGTGCAAGTATACCCACACCCAGGGGCTAAATTACTGTATTCTTCTCCATACAGCTTTTATTTCTCAATCCAAAATGAACAGATTATTCATTGTAATATAAAACAGTATAATCAATACAAATCACGGAAATTTTTAATATTACTACAAACAGAAACTACGATGGTGTTGTAATTATAATGATTCGGATCAACATTGGGAGAGTATTGAGAACGTAACTTTTATGTGAAGTATTGATTATTTTATATATGGACGCGTTCTTTAGCTTACCCGTACCCTGCGGTAATGCTTAAGGGGTCGCAAACATTGCAAATTGCGAAAACTGGCTAAAATTTCAAAAATGAACTTTGGGGAAAATACTTATTGCCACCTAGATTTAAGTAAAGCAATGTATTTAGCTAGACCAAGGAAGTAAATTTTCCTTGAATTTCGTGAAAACCGTAACATTCTTTTGACGCATTGGCACTAAACATTGTAGACCAGCATATACTTATTTCAGGTTTGGGTTGCTTTGGCATATTGCCACTGAGTTTCATGAGTGCTCATGCAAACATGTTTTCTTTAAATTTGTTTTAGTATGTGCTTGGTAATTATAACATGAATTAGACTAAATTGAGCTTGCGAACATAAACTTCATCCTTAGCTAAATACATTTCTTAACTAAAAAATCTAGGTAGCAATAAGTATTTCCCCCAAAAAATTCATTTTTGAAATTTCAGCCAGTTTTCACCATTTGCAATGTTTGCACGTTAAAATGGCGGATTTATTCTGGCGAGCTTGGTAAAACAGTAAATGCAGAGCAATATCTTTGGTGAACCCCATCTGCTCCGCCCCATCAGGGTACTGAATACTCATACAAATACTTGGTATCAATATAATATTTATAAAGCAATTCTAATTTGTCTTCAAAGATCCGTTGATTACAATAATCTTACACTGGATTGAAAAATACGTGTACTCTGGTTACTTGGATAATGATTCCTCTTATATAGCGTTAATCATACTCTATAATAAACAAACGGATCCGGCTAATGATTGCGTCTTCAATATCACGGTATGTATCCCAATAATCAGCACTCGGATGACAATGTCAGGCTTGGATGATAAGAGCGGCTCGAGTTGCGGATGAGAGTGAAAATGCATTAATATTTTTACTTTTATCTTTTACTAGTGCCGATTTAAATCACGTTAGTGATTGCAATTGTTCTAGGCCAACATAAGCTATATAAAACTACAATGGTTTTTGCAGACAGTCCCTACATTGTGGTGAAAATCACCGAAGAAGGTGGAAAATTTGACCCATCGCTCAAAATTAAACAAGTTTCCATCTGTATTTAGGTAGTTGAGTGAAGAAAACATAACTATTTCATCCTTTACTGTTCCTCTGTTAATAAACAATCACAAAATGGTAACACAGTTCGGTAAAAATGAATCTAAATCTTACTTTTTCTGAAGATGTCAAAGCGAGATGGATAATCACTGGCTTCAGTAAAAATTTTTTAAAGATAATAGGTGGCTCAAACTGAATAATGTCCAGGCTTATAATTTTATCTTCAGGAAAATGTATCAATACTTAAATTATGTTTTTATCACTTCTCAACTGTAAAGTCGCGTTTTATGTTCGCCCTTTGTCCGCGCGTGTGTGTGTCAACAATGTCTTCAAACGACACCTCATATACAGGCCTAATTTTAACAACATGTTTTTTGATGAAGGGATTCACACTTGTAAAAGTTCTTTCCTTGACAAATTGTGGTTTCTTTTGCAACCAATAGAAATAACAGATTTCTTTTGCAACCAATAGAAATAACAGATTCAATATGAAACGAGTAATGAAATTAAATGTTTATTGGAAAAATATAAAGAAGAGCCGTCGGCATCTTTCTGCTAAATGGATAAAAATTATAATAAATAAAATAAGTCACAAGTGACTTTTCAATTGTCTTTTGCCAGAAAAACTTATATTAGAAAATTTTTGGAACTAACAGGACATTCTTTTGTTTTTAAAGGTGTTGTAGCGATTATCTCTTGTGTGTCATTTTTATGAATGATGAATATAATCCCGTCTGCGACTGTGATGCATTTTTGTTGGGATGTCACTGCGTTTGGTTTGACACTTGGTAGGACTCTAGTATGGTATCCTTTTTTACAAGTTGACTCATCTAGTAGAAATTCCTGGTATTTGATGCACGAATGCCCATGTAAAAGCGTCAAGTGGGAGACAACCTCTGTCAAAGATTTCCACTCTGTGTGCCCCACAAGTAGCATTTGAAAGCAATGCTCATAGTTTCTGCAATGTAATTTAATATTCAATTTATTACACTTCGTGGCGCTTAACTTAATAAAAGTGTGAATTGGTTCTAAGAAAGAATGGTATATTTGTAATTTTCATATTGCTAAGCATCGTATATAAAAACAGACCATATATCTATGGATAAACATTGGAAATTTTGTATCACAGTATGGTGTTCAGTACTGGTCGAATCCAGGAGCATCACCGGTGTCAAGACCTGGGCGTGTGTATAGAACCAATGAATGATTTTGAACGTTAACAACTACACGCTTACAACTAGCAAACTAAGTTATCTCAAAAGGGCGTTGTAATTATAATGATTCGAAACCTGAATTATGATATGATATGAAATGATATATTGTACATCTAAATCACTTAAGATTACTATAGTGCCAATATAAATTGTATGACCTTCATTATTACTTACCGAAAATAGATAAGTTGTTGGACAATGACTTCTGGTCCTGGAAGATAAAACAAACGGATTTAAAAACTAATAAACATTACTTTAAAGCTAATAAACATATGATGAAAAGGTCAGTTTGTTCATTTTCCATACAATTTTAAATGTGGCCAGCTATTATCTTCACTGAAGCCAGCGATTATCCATCTCGCTTTGACATCTTCAGAAAAAGTAAGGTTTAGATTCATTTTTACCGAACTGTGTTACCATTTTGTGATTGTTTATTAACAGGGGGACAGTAAAGGATCAAATAGTTATGTTTTCTTCACTCAACTACCTAAATACAGATAAAAACTTGTTTAGTTTTGAGCGATGCGTCGAATTTTACACTTTCTTCCGTGAATTTCACAACAATTTAGGGACTGTCTGCAAAACCATTGCAGTTTTATATAGCTTATGTTGGCCTAGAACAATTGCAATCACTAACGTGATTTAAATCGGCACTAGTAAAAGATAAAAGTAAAAATACTAACGCTTTTTCACTCTCATCCTCAACTCGAGCCGCTCTTATCATCAGAGCCTGACATTGACATCCGAGTGCTGATTATTGGGATACATACCGTGATATTATCCAGACGTCCCCCGCTCCAAACTTCCTTCCTGCAGACGATTGGATATGCTACCAGCAGAAGTCACACCGCTGTGCATTCGTATGCAGACGCGAGTACGCGGCTGAAGTCACATGATCCTTCTCATAATGCCAAGAATGTACCAGTTTACACGAGTGTTTCATTTTTCGGTGCGGCATACCCCGGTCAATTCTAGCACAATTATGAATCCATATTAATAAATGGCTAGCTACCCCATGGTTTCGGATCCTCAATGAACATTCCTGGGTCATCCGCGAGATTTGATCTATAGTTGAACCGGCGAGGTGATTCGTGAATGTGATAAGCATCATTATATTAGACGTATTAGACGGTCTTTTCATTTCGCTTTTCGAAAAGGCAGTCCGAAGTTTGGTCCGATGACATAAAACATGCGTAACTTCCATTATTACATGGTAAACCCTTGGCTATCTAACATTATAGTCAAGGGAATCTTTGTACAACGTATCTAGACCTACCGTACATACTTTAAGCGTAATTATGTAAATCGTAGTGTATATTTACTTCTATATTAAAAAAAACAACATGATATTGTGGGAACACAAAAACGATATATTCATGCGTTTCCGATACCATAGTATATATGTTACGGAAAACTATTTTATTTATTTTTGATACATTCATACTGAGTCGTGAAATATTCGCTTTAATCAGATTATTTAATAATGCAAGGGAGATAAACCTTAAAATCTATAAAGATACCATTGTATATATGTCATGGAATACTATTATTTATTTTTGATACATTCGTACTGATTTGCAATCTTCTCTGTTAATTGTTAGGAACCATTTCTATTAATCCATTAAGCAGTGTTATGCTTTGCTTTACTCAAATATGACCAAATGTTAACTATAAATTGTATGTATACAATATATGTTATGTTATGTTATATAACACCACACTCAATGACGCGAAGGGCTTAAGAAGAACTCTTATACGATCTTAAAAAGCAATTACCAAATGAATATCTTAATATAGTTATAAGCATTAATGTGTGATCCTGATAAGTTGATAACTAAACGTTTACTCCAAAGGCAACGGTAAAAATGCAGGAGGTAAATCTTTGTTATCATTAAACAATATATAAAGATATACTTGCTGCGACGTTGAACGCTGAAACATATTCATATACATGAAGTAAGAAGTAGTGATTAACGATTATCGGTTAATATCGGTTAATCGTCAATAAAAGCTGCTCGATTTGATAATCGATGTCATTCTCTCATAATCGATTTATATTGATGTTTACCACTGTCTGTAAAATACAGCATAATTATGCATATCGTATATCTGTTCAAGTCATTATTTAAATAATTGTTTTTACCCTTTAGACATTTATTGCCATTTACAACCTGTTTTGGGGGTTGCAGGGATTTCAATAGATGCAGACACTTGCATTTTTACGCAAGCAAATTTGAATTTTTCCACTTTTGACTGGGTGTATTTTTCGCAAAAAATTGTTCTTTCATCCTATTTTTATTCAATGTTTAGTACATGAAAAAAATAAGTGAAAACGTGATCTTTTATCTTTGAAACACCAACATTTATGTTAAAAGTGGCAGCAAGCACACCGTAGTAAGGGGTAATTTTGTAAGCTACTACTGAGAAACCATTTTGTGAATGGTAAATCCCAATACAATGATTGTGTCTGAAATCGTAAGCAAATAAACGTTCAAGTTAAAGGGTGTAGTTTTCTCTTGAATACTGATTATTGAAAATACTTTGCTACCCTATGGGATTACATCTGTATGTAATGATATCATAATTTACAAGTGCATTAACAGTTGAACATGTTCAGTCATCAATCCAAGATCATATAGAATCACTTTCACACTGAATTCTATTAGAATACAGCTTAAACTATAGAACATACATAACTAGCATGGAAATTTTACCGGCAGAATTTAAATTACTTAGTTTATGTAATGGTCGTATCGCTTTTCTTGATGTCTCGCAGAAAAAGCTCTGCATTATTTTGCTCAGACTCTTCAATGCCTTTGTAGCTGCAGCTTTCTGTGTAAGGTCACAGTGTATATGTAGTCTTTAACTTTGAGAAAACTGACAAAAAATTAGGGCAAAGCATTCTTGTCACACAACATAGCACCCAGACTAACCTTCTGTAGTTTTTAAGTGAATATTATTATGGTTGTAAAATAATGTCAGTTCTGTTGTTTACATAATGACTGTAAAGTGTTTAACTTAATTGATTCTCTGATCATCAGAATTGTTTTATTTATATTTAGAGTAGCCAGTTTGAAGTACATAACATAATTAAACATGTAACAGTTTAAGGTACATAGCAAAACACAGGCATTAGCCCTCAAAGCCTGTGTCAAAGTTTCCGATTATTTGCCGATTTAAATCGATTCCTTCTAGGTATTTGGATTCGATAATCGATTATGATATTTGTCCGATTCTGCAACACCAGTAAGAAGTATAACAAACTAAAATAATGCAACGAACGCATTTAAGGGCTTACCACACTCCTCCCAAGCACGTTCAATAATAAAAAGAAAATTATCAAAATCTTAATAACGTTAAAATGTCGTTAAATGATACTTTGCACAAATAAGTATTACAATAGCACGGATCTGGTTGCATTGGGATAGTGAGCATAAAAATATCGTAAGTATCAGCTCGTATTAGCAAACTAGAATTTGGTGTTCCTCGGAACACACATGCCGCCTAAAGTTGCATATGAAAGGGGCATAACTCAGAAATAGTGAAACGGGTGTTATCAGTTTTCAAGTTGATATTACCGATAGCGTTGTTCATGCAGCTGACATTTTCATAGTATTTATGTACTAGGTCAAAAGAACAAGTACTTTCAAAGTACTGTTGTAGGCAACATTAAGTTTCGTGTCAAAGTTGGGAGACTACGGGACGACGCCGCCGCCGCGCCGACGACGACGACGAAGATGCCGCCGCCGGACAATATCATCCATATGCGTCTACATGCTCTCGCAGGCGACACAAAAAGCTTTCACTGATAATTAGTCCCAGCTGGCAATGGTTTTGGGTCGGGCCCATTTCTGGGCTGTGTTGGACTACTGAGGGCTTCAAGAAGGTTTGTTGAACTTTGTTCCCATTTTCCAAAATTCTAATTATCGAAACTTCCAATGTTTTCTTCTTACTCTAACATACAGTTTTTGCCAGTGGTGGGAACCACTGGCAATAAAATGACAATCCGAAAGCTCATACCTTTCAGCAGGTGCGCTCAAATATAAAAAGTCGCAGCACAGCTTTCGGTAGACGTCAGGAAAGAGTTCCAAAAGCAATTATAGAAACGAGAAAAATCAGTTGTAGACGATCATTTTAATTGATTGCTGATAAAGAAGGATCAGTTATGTTACTCAATAAAAGCAACAAAGGCGCACTTTTACCGATTAATTGATTAAATAAACTGCGTATGTGTTAGCCTTTCACAATGACGTCAAATGGGGGTGTGTCAAATGGCGCATGTTCTGAACGCATACTCGTTGCAAGAACTTTGAAGTAATGTTCTGAACGCATACTCGTTGCAAGAACTTTGAAGTAAATATACTTCTTTCTTTCTGCTTTATTTAAAAATATACTGTGTCGATAGTTTTACGGATTGTAACACGTACGGGGTTTAGCCCAAACTACACACAACTGCAGTGACCTCCCTTCGATTGTGTTTCCCCAAAGTATTGAACAATGTCAACGTCGAAGATTTTACTTGAACAAATAGCAAATGTTTTGTGCGTATTTAAATTGAGACACCCACGAAAATGATGCAAAATGTGTTTTTTCGGAAGTGGAACTAACATGGGAGATATTTCGTGAAATCCTGAACGGATTAATCATTACAAATAAACGGTAGTGATCCATAAAGGCCGATAACCAGAAAGGCCGTACCAAAAAGGCCGCACCAAAAAGGCCGTACCAAAAAGGCCTCATAATCATAAATATGTATATATATATGGTATATGTTGTTATTATTATAATTATTGTTGTTGTTGTTTTGTATTTTATATGAAAATATAAAGGTATCATTCATGCCGAAACAACTGTCAATATTAAATTCAGTTAAGGCATCATAATGATTATAACAAATTATAAACATGCATTAATTTTACCGACCGTATCAAAGAAGCATAAAATTGACAATTATCGTCATTTAATACAGTTTGTCAAATACATTACAAACATTCATTTGTTTTCTGTATCACAGTTTCTTTTACCTATCGTATCAAAGACGCGTAAATTTAGCAATTATCGTCATATGTAATCCAGTTTGCAAAATACAGTAAAGGTTCGTGTTATTTGTCAATTGTGTTTATCACATGTAAAATTGTGAACAAAAAGGGTCTGATTAATTATTATCACTAATTACAAACATTCATTCATTTGTTTTCTGTATCACAGTTTATTTTACCCATTCGTATCAAAAACGGGTAAATTTGACAATTATCGTCATTTAATCCAGTTTGCAAAATACAATAAAGAATCGTTGTATTTGTCAATTTTGTTTGATTGTATTAATTGATGTCGAGTAAAAAAATGGTGAGATAAACGTACAGTTTCTTTCGTATATAAATCAAACTTCGTTCATTTAATAAATTATTAAGTTCTGTGTATGTATTTTTATAATATTGTGCAGTATGGACTTATTTCCGTGTATAGGATGTGGCCAGGGCGTCAGACCTCGTCAGCACGCAGTTGAGTGCGACTGGTGCAACCGATGGCAACATCGAAAATGTGGTACAGGTTAGTCTACGTACATGTAATTTAGAATGATGAGCCTACTTATAAAATTTTAATGTGTATTTTTATATACATAATATGGTTTGGGATATAAGTATTCAGATATGTTTAGCCATCTTGCGTGTGAATATTGACGCTTCTACCATACATATAAGCAATATATTAATTTGCTAATGTTTTTCATGCCATGTTTGTTAATTGTTTACTGTTATAACTTGTTATAACCTGATGCATATATATGCCTAGGTTGAATAAAACTTGAAACTTGATAATATCAAGGTACAGAAATACGGGAGGAAATAAATACAATTATTTACTTGGACCAAAATTATTTACTTTGTTCTTTGTGACATCATTATTTACTATGTTCTGCATACCAAAGCAACTTAGCGACCATGCATACTCGTTTGTTACAATTGATAGACCACATTCTGTCAAGCTGTTTATTGCTCTCTTGCATTGTGTATTTTCACATATTGTAGGTGTTGATATGTTTTGACAGAATCACGGATGTTTACCCCCTTATCAAAATTAATGACCGGATGAGTGTCCCCTTCCCCCTCCAGATCCTATTGTAGATTAAAATTTATACCTTTTATACTTATACTTTTATACTTTATATTTTTTATTGCATAAATTATGCAGAAGACAAGTGTATCTTACAATTTTGGTCTGAATAATGTGCATTGCATATCTATAAACATCGGTTTTAAATGAACACATTAAAATAAAAATTTTGTTATTGTTTATTACGCACAATTAATGCAAACATTTGTTTAACATTATACACATTTATACAATAACAAACAACCTAGTGAATATTGAAAACGAAAGAATAGCAAACAGACAATCCAAGAAGCCGCAACAAATTATTTGATAATTATTATTAAAATAAAGAGAATACTACAAAATTTTTATTTAAATAATAATGACTGTGATAATTGTGATTTTAACAACAACAACAACAACAATTTTAACTAGCACCATAAATTACTCGGAAATATTTTATTTTACTTATTAAGAAGCACATCTGGAAAAAACAATTTCTTAAAAATAAAACAAATAGACCCAAAATGTTGCGGACACTACTATATATGTTTCAAATAAAAATGCTTTTTGAAATACAGAATAAGATTAAAACAATAATTAATTAGATTAAAACAATAAGTGCAATAACATTTCTAAAGCATTTTATAATCATTACAGTCTCTTTTTATGGTTATATACTGTTTTAAATGCGTGAAAATGGCGTTATCAATTGATAGTCGTTTACCTTGCAACTAATTTTAATGTAAAATTTTTATTGTAAAATTGGTACCACAACCGGCTCAACGCTAAGGCTGGAGTGGGTTTAGGCTTCTACAGGCTGGTGCCTCATCTAAGACAGGAGGCCGAGATTGCAAAACTTCTGGTCGAGGGAGGTGACCTCCGAAGAGCTACCACCAGCCGCAGTGGCAAGGTAAATAAGGCACTAGCCACCCTGTGGAAACGATATGAAGACGGAGAAGTGCAAACGTCAGAATTTCTAGCCAGCGTCGGCAATATATACGGCGTTTCTTTATAGGAAACCGTAATAAGACTGGATATCATCACATCTATACAGAGTATACCCAAAAGATTTTGTAATAAATTATAAAAAAGACAATAAATACAATGTACATTTATACCATGTGTTGTAATAAAATATAAAAAGACAATAAAATACAATTTACATTAATACCGTGTGTTGTTCTTTTCATATGAATATTATCGTTAGGGTATAATACGGTATACTATAGTATTTGTAAATAAGGTTGCATCTTGTAAATGATATATTTAATAATATACACTCAATTGCTAAAATACAAAATATCATAAAAACCTCCAGAAGTATACATAATATAATATAATAGTATAAGGCCTTTTTGGTGCGGCCTTTTTGGTACGGCCGTTTTGGTGCGGCCTTTTTGGTACGGCCTTTTTAGTATACGGCCTTTATGGTATGCGGCCTTTTTGGTTTTCGGCCTTTCTGGACCCCATTCAAATAAACAAAGGCATTGACAACAAAAATTTGATTACAGTGTAATTTCCGAAAGGACGAGACATTTCTTTTAACTGTTTCAACTGTATCCCAAAAATTGTGTGTGTGCAGTCACTGTATGCAAAAATATGCAATCATCTTTACTTACAAAGTTTGCATATTGTGCATTTAAGGATTTGTATTAAACCAGCTGCTTGAGAACACATCTACATGTAGTTATTGTTTACATTTTCTCAGTGATGATTTAAAGGTAGACACCTCGACTGTTTCACACCGGCAGTTACACCGTCTTAACAAGGTAAATAGTTCTTGTTGTTTCATACAAGATTAGATGAAATTGAAACTTTAACTTCCAAGTCTCAATGATATAAGGACAATATGGCCCCTTGTTATGGCCCAGATTGATGAACTTAACGGCCCAGGACATGCAGACTGTACGGTCCAGATTTAAAGACAATATAACCAGGAGTTAAAGACCATACGGCCAAGCTTTGAGACCATATGGCCCAGATATATATAATTAGCAGGTCTCCGATATGAAATCATATAATGCAGCATCTATAATTTTAGAAAAGTTATAAATTTTGTTGCCCAAAATTGTTGCAATTTATTTGTTGTTTTTTTAATACAACCACTTCAAACACAAATTTTAGAAACCAGCATTTTTAATTTTTAAATAACCTTGTTTTCGCTAGGTAATTATGGAAGGATAAATTTATGACAATTACATGACATATCTGCCACACTGAATTAAACTTGCCAATTTCTGACTTGTTTTTCACAACTCTTTTCACAAGCAAAGGACAGTCACCAGCTCATTAGGTCGGGCCAGTATTCAGTTTGTGAAGAAAAATACATACCTAAAAGAAAATAATAATACTTATAGACCAAGGGTTCCTCTATGTGCTTAATCTGAAGGGTCATTTTCATCATATTCACAGCAAGACCTTGTAGCAAATTATTTTACAGCCCATAACTTTTTTATTTGAAGTTGGATTTTAAAATTATTTCAAAGAAAATAATATTACTTATAGACCAAGGGTTGCTCTAAGTGCTTAATCTGAAGAGTCATTTCCATCATATTCACAGCATGACCTCCTAGCAACATCATGTCCGGCCCATAACTTTCTTATTCAGCTAAAATCCCATGGGTCAAAATAAGGCTTTCTGGAATTTTCAATGGTCAAAGGGTCATCTCCCGGGTCAAATTTTTTAATGAAACCCTTAATCTGCATTTAATAAGGTATATTAAATGAAATAGCTTTAAGATGTAGAGTAACTTCTGAAATAGATTTTAGTTGAAGATGATAATATTTATTAAACAGTTATTCATGTCATTTATAGGGGCATAACTAAAATGGTTGATCAAGAGCCCCTTTCTGTCGTAATATGTATGCCTTTTATCGCATGTGCATCTAGTCTAGATCCAGACCAGACAGAACATTCATGCACATCTGGTTCAGAAATACCGTTACGAATCTAAAAGTGAACAGTGCAGATCCTGATCAGATAGCACAGAGGTATGCTGATGCCATAAAGGGGCATATATGGAGTAAAGGGTTTAAGTTTTAGACATAAATTATTATGCATAAGTCAGTATAAAGGGACCAACATGGATACAGCTTGTATGCCATGTGTGACAAGGTTTGACCATATCAACTTGCATATTATTAGTTGAGGTTGAGCAGATTCTGTTCATTTTTTATGGCTTTATGCTCCCCGAAGAAATTCGGGGGAGCATATAGTCGATGGGTTGTATGTCCGCCTGTCAGTCCATAAATCCCGCATTCATGTCTGGCACATAACTTGAAGTCGGATATGACGTGTTGCGCGCAACATTTGGGTTACTACCTTCAAGGTCAAGGTCACAGCATGACCTTGTAGCAAATTAGTGTCCGGCCAATAAATTTTTTATCTGAAGTCGGATTTTAAAATTATTTCACAGAATTGATCATCATAATGAGAAGACTTGTCACGCACAACATTTAGGTTGCTACCCTTAAGGTCAAAGTCAAAGCATGACCCTGTAGCCACATCTTGTTCGGCCCATGACTTTCTTATTTGTATTCAGAATTTTAAATTATTTCACAGAAATGATCACCATATTGAGATGATGTGTCATGCTCATTTGGGTCTCTTCCTTGAACGTAAATGTCACAGTTTTACCTTGCAGCAAAATTGTGTCTGGTCCGTAACTTTATTATTTATAGTTGGATTTAAAATTGTCTGATTTCATAGCACTACACCATTTTCAATATTCACCTCAATAGTTATACAACTAATCCTTTTTATGACAAAGTACCCATTCGGGGAGCATCATCCATCTTCGACGGTCTCTTGTTGGATCTTTTAGGTAAATGTACTTTCTGACCAAGATTCAGTGTAGGTTCAGATCAGATGGATGTGGCACATGCATCAAAAAAGGTTGAACAGTTGGGGAAAGGTGTCTGTAAAGGACTCAAGCTAATGAATATAAACAGCCCCTTTATCTTACATAATTTTTAAGGTTCAAGGTTGGGCAGTAAATACCACCCTCAGTATTTAACGGGGTATTTACCGGCCTGGAAAATACTCCGCAAATTGGTAAATACTGGAAAATACTGGCAAATACACAGATGAGTTTTTTTTGCCTTAAAATACTGCAGAAGTCTTAACTTAGTTGATTGTTATTAATTTTTTATCATAATAATAATTAAATTACTCAGATATTTTTCATTAAATTTCATATCAGGTGATCACTTTAAGCACTTAAAGTAAAAAAAAATCTTAAAGAACTGTCTTTTTTTACTTAGAACCTAAAAATACAGCAAGTGAGAAAGTAATGCTGATCCACTTGTGCACCATTGACACTTATTGACTTACATGTAACAAGCAAGGCCATAAGGTCTTAACTATTAAAACAACATGTTTCATACATGGGGCCAGGGTCTATTGATTAAATAGACCCTGATGGGGCTGTAATAGCCAGGGGCAACAAAGGCAACAGCAGTGTCATAAATGACCTAAACAATTTGCCTAGGTGCAAGTAAATGGTTATGTATTGGTATGAATACAGAAGTGTTCTGTTACAGATACTTTAAGGGGAAAGAAGAGATTGCCTGGTAGACAGAGACTTCTTTGTATCTAACCTTTTTTGTTATTGTATTCATGTATATTTATTGTTAGTTGTGCTCATTACTTGTTTACAATTAAAATGTTTATCCACTAAAATGCTCACTCCATTATTGTTAATAATTGAATTTTGAAGTTGACACATGCTGACTATAAGGGATACATTGTATTGTAAAAATTCCATGGATAGTCAATTCAAATGATCAATTTTTCAGCTTAAAATTATCCATATGAATGCTGATAATAGGTAATATTGTATAAATTCTAGGCTGATCGATTCAATCGACCAGTAATTGCCAGTATTTGCCAGTAAATACTGCCGGCATGGAAAATACTCATATTTGCTGGCATTTTGCCAACCCTGATAAGGTTCAACACTTTCTTAAATAATGGAAACATTAACATAATGCTGACTCCATGGGACACATTGTTATAAACGAAACCAAGTTCAAATAGCCTAAATCACAGGGTCCCTGTGTAATTACTATGAAAGTGGTAATAATCAAGTGAAATACAAAAAAAAAAGAAATAAGCTGAAATTAATATGATTTCGCTAACCCAATTGAAAGTGGAAAATTCAAATATGCTTGTGTCACAGAGTAACTATGATTGACACAAAAATTTGTTATGCCTCTTTCATTTGCCAAAAGACTTTTATAAGACCTTTGGCATTGCTTTAAGTTGTGATGTATTGCTATAAAGCATGGCTAGGCAATGTGGGCAGTGATGCATTTTGATCATGGTTTTTGTATTTGCCCTGTTCTGTTGCTTTTAATGTTCAATTTTTACATTAATTCCAATAGTTCTCCTTAAATTACTTTATTTTCAATAGTTTGGCTAGTTTTATTATGTGTGGCTTCAATATTCTAATTTTCAGCAACACCTGAATTGGATATTTTTCAATGATTGTTCCCTGTTTATCTATCTGAAAGTTATTGTTTTACTTACAATGAAAAATTTACTGCAATTAACATGATTAAACTTATATTACACATATGCTATACAACATAGACAACCCACATTTTTGCAAGCATATGACTGCTTCCATAGGTCACATTCCACATTATGAATTTGTTTTATTTCCATAATGTTTACTCACCACTGGCTTTCAGCACTTTCAGTGCTTTGATTTGTTTATACAGTTAAACTAAAATCATTGATTATGTGTTATTTATTTGTGTATTTTAAATAAGTACAGAAACATCTTTCTCAGATATAGATAAATAACTTTTCTAGCACAGTATACAGTGAAACCCCACTATTTCGACCACGAGACGGGATAAAAATGGTTTTAATATTGGGGTCGTTATTTCGGAGTGGAAAGAAGTGCTAAAATGTAAAAAGAGCCATTGACAATATTGTTTATTATTAAGGTGGTTTTTATTTCGACGTAGTCTTAACGAGGGTTTTACTGAAGCACTTTTTACAAAAAAAACGATACTTTACCAAAAACCACAGCCTCCGTTTCAAAATAAACGATTAACTGACGGATGGGAAAATGGTTATACAACATTCCAGGAGCTCACCTGCTTCGGGGAGCCAGGAAAAGAAGGTGGCTGGTGTGGTGGGGTGACAGACTTTTAAAAAGAATACACTGTGTTTTGAGACCGTCTTGAGGAACCGCCAACGATTTAACAGACCAACACACTTTTCGAGGTTTTTTATAGAAATAATCATAAATGGCGGTCCTATAATCAATAACTAGGATGCACTTGAAGGCGTGACGAAAGATTGCGCCATTTACGTAGATTTTACCACTCGGGTCACGCTTCCAAGACACTAAACCATCACAAGGTAGTTCTGATGGTATCCGTGGAGGAATCAATATCTGATGCGTGCCGGAGATCGCCGAGTAGGTAGGATCGAGAGGTTACGTCACGATGATGGCGCAACATCACGTACATTCATGCATTATTCGGCAAATAAACTTGACTTACAGACTTACTTATACTATATTACACATTTCAAGTGTCGAATATTAATAGTAATAAACTATAGTTTTAGCCGCGCCCGTCTTCATTATTCCTAACAAAAATCCTCATGCCTTTATGAAGTTGCACATGTTCATCTTGGTTATGTTGACTGTTCTATGCACAAGACACTAAAGCTGTCTTAGGATTTATCATGCTATAGGGGGACGAAAATAATTCTTGCGCCGATATTATGCTTTGCATCAAAATATTTCTCGTAGCTAACTAATATGCTCGGGACAGTAAGACCTCATATGCTGTAATACTTAAATGTTACTCTATTCATAATTTTAAATTATTTATAGCTTAACTCTGCAATACATAAAACAGACTTTTAGGTCATTGCGTGTTGTCATTGCGTCACTTATCGTCAGTTATATCCTCCAAATAACAAACAAGTTAAATTTTTTGTTGGATGCAGGGTGGAGAAAGCAGCGGTTAGGAACCCCTGCTCCGCATCCAGGCCCACGCAAGTGATATAAAGCTGTTACGATGCAGGAGTCCCTTTAATTGGTTTGACTAACACAACTGATGGTTTTCCACTTTTATTCCGTTGTAGTTTCAACAATTAACAAATATAGATTTACAAGTAGAATTCACAATATAAATTTATGTTAACAAGTGCACAGTGGTTTATCCTACTGTCACTTTAGAAGGTATATTCCGTTCTATCCTAAAATGCTTTTCATTGCCTTTTATAAGGTCAGTAATAAATCTGACACATATGCTCGAAGCCATAATAAGTATTTAATTTTTAAGTTAACAATATGAGTGTCAAGATACATAGGAAGTCACAGAAGGCATATCCTTTCAAGTTGTGATAAAATATAATTGATAAAGATCAAGATGTCACAAGCAATGACACTTGATCAGTTAAATTTACTTAAAAAGATTCTTTACATTGTGATAATTATCTATTAAAATTAAAATGAATGACTGAAATGAAAACTATTGATTCAAATACAAAAATAGAAATTTTTGCATCATAATAAGTTTGCATAACATTATGAAAAATTTACATAACACATTTAGTGATATTTTAAAATAATGTTATGCATTGCTTATTTTCTTATTTTTGTTTGTTTCATCTTATTTTTTTAATTTTATTTTTCAACTTTGTAACTTGCAGAAAATTATCATTTTCAAAATTCATGAAAGATATTACGGGTAAATCAAGTAATTGTCATTATGATCTTTTAATTACATCTTAAAACCTTCAACTTCACTGACACTTCCTACTTTGAATGTGGCATGTCAATCTTAATTGCATTTAGGTTTCACATTTCAAAGACTTTAAATTATTATCTTATTTACCCATCTTTTTAGCATTGTCTTTTTATACTTATGACACTTCTCACCCTGCAGTCACATGTTTACCCTACTGGAACTGTCCACAATAAAAGGGACTGAATTTCTTAACCAGTTACATTCGAACTTTTGGTGTTTAATTAAATTATTCAAGTGAAATTCAGTTATTGTGGATATTTATTATTCCAGGTATGTAAACATTATTACTCAGTTATTATATTTTATGTTAAAATTATGTTTCCTAATTATTAGTAAAAGATGGACATTTTAAAGATCAAAAATTATATTTTGTTTAATAACATTTACAAATTAAACTATATATTGTTTTAATCATCTTTTGGGTTCATCTTGTAATAAAATATTGTTTGCATTTGCAATTTAAAATCAGACATTAAAATTGTATTTTTTTACGGACGTGTGTATGATTGTTAAGTGCACGTTAAGCATATTTCATTTGTAACTGGATTCAGTTGCCTTTCACAGCCCAAGCATGTTGATCTACCACATTTATTTAAATCATTCCCAATTCTATTTAAATAAATAATATTCCCCCAAATAAATAATGAAATATTAAAATTATGCTTAACATGCACTCATATTAGCATTTTATTATGTTGTATTGTAATACATTCGAACTTTTGGTGTTTAATTAAATTATTCAAGTGAAATTCAGTTATTGTGGATATTTATTATTCCAGGGATAATCCGTGAGCCGTAATTAGGTAATAACGTGATAATCACACGTGATATAAAAGAAGCTTTATATCACAAGGTCATGTTTTATGAAGTTCACGCCAATCACATTTAGATGATCATATGGCTAAAGTCGGATGATAAGGGTGGCAAAGTTATACTATGAAAACAAAAGTTTTCTTTTTTTACATTTAAATCCTATGTGGGACACCAACGAGTGACCCTGACATTTAAGTTAGGGCTAATCTTAAATCCAATGTGGGACACCAACGAGTGACTCTGACATTTAAGGTAGGACTAATCTTAAATCCTATGTGGGACACCAACGAGTAACTCTGACATTTAAGGTAGGACTAATCTTAAATCTTATGTGGGACACCAACGAGTGACCCTGACATTTAAGGTAGGACTAATCTTAAATCCTATGTGGGACACCAACGAGTGACCCTGACCTTTTGGGCATTAAGTGCTATCAAAAACGTATTTTGGGGTGTGTATTCTTTGTTAAGCATTGTTCATTCATTCTCATCAGTGCATATTTAATAAAAGCACGTGAAAAAGTTTTATTTTTGTAATTGGAACACCAACCTTTATGTAGAAAGTAGCAGCAAACACACACGTTTAAGGGATATTATATAAGCTACTTATTAGAACTACTTATTAGTTAGGGGTAATCTTAAATCCTATGTGGGACATCGAGTGACCCTGAAATTTAACTTAGGGCCTATCTTAAATCCTATGTGGGACACCAACGAGTGACCCCGACATTGAAGTTAGGGCTAATCTTAAATCCTATGTGGGACACCAACGAGTGACCCTGACATTTAAGTTAGGGCTAATCTTAAATCCTATTTTGGACACAAACGAGTGACCCTGATATTTAAGTTAGGGCTAATCTTAAATCCTACGTGGGACACCAACAAGTGACCCTGACATTTAAGATAAGGCTAATTTTAAGTCCTATGTGGGACACCAACGAGTGACCCTGACATTTAAGTTAGGGCTAATCTAAAATCCAATGTGGGACACCAACGAGTGACCCTGACATTTAAGGTAGGACTAATCTTAAATGCAATTTATATGAAGATTAGTTGACATCTTATTTATATATATGTTTAGTTTATTTGAAGACGTCTTTTGGCAAGTCATATGAACGTCTCTTTATAATCAATTCCTGGAGCCGACATCTTTTAGTGTGTGTTCTAGCGTCTGTTTATAATCAATTCCTGGAGTCGACATCTTTTAGTGTGTGTTCTAGCGTCTGTTTTTTTGCTAATGTTATGGCCCGGAATGTAGTTGAAATACCTACTGGGGAGATATCCGGACAGGGGGATATCCG
Source organism: Corbicula japonica (assembly GCA_038501625.1). Lineage (NCBI taxonomy): Eukaryota > Metazoa > Mollusca > Bivalvia > Venerida > Cyrenidae > Corbicula > Corbicula japonica. The sequence continues at coordinate 1,912,145 of JAZAYU010000116.1, forward strand.
GACAGGCAGAAGGATAGACAGATACACAAGGCGATCACTAGTATTTGTACCCTGACACTCCTGGATCGGGAAAATAAAAATTATTCTATCATAATGTGTACAAAAACACTTTATTGATTATTTAAACGTGTCAAGTAAAATCATAGCAAAATCTTGACCATACATTTTGGATTCATCCCAAACGATGGTATGTATATGGCGGTGAAAATGGAACTTTTAATGCGGTATTTTTTTATTAATACCATTCCATCTTCAGCGGCGTATGGTCCCCAGATAAAAGAATGAGTTTGTCCTTAACGAGAAAACAATGAGCGGAACATAAAATAGACCATTTACACGGGATCTTGGAATACAAATTTTGCATATCACAGACAACACCTAAAACCGTTACTCTTATGTTAAGTACTTGCCAAATAGGTGTTGGGATGGAAGAATATACTCACGACAAATAATACTTTTAATCAACTGAGAATATTGAAAATATTACCGTTGAAAGTGGATACTTTCTATGTTTGTTCATTGTATTTTGGTTATTTATAAGCGCCTTTATTGAAAATTATTTAAAAACAATACCTTTGAATGATTGACTGATTTATCCCTTTTTTATGATTGGTTTTGGAACTATGTTTTGACGTTTTTTGATGCAAATATTTCAGTTTCCGTCTACTCTAATGGTCGTTACTGAAGTCAGCCAGCTTCAGCTGGCTAATAAAAATTTAAAAAACTTAGATACATTGAGCGCTTTAGCGCTGCGACGTTACCGAAAATTGGTGTACAAAAGCTAGAAATTAGTAAATCATTCTCAATAACGATGACTAATTAATGGAGAATTTCTTTAGAATTACGAATCTTTTTATTTAAATTTTCTTACTTTTTTGCAAATAAATTGTTTTTATTATTTGAACAATCAATAAAAATTGTTCTTCTGTTCCAGCTAAACCGTTTGAATGCATAAAGGGAAGTAATAACACCGTTGGACTAGTACGCTAACGCGAGAGTAACAGCTTTCAAAACACAGCCTATTTTTTGTCGTTATTCGGCGTTATTCGGCGTTAGCTGTCTAAGCTCACTTTTGACCTAGTTTTTCGACCAATGAAATGTTGTAAATAAAACTCGTATTCTATTATTATGCAGCGGGAAAATGAAATGAACTATTTCGATTGGCAGCTATTTACACCAGAGAGGCATCTAGCAGGGCGGAGAGGTATCTATTTGGATTTTTATTATTATGCAGCGGGAAAATCAAATGGATTTTTTCGATTGGTTTTTAGTGGGTGTTGTTTACGATTACCGTAACGATTTTTATATTTTGTGTAAGTATTTACCTGGCACTTACATGTTCGAGCATTTTCGTTTTTAAAAGCGATAATTGTATTGGAGAAAAACATATTTACGATTTAAATAACCAATAAGTCAATATTGATGGCTTAAATACAATTTTATATGGAATATTCTTGGGTGTCAGGTAAACACTTGCGTATTGCGTACAATACTAAGTCTTCTTCTTGACTGTGTGGGGAGGCTGTTTTTTCTGAATGTGGAAATTCCTGATATACATATTTCACTTTTTTAATCGACTTATTATCACCGTATGAAATTGTTGCAACAGCTTCAACATTTGTTTTGAAAGACACTTTCAATAAATTTATGAGTTGTCATGATTCGGTCGCTTAATCTCTGGGTCATTTTAAGAAGGCAGGGAGGGTTTGTCAACAGCTATAACAAGTCAAATAAAATAACTGAACTGTGTCTGCTTCGCCTCTATATTTCTTTCTTTCTTATATACATGTATATATAAATCTTTTCCATCAACGCCGTTTATCTTTTTTAAAGATATTTCTTGTTAAAAAAATAACCCTAAAAAGATTATAATGACACTCATCTGATACAATAAAGATATTAAAGCAGAGGTATTTTCTTGAGGTGATTGAAAAATATTCGGATATGTATTGGCTGGAATAGTGGCTTCAATTTAGGAAAGGGACTATGATTTAATCTGTTAAACCCATGGATTGAGTAATTATTGTGCTAACTGCATGCCACAGACGGATGTTACAAATGATATAATTTATACAAATTATTTATTATTTCACGTATTATAATACGTTTTCTTCGTACAAACTATTTCATCAAACTCTAGAGTACGAGTGGTAGAACAAACTACTTGTATATTCGAATCGACATAAAACGAACATAACATGAACAATTTTCAAATTCTAAACAATATTAAAGTCGGTGATCTATGTGTCCATCGTTTAACATTATTAGTATAGTCTGCGATATATTCCATTTAAAATCTCATCTATATTACTGATCAGACCGGTTTATCAACACCTATTAAGGGCTCGCCACACTCCTCCCAATCATATTCATCGATAAAAAAGAAAATTATCGAAATCTCAATAACGGCAAAATGCCGTCAAATGAAACTTTGCACAAATGAATGTTATTAATGTATCTTTACTTTGCAGATGGTAAGACACGTAAGAACAGTAAAGAAAAATAGCGAGATCTAAAAATTCCCTCAACTTCTATTTACATATATTCACAAAAACTAAACAACACAGAACATCATTTGAAATACCCACATGAGTAATATGATACTGACAACAATTTATTATATCCTCGTGACTTACATATGTAAACTTTACGAGATATTAGTATAATTGTGTTTGACCTTCAATTTTCCGTTCGCTTCCTGGTCGCGTAAACGGATGACAATCACTGATTTCTCTTTTAGAAGTTGAAAGTTTTTTACAGTACACAACATTTTCTTGTCAGTAACATTGCACTCACATGGGAATTTAAAATTATGTTTTGTATCGCTTTGTTTTTGTGAATTAATGTAAATAGAATTTTAAGGAATTTTAAGGTCTAGCTTGTTTTCTTTAGTATTCTTACGTGTCTTACTGTATGCAAAATCAAGATACATTAGTAACATTCATTTTTTGCAAACTTTCATTGAACGCCGTTTTGCCATTATTGAGATTTTGATTATTTTTTTGTTATCGATGAACAAGATTGGGAGGAGTGTGGCAATGCCTTAACGATCCAAAATTAAATAAATATAATTATAATTTATCACATATTCAGAACATTTCGGAAGGATTTAGTGAACTATTATTAGTAGTTTCGATTTTAACTTTTTCCCCGTACTTCGGCCGGGAAAAGATCCCGGGGAGCCCTTGTGGCAGGCGAGCATTCCACCACTGAACCACCGTTGCCCGATGTTGTGTAGATTTGTTTGTCACTTTACCGTAACCCTTCAGCATAGACATAATAATATTATTAAAAGTGTTTAAGATGGAGTGTGCACCATATTCAAAACTGTTTTCTGAATATTGAGAAAACGTCAGCCAACTGCTAATGAAAGCTCTCAAATACCGATCAACGGTCGCATCGCAAAGGACGGTGTTGTAATGTTTGATCAGTCTCGTATTTCACACCGTGCCCAATCGTTACAATCCGGGGTTCCGGCGTTCCCCAAAACGAAAGTTGATCTCCGTTTTACCCTAGTTGGCGTAAAATGACCTCTATCTACCAGCCAAGACTTCCGAAACGTTAAACAAGTTTTGTATCGGGTACAGGAGAGATCAGTTACTAGACTAGCACATGAAAAAGGCGAATACATATATGCGAAAATGTTTAAAACATGAGTTTTGCGGACCCACTGTCGACTTTTTCAGCAAATTTCGGAGGTTTCACCGAATGATTGAGAAAACGATAGAAATGTGGAGGAAATCGACCAGTGAGCATTATAGCCAATTCCTAGGATATCATCCTGCACTAGGTTGTTTTCTCTGGAAATATTTAAAAGTATATACAAACAACGATTTCTCTCAAATATCAACAAATTACATATCGGATATTCCGGGATCCTACGCGACTTTGCCGTTTTCGCAAGGTAACGATTGGGCACGGTGTATTTTACCAAAAATGATATTGTCATATAAGAATGTTGATAAAAATAACCTGGTTTTTAAGTTAAAGAAAACGGGATTTTTGATGCCATGTCCAAATGAAATTTTAATAAAAAAAACTAATTATTTAAGTTTTAACATAATGTTTTTTTAGTCCCGTATTTAAAGCAACAAATTATCATTTCATTTAACAATATTGATTACTTTAGCATGAGAGTTAAAATAAACGAGGTTTTAAAAGTGTTTTTATGCCTAAGGCTCAACAATTTTGACATTAAGTTAACGTGGCAGTCAATGATGGATTAAAAAATATAAAAAGCATAAGCCTATGATGTGAGCATCGGTGGTTCAGTGGTAGTATGCTCGCCTGCCACGCGGGCGGCCCGGGTTCGATTCCCGGCCGATGCACTTTTTGCAACGCACAAGAACATACACGTTGAGTATTTTGTTATGTCGAAAGCCTCGACAATCTATGTAAACCGTTAAAATTAGTTTCTTGAGCATGTAATATTCCAACGTGACTAAATTTGAATTCCAGTTTCTTACAAGCAGTTACCGCAGGCTGTTCGGTAGAGAGGAAATAACGGCCAAGTCAGGATTATCGTACAATTTGATGTGTTAAAACGGTACTTAATTGTTCGGTGTGTATGAAACACTTTAAGAACGATTAAATATTTATGGAATTCGTACATTTTTCGAGCTTATTAGTATAAAGTTTTAAAATGATACTTGAATTGAATTAACTCAATTAAACCAGTACTTGTTTCAGTCACCATATAGAATAATGGATTTGTCCTAAATCAGAAAACTCAACCGAATATGTATCTGAGACTATGAAGCATTTGGATCAAAAACAATGCCAAGACAAATATTGAAAAGCTCGAGGTATAATTATATCAGGTGATTGAACACTATCCAAACCTATACTGATCAGGCTGGGATATTGCAATGACTGATACGAATAACCCGAAATAATGCAAAAAATCAATATCTATGTTTATTATAAACAAACAATGGTTTTAATAGAAATATAAACATTCACGAATGTGGCTCAAAGTCAGACACGTATCCGTGTCTTTAATATTTTATTATATTGCATGTAGAACGTTTTTATTAACATACACTGCTCAAACTTTCTAAGTGCACGCAAAATAAATATTGATTTTCCGAATTATTTAATTGAATTTTTCAAAATACTGTAAGTAACAATGAAGGAGTATCAGTATCTTATTAACCCACACAAGCAAATATGAATCTGCTTAGCGCAATTAATAAAAAAACACGTTTACTCACTGGTACAGGGAAAACAATTCTCAAGTAAATAATCATTGCATCCGCTATCAATTGTGATCATTTGCTCATCTTTGTATCATCAAAATTTAATGAAAATCTATAGAAAATGTTATGGTTTGTCATTCCATTGCACCAAAATAACCTCCAGTAGCTTCGTAATGGTCTGCTGGGTACGATGAGCCAACATACTCTACTTTATATTTCATCCATAACGTGTTAATGTGGATGTCAAGGGGAAATTCTTTTTCCCTCGCATTGGCTTGTGCCAAAAATTTGTGTGTTGTCTAGCGATTTGGAACGATGCAAATCTCTATGATACGAGTAGATGTGAAACAGCCTTTCCGAAAAAAAATGTATTTATTTCGATAAAATAGAGCGGTAATTCGGACAGATTTTTACTATTTATTACCCAAAATCACGTGATTTTCGAATAATTCGATTTTGAAGTTTAGTTGATTTCTTTTAATTTAAATTTTAGAGTTTAAATAAGTGGGCACTTATCAAACAAATGCAATTATAAAATTTTCGTTTTTACTTTATTTTACGTAAATATTTAATGACGTAAGAGAATAACGGCAACGTTCAACGTAAGCAACGGTATTAATCAAGAAACTAATATCATTTTTATTTTGTCTTATTATGATAAAATATGAAAAAAATAAGGCATTTCTTTTGCATTTACGAATAACATCAGGTTTTTTTATAACAAATTTAAAGTTGTGCCAGTTAAGAGCATTTTGACGGTACTTTCGTTTTCTTCAGTCCTCAAACGTTCCATTGTTATAAAATGTTTGTGTGTTTTTTAGATTGTCCGGCGTCGATGAACATGTGGAAAACAAAATTGGTGGTAAAAAATCAATTTCAATTTCCGCACGGGGATAAATAGCGTATGCCGACGTCGATGACGTAATACGTAAAACAAATGCACACTCAAATTATAATTAATATTTTTAAATCATATTTAACAAATTTTATGCTTTTTTAATTAAGATAATTTTACTTTAAGATATTTAACATTGAAATGTGTGCACTTAGAACTTTTGACAAGTGTAGACAATTATTACTTTTGTCCTGTTTAAAAATACTTTGTCTCATGAACAATAGTTGTTTTGTTTTAAGTAAGCTCTAAGGTTTTACCTGTATCCACTATTTCCCTGGGAAAATTACTAAAAGAACAACAAACATAGGGCTAACGTAGTCACACATACTTACATTTCATTTGCAAACACTATAACTGAAGGCATGCCTATTGATGAAAAAAAACAATTAAAACCGTCAGAGAATTAAAACAATTTATCTTAAATACAATAAGAGTAAGAACACGCAATTACACCATTCGCCACGTTTAACGATTAGACTTAAGTAACTGGATGATTTTGATTACTTCTGGTACGTTGAGCTGTTGACGCTTTGTAGAGACATACAGATACAACGATATTTATAGCAAACAGACTTCCGGAAACAACAAGCAGGGGGATCCACCACGTGACACACCACGTGCTGATCTGCAGTTTCGCACGATGACATTCAGCGTTCGTTATTTTCCACTTCTCTAAAACTGTATTGTTTTTATCAGTGGCGTAGCTACTATAAGGCCCTGTAGTCCCGGGCCTACAAGTTGAACAAGAAAATTACATTTTTAAAGTCCCCAAAATACAATAAAACAGAAGGGGTTGGTAGCGGTTTTCTCCTTTTTATCTCAACTTGTTTGCGGCTTCTGAGGGGCGACCCACCCCCCACCCCAACATACACACATAACCCCCTTGCAAACCTGCAACGCCTGAAAGAAATAAACATTTGATTTATTCGAAGTAAAGCGTTTGGCATTTTGACATAATTCCTTTTCTGTGAAAAACGGAAAAGTGTCCCCTTCTTGAAGTTGATAAAAATAATTTGGGACGAGGATGATGATGGTGATGATGAATATTAACTTTCCTTGTGAATCAAAAGTGGTAGTCCGCTGTTTTCAAACTGAGTCAGATCATTTTAATTTGTCACTCTTTTTTTCTGAGTACTTATTAATAATGTTTCAAATAAGACCGTTAACAGGTTAAGAGATTCAAGTTTCAAATTTATTGGCAATATCGGCAAATTATTGCCTTTTGCCATTTACAAGATCACAAATATGGCAAAGACAAGTTACAGTTTACAAATAGTAAACAAAGCATGTTCAACATATAATACAAGAGTGCATGCAGACAGGATACAACAAACAAAACAAAACAATAAATAATTATAAATGTAGGGTAATTGATCGCAAAATGAATACGTCCATAAAAATTGCTATTCCCAATTGTTACATGTATATTCAACATACAAAAGAACATACATGCAGGTAAAATACAAGACAACAAAATAGTTATACCTGAAGATAATGTTTGTAAAATTTAAGACAAAATTTAACTTCCCCTTTCTTTGCTTATGTAACAGATAGGGGAAGATGGGTTAACATTTTGGAATATGACATCATGACGTTACTTTATAAACAAACGAACATATTTTAGTCTTATCATCGACACCTAAATTTATATAAGAAAGACATATTTTAGATTGTGGATGATTTATTCCGACGTGATATTTGTCAGAATAAATAAACATTATTTAACTTCATAAATCGTTCGTTCTTTTTAATGATCGTGTTTTGCAGCTTACTCGCACATAATAGTGTAACGATACAATATTCTGATGAGCAGAGCGTATGCATATTGCCCTGTTACAGCATAAATTTGTCAAGCGCCCGGGCGACATAGCATTTCTTATACCCTCCAAATGCAAAGTTAATTCTTCTTGAAAAGGAATAGCCCCTTACGGGGCTAAAACCGGATATTGTCCACTGACAGCTCTTCCAATGCAACGGCTTCGCAGCGGAGAGGGGGCGGCCGTATTGAAATATACAAGCCAATGAAAATCATTGCTACAAAATCAAAAATGCTGCCCCACAATTCCAATTATTGTCCATATATATCATTTTATTGTCCATATTTTTTATTGTCCATATATATTATTTTACTTCATAAATATGTTTTTACCTCTTAAATATTTTTAGAACATAAATATATTTTTACCTCATGAACATTCTTTTAACACAAAAATTACAAACTAAAAACGCCTTACCCACTTCAGCAGCTAACAAAGCCATCCCCGCCCTCCGCAAACACACAAATCAGGAACAGCAGCTAATACAGCCATCCCCGCCCTCCGCAAACACACAAATCAGGAACAGCAGCTAACACAGCCATCCCCGCCCTCCGCAAACACACAAATCAGGAACAGCAGCAAATACAGCCATCTCCTAACTCTGCAAACACACAAATCAGGAACAGCAGCTAACATATCCATTCCCGCCCTCCGCGTGACACAAATCAGGAACAGCAGCTAACACAGCCATCCCCGCCCTCCGCAAACACACAAATCAGGAACAGAAGCTAACATAGCCTTTCCGCCCTCCGCGTGATACAAATCAGGAACAGCAGCTTACACAGCCATCCCCGCCCTCCGAAAAGACACAAATCAGGAACAGCAGCTAACACAGCCAACCCCGCCCTCCGCAAACACAAAAATCAGGAACTGCAGCTAACACAGCCATCCCCGCCCTCCGCAAACACACAAATCAGGAACAGCATCTAACATAGCCATCCCCGCCCTCCGCGTGACACAAATCAGGAAAAGCAGCTAACACAGCCATCAAAGCCCTCCGCAAACACACAAATCAGGAATAGCAGCTAACAAAGCCATCTACGCCCTCCGCAAACACACAAATCAGGAACAGCAGCTAACACAGCCATCCCCGCCCTCCGCATACACACGAATCAGGAACAGCAGCTAACACAGCCATCTCCGCCCTCCGCAAACACACAAATCAGGAACAGCAGCTAACACAGCCATCCCCGCCCTCCGCAAACACACGAATCAGGAACAGCAGCTAACACAGCCATCTCCGCCCTCCGCAAACACACGAATCAGGAACTGCAGCTAACACAGCCATCCCCGCTCTCCGCAAACAAACAAATCAGGAACAGCAGCTAACACAGCCATCCCTGCCCTCCGCAAACACACAAATCAGGAACAGCAGCTAACACAGCCATCTCCGCCCTCCGCAAACACACAAATCAGGAACAGCAGCTAACATAGCCATTCCCGCCTTCCGCAAACACACAAATCAGGAACATCAGCTAACATAGCCATTCCCGTCCTCCGCGTGACACAAAACAGGAACAGCAGCTAATACAGCCATCCCCGCCCTCCGCAAACACAAAAATCAGGAACTGCAGATAACACAGCCATATCCGCCCTCCGCAAACACACAACAGGAACAGCAGCTAACACAGCTATCCCTGCCCTCTGCGTGACACAAATCAGGAACTGCAGCTAACACAGCCATCTCCTCCCTCCGCAAACACACAACAGGAACAGCAGCTAACACAGCCATACCCGCCCTCCGCAAACATACAAATCAGGAACTGCAGCTAACACAGCCATCCCCGCCCTCCGCAAACACACAAATCAGGAACAGCAGCTAACACAGCCATCCCCGCCCTCCGGAAACACACAAATCAGAAACAGCAGCTAACACAGCCATCTCCGCCCTCCGCAAACACACAAATCAGGAACAGCAGCTGACACAGCCATCTCCGCCCTCCGCGTGATACAAATCGGGAACAGCAGCTAACACAGCCATCCCCGCGCTCCGCAAACACACAAATCAGGAACTGCAGCTAATACAGCTATCTCCGCCCTCTGCAAACACACAAATCAGGAACAGCAGCTAACACAGCCATCCCCGCCCTCTGAAATCACACAAAACAGGAACAGGAGCTCACACAGCCATCCCCGCCTTCCGCAAACACAGAAATCAGGAACTGCAGCTAACACAGCCATCTCCGCCCTCCGCGTGACACAAATCAGGAACAGCAGCTAATACAGCCATCTCCGCCCTCCGCAAACACAAAAATCAGGAACAGCAGCTAATACAGCCATCCCCGTCCATTGCAAACACACAAATCAGGAACAGCAGCTAATACAGCCATCCCTGCCCTCCGCAAACACACAAATCAGGAACAGCAGCTAGCACAGCCATAACCGCCCTCCGCAAACACACAAATCAGGAACAGCATCTAACACAGCCATCTCCGCCTTCTGCAAATACACGAATCAGGAACTGCAGCTAACACAGCCATCTCCGCCCTCCTCGTGACACAAATCAGGAACAGCTGATAACCCAGCCCTCCGCAAACACACAAATCAGGAACAGCAGCTAACACAGCCATCCCCGCCCTCCGCAAACACACAAATCAGGAACAGCAGATAATACAGCCATCCCCGCCCTCCACAAACACACAAATCAGGAACAGCAGCTTACACAGCCATCCCCGCCTTCCGCATACATACAAATCAGGAACAGCAGCTAACATAGCCATCCCCGCCCTCTGCAAACACACAAATCAGAAACAGCAGCTAACACAGCCATCCCCGCCCTCCGCAAACACACAAATCAGGAACTGCAGATAACAGAGCTATTCCCGCCCTCCGCAAACACAAAAACCAGGAACAGCAGCTAACACAGCCATTTCAGCCCTCCGCAAGCACACAAATCAGGAACAGCAGCTAACACAGCCATCCCCGCCCTCCGCAAACACACAAATCAGGAACAGCAGCTAACACAGCCATCCCCGCCCTCCGCAAACACACAAATCAGGAACAGCAGCTATCACAGCCATCCCCGCCCTCCGCAAACACACAAATCAGGAACAGCAGCTAACACAGCCATCCACGCCCTCCGCAAACACACAAATCAGGAATAGCAGCTAACATAGCCAGTCCCGCCCTCCGCAAACACACAAATTAGGAACAGCAGCTTACACAGCCATCCCCGCCCCCTCCCCCACCCCCACCTCCGCAAACACACAAACGCACGCTACCATATACACAGTAGAAACCTAAACGACCGCACATGTTCAGTATACAAATCACTGATAGTTGGTGGCTGGTTGTTGAGACAAACCTGAGTCTTATCTTATATAAATGTAAATTCATATTTTCCATGTGTTGCTTTATTTCTCTGATGTACGCCGACTACAAATTTGACATACTCGCTCCGCTGCACGTACCAAGAATTAGTGTTACCGTTATTATGTTACATGCACGTGCTTATTTGTTGATTTGATTTATGATAAATGCAGCGTTTCACGGGCTTTTTGTAACTGTACCATTTATCATTTATGACAAATAATCAAATTTTCGGCTGCCACCAGGTGAAACGCATTTACTAAGTTTACTGTATTGTAAGACAACAAAAGTACTGGGGACTTTTTACAGTGTAGCCGCCGTTTCCAAACACTTTTCGGGACATTTAACGTTTTGTCCAATCTACCCTGCACCAAAATAAGGGACAAAATTGCAATAGTTTGACATCAGTTTTCTACCCTTTCTACAGGGCTTGAGAGACCTTTCACTTGTTCAGTTTTAACGTATTAATCTCATCGTGAAAGCCCCTCCTTTATCACGGTTTAGTTTCAAAGCATCGCCATTATAGGTTTTAATGGTTCATTATGGCAAGTTCAATAAAAAGCCATATTAACGAAATAAAACGTATGAGTACGGGTGGTCTAAGATAGGTTAGGGTTGAATAGCAAGGACAAGTATTCTGCACAACTGGTGTATTCCTACATGCATTTAATATAGGATCCCGGTATGTTCCGTGTATTTTCGAGGATATACATTGATGCGGTTTGGTACCGGCTTTGAGTCCGGACAACTTGGTAGGGTCTAAAATTTACCATTTTACATGAGCCGGTTGCATTTGTCTTAGACTCTTGCTCAGTTTGAGAAACATAAAAAGATGACCGACCTAGTATCGTATGCTGCTTACCAAGCAGTTTATGAGTTGATCCTCTCGCCATTACTATTATAACAGGCTAAATTATTCATGTATGATCTTGCATATCATTTTCTACACATTATACATTACATGTATCATTTTTTGAAACATGTCCAATGATACCGTTTTTGCAGGTTCTTCTATCATTTCGACACAGTGATGTAATGGTGAGTTGTTCTTATAACCGTATTTCCTGGACATGTGTAACGAAATACCTACAGTAGAACGTCAGTTACAAAAGGGAAAAGTGTAATTCTGTATATCATTTGTATATCGCCAGTTGTAGTACAGGGCTTTAAAGGTGTAGTTTGAAGTCGGTATTTAAGACCTTACTTGTAGATAATTTCAGTCATTACATATTTTATGTGTTCCAAATCTCTCCCCTTATATGGTTTCTACAAGTTTACAGTCTTCAAAATGGCAAATAAATTTGTTTCAGAAAGAAAACATTTAGACAAAATCAAAATGATCTGTTATATAAATTCCAGAAAACTTTAGACCATCATATAATAGAGATATGTGTCGTTACAGACTTGTAACGTAAAAATTTTCTCTGTAAAATTCCGCATCAAAGAATGCTGTGTCTTTTTCTCTCCATTTTCTTTAAGTTATCTTAATATCGCTGATGTTGATATAAGTACGGGCTGAAATAGGAAACGCACGATTGGTTTGGTGCGCCATGCGTCAAAAAATGTAAAAAAACAACAACAATCGAATCTGATTTCACACTAAATTAAATGATAACTTTAGCAAACACGTGTGAATGTTAAAAAAGACTTTTTTCGAATCTAAAAAAACATTTCGTTGATGTATTTGTTTAAAATATTGAAACAACCTTTATTCGTAATGAATCTAGGCCAGAATGATTCGAATCCGCATAACCAGGTCCATAATGGGAATTAAGAACTACACAATATGTGACGATCGATGCTAATACATAATGTTATTTCATTATTGCAAGTAAATCGGTGTACGAACTGTGGTCTTTCAAATCATGTTAGAGAGGACTGTAGACGAGCATGTGACAAGACACGGCGTTATGAGCGGCGGCGTCCAGCAAGTAACAGCAGCGAAAATAGAAGAAACAATTATCATTAGAAATACAAAGACAATGTACTACAGACGCTTGAAATACATAATAGCTATAGTGCTCTCTCAGGTATTTGCAACAGTTGTAATGAATTTCCATGTACATGTAATTCAAACAATTCATACGGTACTTCCAAACCCTTATTAAATATTCATTATAATAAATGTCAAAATAGCAAACTTAAAGTAAAAACAAACTGCAGGTCATCTGAATGTTTATCTGTAAATAATTGTTTTAATACTTGTTCTCAAACAAATGATGTAACTCCACTTGCATTTTCTAAACATGGATTTCATGTCGTTAATTTGAACATTAATCACCTACTTTCTAAATTAGATCAACTAAAAATGTTGGTATATAGATCAAATAATATTGATTTAATAGGAGTATGCGAAACCTTTCTAGATCATGAAGTTGATAACGAAATCATTTCTGTTCCGAATTTTATTATCGAGCGAAAAGATCGTGATTGTACAAATATTAGTAAAACGTCCGGGGGTGGGATAGTTTTATACATAGCTGATCATCTACACTATACACGTAGGCTTGACTTAGAAACTGATGATGTTGAGAGCCTATGGGTAGAGGTAAGGATTAAAAGTATCAAGCCAATTCTTGTTTGCTCTGTATACCGACCACCGTGGGGTCCAGTTAGTTGGAGTGAATGTTTTGAAAGGCAGATTGAAACCGCGTCAATGTGTAATCTTGAAATGTATATACTTGGTGACTTTAATATAAATTGTTGCACTGACACCGACTCTATTACAAACCAAGCATGGGCACAGTGCATAAGAAATCATGATTAATGTCAACTTATTAAAAACCACACTCGCGTAACTAAATCGTCAGCATCTATTATTGATCATTTATATGCCCGCAACTGTGATATTAATTGTGTTGAATCTTTTGTAGCTCAAGTTGCGATTAGTGATCACTATCCAATTTGTTTTACAAGATGCGTACAAGGTAGTAACAATACAAAACTAACACATACTGAAATTACTTAATAAAATCGATCTTTTCGAAAGTTTTCTGAAACAGACTTTTTAAGTGATTTACAAAAGTCATTGTCAGATTTTTCAATATCCAGCAACCCTGATGATGAATTTCAAAGATGGACTGCCACTTTTATGTATGTATTCAATTGTCATTCAATAGAATTATCCCAAGTAATGGTTCACTTGACAAATTGGAAGAATTTGTGAATGCAAGAGTTCCAAATTTCATTTACTTTACTATTCCTTTTATTAAAGAAAATGACGTTTTGAATTTTTTACGAAAACTAGACATAACAAAAGCAACTGGTCTAGATGGACTAAGTCCGAAATTACTTAAACTATCTGCGAATGTTATAGCTACAAGTATTACAAAGTTAATTCATAACTGTATTATTAATACTGCATTTCCTAACTCCCTTAAACATGCCAAAGTTTTTCCGAGTATTAAAACCGGTGACAAATCCAATCCTACTTATTATAGACCAATATTGATACCTCCCGTAACATCAAAAATATTTGAACGACACATAGTGAGACACCTTTTGTCTTTCCTTAATAAGTACAACTTAATTAACGAAGGACAATCGGGGTTTAGACAGTTACATTCATGTCAAACGGCCCTTGTTAAAATAATTGATAACTGTATAGGAAATATGAATGCTGGTGAATTAACCGGGGCAATATTTTACGACCTCAGGAAAGCATTTGAATTAGTTGATTTCCAGCTGCTTTTAAATAAACTTAAGATTTACAAAATCTCTGACATTGCTGTCGATTTTTTCACGGTTTAGTTTCCTTTAGTTTTTTTCTTTTTTTCAATTATATTATGAGAATGTATGTATGTATAAATGTAAATTTGTAACTATTTGTACTTGTTTTTAAGAGGACCATATGTAAGAATGGCTATGCCAAATATGTTATCCTCTCAAAATAAAGAATTTATTATTATTATTATTATTATTATTATTATTATTATTATTATTATTAAATATATTTATATTCATTAAAACAGGATATACTAGTAGTTGAAAGTCGAGGACTTTAAACAGCAAAATAGCGAGGATGAGCTATAGAGAAACACGGCTAGGACTAAAGTGTCAACGCGTTAACAGCGCAAACGCGTCAACCGAAATTCATTTTTATCAACTGATCTTTCTTTCTCTCTATCAGCTGTCGCATTCTACCTCATGCCCTTTCTGTTAAGTGTTCTATTCTATCAATTGTCTTTTGGCAAATTGTCGTGCACCGACAACATAGTGTATTATTTCAATCCGGAACATGTCGAGTAAGTGCATGTAATAGATACTCTCGCGATTTGAAAACTGTGAGTGGGGAACATAAATATTAAAATGTTAAAATATAATTTGTAAAACATTTAGTGCACACATCACGAGAAATTCAAGGAAAAAATCCTATTGACATCTAACACAAGCAAGGACAATCATACGATCCTCGTTTCATGTGTTCTGACTCGCTTAAATCAAACGAAGATTAATTCAATGATTAAATGCGTAAGCATACACTTTGTATACCGCGTTAGTATATATTGTGAAATACACATTCGGAACTGTCCTTTTTCTCCAGGGCTGTGTGTCTCTTTGTTTCAGGGCTTCGCGGTGGGGCCACTAGTTAGTGCTCGTTTACTCATCTTGTATTCATTGTACATCTAAGAGAGATGAAGCGATTATACATGTTTATGGTTTTGCTAACATGCTCCTTGGGTGGCGTAATGAAAAAAGTTTTTTTTTCTTAGAAAGTCAAGTTCTTTTCAAAATAAAAATTAGACCATATCATTGCAAGCACCAGTCTTAATAATTTGTAGCATATATAATTAATATCATACAAATTAAAAAGATAAACAAAGATGAATTTTACAGGTAAAAGCGTTTGCATTCATTCGCGACACAGAATACCATTATTATCAAAAGTAACATGTGCAAAGCCTTATCAATAACTAACTGCAATAGTTGTTGAAATAATACCCCCTTAAGTCTACTTTCGGTTCAAGGAAAAAATCATTTTGATGTATCTTTTCAAACACTCGACATTAATAATTACTAGCAGACCAACTAAAGTGAAGAAATTTAGTGTCCTGTGATTGTATTTAAGTTAGGATGCTCAAATTATTATAAAAAATGCTTTATTTACATAGAACTAATTAACGTTTGAACGAAAACTCTGGAATCGCTGCATAAAACATTTAGAAAAAAATGATACAAATAACAATTATTTACAATATTTTGCGATCATCTGTCAAAATAATGTTAGGAATTTTAAGTAGTACAGCAAAATGTTTGACCATCAAACCGAAAGTAGACAGGACGAGAGACTTTATCTTATTTCTTGAGAACCCTTAAATTATTTGGACGAATTGCCACAACATATTGTAGATCAGCATATACTTATTGCGATTTATTGTCCATGAATTTCAGAGTTCTCGTTCTCGTTCAAACGGGGATTTCTTTTGTTTTGGTATGTGCTTGTTAATTAGAACATGAATACGACTTAACTGAGCATGCAAGCATTAGAACATCCTTAAATAAATACTTTTCTTCACTAAAATCTAGGTGACAATCCAAAATTCATTTTTGACATTTTAGTCAGTTTCCGCTTATTGCAATGTTTGTTTCCCCTTAACCGTTCATCTAAATATATTTACCAGTAGACAAACAGTAACTCTATCAAATCAAGTTTGAACAGTGTCTACTTACACCAGATTTCTGTTTTATACAATACGATTTATTACACAAAATACTTAGTAATTGTTTTGGACTTCTCCATGTGGACGCTTATAACAGGTGTTGACTGGAAGGTTACATGGTTTGGTCGCGTCTCTAATGACACTCATAGGAAACGATACGTGTGGCTACATTTTAAAAGCTAATAAAACTGATGAAAACTTGCTTTCAAATATCCTACAACCGCTTAACTTATCATCTTTCACAGACAGGCGCTTGGTCAGATTGTTATTTCGACGTAGGAGAACTATAACCACTATCAGCACTGCAAGCACTATGTGACCTACGACCACACACACTGAAAGCAAACACGGTAAACGCTGTCATGATACTTTATAAATCTAAGACGACCGACAGAGGCCGCCAGTGGCACCACCAAGACAGAAAACAAACACGGTCATCGTTGTCATGGTACTATATGAGACCACCGACTGAGGCCGCCACTGGCATCACCCACACTGGAAGCCTGGAAGCAAACACGGTAAACGCTGTCATGATACTTTATAAATCTAAGACGACCGACAGAGGCCGCCACTGGCACCACCCAGACTGAAAACAAACGCGGTCATCGTTGCCATGGTACTATATGAGACCACCGACTGAGGCCGCCACTGGCATCATCCACACTGAAAGCAAACACGGTCATCGTTGTCATGGTACTATATAACTCTGAGACCTCCCACAAAGGCCGCCACTGGCACCACCCAGACTGAAAGTTTTTTCCAGCGATTTCGACTGTTTAATGCAAACCATGAACATGTGAAAAAATAACACTGAAAACTGAAACTACCGCAACCGTTTTATCTACGACAATAAAGCGGCGTTACGGCCAAAACGAGGTTCCCTTTATCTTATATTCGGCACTTATTTTCGTGCTATAGAAACGATATCATATGAAGTTAATGTAACAAGATTTAACCTGGAACGCCTGAATCTGGCTGAGACAAGGTTGTTCCCAATGTTGTCGTCCCTTCTGTCGTTGTACCGTCTGTGGTAACCGTTGGCGACCACGTGATCGGGAGGGCAAGATCAACTGTGACATGTCAGACAACAGTCCAGTCGGCGTTGCTTAGTAGGCCATACCCACAACACTGTACTGAGCAACTATAAAAAAGGTCACATTATCTAGGCCTTTCCAAGCAAATGTCAATACTTCCATAGTCATGTAAAAATAAAATATATATACCACCATCTGACTTCTAAGAGCCCTTTCCATCAGAGTTTGTTTATTCCACCAAATTAAATGTTGCTGGTGTTAGCATGTCCTTCCATGATGAAATGTTGCTGGTGTAAGCATGTCCTTCCATGATGAAATGTTGCTGGTGTAAGCATGTCCTTCCATGATGAAATGTTGCTGGTGTAAGCATGTCCTTCCATGATGAAATGTTGCTGGTGTAAGTATGTCCTTCCATGATGAGTTAACAGATAAGCCACATTGCCCTGATAAAAGATGCTAACAGCTGATATAAATCAGCACCTTAAACAGGAATATATCACTCTCTGTTATAATAAAAGCTACACAAGTCCTTTCCATCCATTTCTGTTAATTCTGTCAAACTGTAAACTTGGTTGTGTTCTCTGCATCTGCAAAACCTATTGATAATACATAAGTTAAATATACTACTCTCATGAAAAGTATTACATGTAGTAATGTTTTAGAATTATAGACACAGAATAGAATTGACTATTTTCTTAAACACAAAATTTTCCTCTGCTTTTTCAAGGGCTTGGAACCTTCTTGTGCAGCTGTTTTGTCACATTAGCACTGAAAATATTTGCCAAATGAGACTAAATAGCATACAAGGCAGCATAAAATTTTGGGTTTTGATGAGATGATAATTGATGAATGTCTAAATATGTATTTATTTTAGTAAGCTATGCCATAATGGAGCAGTCCATTTTTCAATTGCTCTTCTTAAGTATTTATGTAAGTAAGATAATCAAAATGGAGCAGTCCATGTTTCAGTTGCTCTTTTTAAGTTTTTTTCTTCATCCATTTGCTGTTTTATGTTTTTTCTCCATTCTTCGAATGTTATTTTTTCTGAAAGTTGGCAATAGATTTTAAACATGTAGGATTTATGGGTTGTCGATTTTTTTCTTTTTTTTCCACATTTGCTGCATTTTATGAAATCAGGAGTCTTGTAGGGTCTTTATTTCTTTAAATTAGTTGAAGTTGTTGGTGTAGCTGAAGTTGTTGTTGTTGATTGAGGAATTTCTGCACTTTGGTATCCTGGAAGAACGATTATCTGTTGTTGGTCCATAACGTCAGGATATGTGATCACCTTTGCTTCTGGTGCTTGTGTAATTGGCAAAAGTGATGGATTTGAACTGGCTGGCTCTGGAAAAAGAGTTGACACTTTCCTCTTCCGATTTATCCTCTTGTGTGCCAGCCCAGCAGTACACGGGGTCTCCTCAAATTTGTATTTAGGAGCCTTACTGGCAGGTAGCATTGATGGTTTCTGACGGGCCTCTGGCCAGTCACTTCCTGTCAAAGCTGGCTTTGGCATGTTAAGGCCCTGCAAGAGTACCTTCTGCTCTTGTTCCTGTTCACCCTTGTTGTACCTGAAACACAATTGTTAAATAATGGTCACCAAAACTGATCATGGTAAAAGGTGCAGATATAAATGCCAGAAGACATTCTGAACACATAAAATTGATAAAATTCTAAGCCTTACTGTATCTTCAGAAACAATTACTAAAAGTAGGGTTGAATAGAAATCTTAGGAATCAATAACCATATTGAGATTCATTTTAAAAAGGACAAAAATATACAATTTCACAGTCATAGATATATTAGTTAATCATTAGAGTAAGCTTCAGCTTTTTCACAATTCCCCCCTTGTTCTTCAATGGTTATATCTAAAAAGTGTTAACTAATATTACTTCTTACCACTGCTGTAGTGTCTTCTTATTTAACAAAGGCAGTTGTATTTCTGTCCTCTGCATGGCCAGTTGTGACTTTAAAATAAGCTGTCTGATGTTGTGAAAGGCCCTGAGTACAAGACGCCATCTGGTCCACACAGTTCCTTCACACTTCTTGTCACCAGAGAAAATTTTCATGAGGAGGTTCAAGTGGCCTCTGTGTACCTGTTGCAATTCGGCCACTGTGCTGGACCTTTGTCTGGTCCAAGGAGAACTCTAAGAAAGCAGAAAAAATAAATCTGTTTCATTAAAGTAACAATGAAGTAGAACATTTCCAGACATACATTGCATTGTAAATTGTAATGTTCTAATGTTTGAATGTCCAAAAAAATCGTTACTGTTTGTTTGTTTGTATGGTTATTTTTAAAGCCAATTTTTAGATGTTTTTGGTCAGTCGACATAACCAGCTTTTCTGGATATCTAACCAGTAATTACCAATTTCTCGGCAAGTGACTGACTACTTATCCCACATGATCTACAGAGAGACAAATGTTCATTAGATACAATGTCCGAGATCAAGATCGCAGAGAAATCCGCGCCCTGCCCAGGGCTGAAGGTTATAAAGCGACCAGTCGCCATTTCAGCCAATCAGATGCTTGAGATTTGAGACTGGTTTCCATGCTCAGTTTTATAACCTTGGGACCAGGAATCGAGAAACTGCTATATTTTGATTACTTATCCAGTGCTCTACCTATTTAGCTAACCAGGCAGGCTTCATTACACTAAATAAACATTTTAATAATTAGCGATATAATAAATAACAACCTTACAAAGTACACAGTTTCAGTAATAAACGAAATTTTATCAGAGTTAATAAATAAAATACACAGAAATGATAATGGTTGAAATACTAACTTAGTTATGCTCTCTACCCCTGGAGCGACATGTTTTTCCCGTCCACCAAACTTCCCTGACCAAGGCTTCTTTTTGAACCTCTTTGGAAAGATGGTCTTTTTCTTGTCAAAGTCAGACAACTGTTCCCAAAGGTAGATAAGGCATCTAACTTTGTCAAAACTGAGAACTCTCTCATCACGTAACTCAACAAGAAACTCAGCAAGGTTAAGTACCATATCACAACCTGGTACATTGTCTGGTCCAAGGACCTGAAATACAGATATATTCAATATGGCATCAAAGTTATGGCCCTTTGTTATTACAAATTTTGTTGCAGCAGTAGGGGCATCAGTGTCCAAGGACACATTCTAGTTGTTATTCTGACAAAGTACCTAAGGGCAACACAAGTGTTTAAAACCCTTTTCTCCATATATGGGCTGTTTAAAAAAAAAGGCTGGTTTGGGTTTTCCTGTTTTAAAAATGTACAACACATAGTTACTTCCATTTTCCTACTTTGCAGAGGTGTCTCATCATGCCCTTTAAAGATTTATGAAGTTTCATCAAAATAGCACCATCCGTTAAAAAAATATTCTAAAATAATATGCAAAAAATGTCAGGAGTGTGACAAAAAAGTGTGACACTTTTCGAAATCGAATTTGTTCAGACCATTATTTTACAAAAAGCTTGAGTCAAGACAAGTTTTAGTATTGTTTTAGTAAAATGTGCATTTATTAGGCATCAAATAATGATAAAATTAAGCATATTATACTTAAAGTAATCAAAATTTATGCTATTAAGTCAAGCGTGAAGAGTCAAACTCTTCAAGAAAAATAAACACAAGAAATATTAAGTAAATACCAAAAGTACAAAGAAATAACACTGGCTTAAGTATATGTAAATAGTTTTAATATGATTTATTTGTTTATACTGCACGACATTAAAACTGTGTGACAAAAACAAAAGCATATTACCTGACTGGTCTTCTACCAAGGCTGTTGTCTCATGCTTCTTCCTAGCACTGTTATCTGAAAAGTGTAAGAAGAAAATGAACAAAACTTCCACAGGAAAGAAAACTAGAATTATCACTGAAAGTGATTAAATACCCCCACATGTGTGCTTGATACTTGAACTGGGAATGCTTCGAATCAATGGCATAATGTGTCCCCTTCAATCCAAAGTGTCGTCTTCACAGTTGCCACATATACAGCAAGTTTCATCACAATATCTCATTCCTTCTAAATTTATTGAGCATAAATGGTTTGAATATGTTAGTAACAGTGACCTTTACTTAACTTTTATCAAACATTTGTCTGCCAAAAAAATTGTTAATATATGTGAAGCTTTTCATGAGAAATCATCCAGAAACCATTTGTTCTGTTTTAGTAACAGTGAACAGTGACCTGGACCCTATCAGGCCCATTATTTCAATACCAAGTTTCGTCTTCACAGACACTATCTATATAGCAATTTTCATCACAATATCTCATTCCGAACCAAAGTTATTGAGCATATATAGTTTTTTTCTATTTTTAGTAACAGTGACCTTCACCCAAAAGGCCTTACTTTGAATCCCAAAAGTCATCTCCACAAAAACCACCAATACACCAAATTTCATTTAAGAATCTCATTCCAAGCTATAGTTACTGAGTGGAAATGAAGTTTTGAAGTTTATATAACAGTGACCTTGACCTTGAACTCACAGGCCCCAGTCAAACCTAACCTGTATCTTGTTATGTTACATCTGTGTCCCAAATAATAATTAAATCTATGAAGTATTTCATGAGTTATCGTCCACAAACAATTTTTCTATTTTAAGTTACAGGGATCTTGACATTGACCCCACAGGCCCCGAAGTCGAACTTGACCTGTATCTTCTGATGTTACATCTATTAACCAAAAAAATTTAATCTGTTAAGTGTTTTTATGAGTTATCATCCGGAAACCATTTGTCTATTTTTAGTAATACTGACCTTGACATTGACCCCACCAGCCCCAAATTCTAACTTGACCTGTATCTTGTGATATTACACCTGTGTACAAAATTTTTTTAAAATAGTTGATACCTTTCAGGAGTTATCATCCGGAAAGCATTTTTCCATTTTTAGTAACAGTGACCTTGACACTTACCCCACCAGCCCCAAAATCGAACTTGACCTTTATCTTATGATGATACACCTGTGTACCAAAAATTATTTAAATCTGTCAAGCTTTTCATGAGTTATCATCCGGAAACGAATAATCCGACCGACAGACCGACCGACAAGCTAACTCCTATATACCCCCTGAAACTTCGTTTGTGGGGTTCTAACTACAGTTATTTTTGCTGTTATAAAATTTCATTTAATTTTACCTCTTGCTAGAATAAATCTTGCTAAAAGTATAAAGAATCATGAATAACATAATCAGACAAGGCATTTTGATATAACATACATTTTGATACCATAACTGAAATATTTGTACCTGCTGGCTTTTTAATCTTTGCTTTTAAGGCAACAATCTCCTTCCCTTCTGGAAACATGCTGACATATTTGATGAAAGTCTTCTTGTCAGATGACGACAAAGTTTCACTCTCAATCTGATTCAGCCAGCCACCCACAATACCCTGATGTGTTCTCAAGCAGCCAGCGGTATGTTTC
Source organism: Corbicula japonica (assembly GCA_038501625.1). Lineage (NCBI taxonomy): Eukaryota > Metazoa > Mollusca > Bivalvia > Venerida > Cyrenidae > Corbicula > Corbicula japonica. The sequence continues at coordinate 1,935,453 of JAZAYU010000116.1, forward strand.
TCCTCTACAAAACAAAAATTGACAACATTTTTTAAAGGGAAGTGGCCTGAAGGAATAGCAAATATCTGCACATTGCTCAGCTCTCATACATAATACAGAAATGCAAAATAAAATGCTACATGTTCATTAATTACATTGAAATATCTTATATATGTACCTGAACAAACCCCATTGAATCCGCAGAAAACCCATCCATTGTTTAGGCTCGGACTCATCTCCACCTGCCTCCCTGCACTGACGACAAGCCGCAACTTTGTCCTCACTATACTGGACAGGTTTGGCCCACTTGTGTTTTTCCGCTTTCACATCCGTTGCTGACTTTGTGTCAGTCACGCTGACTCCTCCATTGGCATCCTTGCGGAAAACTGGGAACATGGTTATCCTAAAACCAAATTTATAACTTAATGTTCATTTATATACATTAATAAATAAAAAAATCATGTTTTTCTGTTTTATAAATAGTTATGCACTGGTACAGTACTATCCAAGAAAGTACTGATTCATTACTAACCAGGTGGTGGTGTAAGTAGTTTACCCTCCTGGTCACGGCACTAGGCACTAAGCCACTTTGATTTCACCATAGCACATTTCAACAACGGCATTTGTCAAGCAGTTCACGAGTACATTTTGCCTTCACTTTAGCAAGGAAACGAAAATTTCTGAGCATACCGAACTAGAGGTACAGTGCGAATAACTGTAGAAAGGATTTTATGATCAATCAAAGCGAAAGTGACATGCACAGTACAAGGAATCGAACCTAGGTCGACAACTCCACAGTCAAACACTAACAGTACCTACAGAAAAGTACTAATGCAACCGTGCATTACTATCCAGAAAGCACTGGTGATGAAAGCACTGGTGAATCACTATCAGTACCTTTTACATGTATTATATTATTATACTATCCAGTTAAGTACTAATGCATTACTTTTTATGGAAGCACTGGTGCATTACTATTCAGGACAATAATGTTGCATGCACAATAAGATGATGGATAAGATGTCAGGCACAGGGGCTTTAAAGACGAACCCTATTTTCTCCAAAATTCGTATAATTTATACTAGCCGCACCCCCCCCCAATATAAATGAGGGTCTACACAGGCTCTACACTACATAAACAGGTCTTATACAGTCGGGACTCTTTTCAGAGAACTTGGTATTTGATAGTAATTCGGAGTGGATATACTGAAAACGATCTCAATCTATCAAAACAAAACCAAAAAGATGTGTTAATGCAGCGTAGACCCTGTGTAGACCTTCATTTTTTTTTGGGGGGGGGGGCGGGGGGCGGGGCGTCAAGTGCACACATTTTGAAGAAAACGGGGTCCGTCTTCAATAACTGAGGGCCATAACTCTGGTAAAAATGGTCGCAGGAAAAATTCCTTCCTTTACGATCATCTACACATCCTGCTTGATCATCTGTGCAAGTTTAAAAGAAATCCGCCTTATAGTTTGATCGTAAAGGAAGGAATTTTTCCTGCGACCATTTTTACCAGAGTTATGGCCCTTTGTTATTACAAATTTTGTTGCAGCAGTAGGGGCATCAGTGTCCAAGGACACATTCTAGTTGTTATTCTGACAAAGTACCTAAGGGCAACACAAGTGTTTAAAACCCTTTTCTCCATATATGGGCTGTTTAAAAAAAAGGCTGGTTTGGGTTTTCCTGTTTTAAAAATGTACAACACATAGTTACTTCCATTTTCCTACTTTGCAGAGGTGTCTCATCATGCCCTTTAAAGATTTATGAAGTTTCATCAAAATAGCACCATCCGTTAAAAAAATATTCTAAAATAATATGAAAAAATGTCAGGAGTGTGACAAAAAAGTGTGACACTTTTCGAAATCGAATTTGTTCAGACCATTATTTTACAAAAAGCTTGAGTCAAGACAAGTTTTAGTATTGTTTTAGTAAAATGTGCATTTATTAGGCATCAAATAATGATAAAATTAAGCATATTATACTTAAAGTAATCAAAATTTATGCTATTAAGTCAAGCGTGGTAGGCCTAGATTAGAAAATACGTCAAGAAAATCAATACATCTCTGCTTTATGAATTTATAGGACTTTAAAGATTAATAAGAAATGCGTACATAAGAAATGTTTTGTGTATCATTAAGTTTTATGTTTCTAGATGCAATAATTAAAATAGTATCACCTCTACTGAAATTATATTTGTCTGCAGCTCATTTCAGAAAATGTCAGCTAAATTTGTCGGGAGTGTGACATTATGCACATATTGCAATATTCTGTCAACATATCCTTTACATGAAAACAATCTTGAGCATGTTTTTTTTCTAGAAGTATATGTCATGTTTTGTTAAATTGTGACAAACAGGAATGGCCTTAGTGAAACATTTTTGAGTACACTGCACTTATGTGGTTGTCAGGAGTGTGACACACTTTCTATCAATATGATTTTTTTATCTTTATGATATACCACAAGTTCTAAAGCACTTATATTTGATGCTTCAACACGTATTTTAACGGAAATACCCATTTAAATAATAAGAAACAGTAATACTTGTATTTTAAGCACATAAATTAAAATTCTTTGATTTATTTAATATTGGTCAATAAAGCTCCATAAAATTTTTATTCTGCCAAATATGAGTTAACTTGATTGGTTGGACCAACCAGTTTGGACTTTTTATGAACTTAAATTCTTTACATTTTTTTCACTTCAATTGCTATTTTTCAAATGACAACATCTCAGCAACCAGTTGACCGATTTCAAAAATCTTTTCAGTTTTGTACTCAGTTTCAATAAGCAAAACTTACAGAATAACAAGTTTGGAATTTTTATGAACTTTAATTTTTCACTATTTTTTCACTTTTCCAGCAATTTTTTTAAACAGCCCATATACATTCTACATGTGTGCGACCAGTATAGATCCAGATCAGCTTGCATGTCCATTCTATCTGATCTGGATCTGCACTGGTTGCATCGTGATCAGAAATAACCTATTAAATCTTCAAGTGAATAGTGTAGATCTTGATCAGATGGCACAGATGTGCTGGCCGATCTTGATCTACACTGATGCCTGCACATTAAAGGTGTATCTATGGAGGAAAGGATTATCTGAAAATCAATATATAGTTTATTTTATTTTGTATTGCAGTTAAACTATAAACAATTAGACGAACTAAAGAATTGGCATAGAAAATCTTCAATAAAGAACCTGCTCAGCGGGATACGGCGAGCGATGCAGTTGAAAGAAAACAACAAGTTGTCACAGCCCTCTGACACATCCACGTTCTCATAGAATTTCTAACGTGGAAAACTAACTAACTTGTACGTTCATATGAAAAGTTGGAAATGGAATAAGATAATTCTTAACAAATCAGCAAAACAACAAAATAATGCATAATTCTATGTTTCAGCAAGAAACCATCATTGATTTCTTTGGTATTTTGCTAGTACTGATTGACTTTCATTAAACTATTTATTAGAAATTTGTCTACCATGTTTTCTCTATCCTGGAATTCTTTTCAGTATTTAATGCACTTGTCCTCTTTCCAAAATGCATTTGTTTGAGCTATAATAAATGTCTACCACTGGGTATTGTTTAGATCTGTGATGGGAATTTACCATATTTTCCCACTTATAAGACAAAGAAAATGTGACCCAATTTTAACCTATATCTAGAGGGCCCATAGAAATGCAAAAAAATCATTAAGCATTTATTTTACAAAATCCTAATTTCAGGGGCAAATATAAATGCTTTGCCTTATAAGCAAACAAAGTTAGGGTGTCGGCTTACAAGTGCATTGCCTTATTAGTGATAAATAACAAAAAACCTTGGCAATATTTCCAAGATACATCGCACACAACTATTTCTTGGTTGAAGTTGCCATTTAGATTAGAATTTACAATTCTTTTATGATGTTGAAAATGACATCATCCTAAGCCTGTTGAAGTGATATATTTTACCACTTGCTTCAATGTATTGACTCCCCCTTTACTCCATATATATGGGTTTTATCGGTGTGTCCAGTGTAGATCCAGATCAAAAGGTAGATCAATACCTGATCTGGATTTACACTGGTCACCTCTTGGTCAGAAATAACCAAATAAATAAACAAAAAAGCAAAACAGAGAAGATTTTGATCCGACAGCACAGATGTGCCTGCTGATCTGGATCTACACTGTTCTCCCAAGGATAACAGTCATACCCTGTAAAGGGATGTTTGAAGTCCTCGTTGTCATGTTGGAATATGTGATAGCCTTCATCAATATTCAGAGAATGTGTATAAGTACTTTGATTCATAAAAACTGTCATGTTCTGATGTTTTTGTTTTTATTTATGTGCTTATTTTGGGTTTGAGTCAGTTTGCAACGAATTGAGTCACTTGCTTTTTGATTGGTCATAAATGTTGTCGTTCAGCTACTGTATGATCAAATGTGTAACCTTACATGTATTAACCCTTAACTCCGTTGATAAGGCGTTTAGATCTAGATCAGCTGGCACATATGTGCTGTATGATCAGGATCATTACTGTTCACTTTTAGGTTTATTCAGTTATTTCTGACTGGGAGGTGAATAGTTTAGATCCAGATAAGATGGAATGTGCTGGCTGATCTGGATCTAAACTGGTCACCTATGGGATAAAAGGCTTATATATGGATTATAGGGTAAATGAAGTCTAACATCTAAAATCCGTTGTAAAAATAACTTCAGATAATTTCCATTATGCTTGAGCAGCATGGTCATGTAGGTCATGTGTAAAAAACTAACAATGAGTTCTTCTTGTAGATCATGCTTAGAAGATGGGTCTCCTACTTTTAAGGCTATTTTCCAAGGAAAAAAAAAAAGTCTTATAACCGAGTATTTACGGTAATTATACTATTATGGTTACTTGTAATGCTGCTTGCACTTGTTATCCCTTTCCTCCTTAAAATATGGTTTATATTCCATGGGTTACAGTGTAGATCCAGATCAGCCTGCACATTAGTGCAGTCTGATCTGGAACAACACTGTTTCTTTATAGATCCATTACGTTGTTTTTTACCATGAAGCAAACAGTGTAGATCCAGATTAGACTTCGTGGATGTGAAGGTTGATCCACATCTACCCAGGAACCAATGTATATAAAGTCATATCCTTGGAGAAAGGGTATTCTTGTGAAAATCAAATGTGTCATTAAATAATCAGTGCAGCTAACTAATATTTTCATTTGTTAGTTTAACCTTTTACCGCATATATACACATTTTAACCAGCCTGCGACCAGTGTAGATCCAGATCAGATGGCACGAAATGCACCGATTGCTTCCTGGTCAGAAATAACCTAATTAAAAAAAACGAACAGAGCAGACCCTGATGAGATGACACAGATGTGCGAACTAATCTGAATCTACCCTTTTTGCCCACGCGATGAAGGTGTTAATATGGAGGAAAGATTTTATAAACTAAGCTTATTAACTCTTTAATTTAAAATGTTCAGTCTTGTCTTGTAGGGTTGATTTTTATGTCATTTTGTTTTTTGTAATTGTTGCCTTCAATTATCCCTTTCCTCCATATATACCCATTTTTTCGCATGTGCGACAAGTGTAGATCAAGATCAGCCCGTACGTTCGTGCCATCTGATAAGGATCTGCACTGGTCTCATTTTGGTCAGAAATAACCTACCAAATCTAGAAGCAAACAGTGCAGATCCTGATCAGATGGCATGTTTTACTTTTCTTAGACTGAGCTCTTTCTCCAAAATTTACTTTTAGTTAATCAATAGTCCATGTTTGTGTGTGTATTTTTGACTGTTGAGCGGTATTTATTTTGAGGTGCTTGTGTTAAATAAATAATCTTGATTACTAAAATGAAATCCCCGAAATAGGGTTTGTGTCAACTTACAAGTTTTTATGCAAATAAAAACAGTTTAGCAGCGCCATGAAAAAATATGTGTCTTCAGTTGCTATTAGAAATGAGGTCCTAACATGAACCCTTTCCTCCATATATACTCCTTTAACCCTTTCCTTTCCCTTTCTGATCTGGATCTGCACTGGTCGCATTTTGGTCAAAAATAACCTAAGGAATCAAAAAGCGAACAGTTTAGATCCTGATCAGACGGCATGGATGTGCCAACTGATCTGGATCTAAACTGATCGCCCTAGCAATAAAGGTGTATCTATACAGGAAAGGGTTATAGCAAGGTGGAACAGTGTTGATCCAGATCAGCCAGCACATCTGTGCCATCTGATCAAGATCTACACTGTACACTTTTACATTTTCTTTCTTTTTGTAATTTCATACCAAAAAGAGAACAATGCAAATCCTGATCAGATGGCAGATATGTGCCAGCTGATCTGGATCTACACTGTTCACAGATGCGATTGAAGGCATATATATAGGAATGGGTTAAGTAGATGACTTGCTTTTTCATGCATTTTGTGGAAATATATGTAAAGTTATTAAATAATGAAGTCAGAATTTGTTTACAACACCTTATTATTTATTTGTCATAAAATGATAGTGTTTTTTGTAAAAAAAAACAGTGAACAAAATGTTTAAAAAATATTATCACAGAAACATTTTTGCACGATATATCTTACATAACGTGCTATTCACATTAAAAATTGTACTTTGGATTTGCATTGACAGAACAGAAGAGTAGCTCTCCAGATTATGTTACTTCATCAGTCTCATATCAAAACCTCATGTTGATCAAATTTTCAGATAATCTTATTTTGGCAATACAGGAATACAGAAAAACTTCCGCGAAATCTCCAACCTCAATGCCAATGGTAACGGTTCAAAATAGACACATGTTGAAATTATAGTATTCATATCGGTGGATACACAATTTCAAAATCTTGTATTTTAGAATACGAGGTTTTGATATTAGGCTGACTTCTTGTATTCTTGTTTGAAGTATTAAAGTGCTAATTTTGTTTTGTACATTATATTTCTTTTATTAAACTTTGCTATGTTCCAATGTTTGGATAAATGTTGTACAAAAATGTTTGTCTCTGAAAAAGGATGTACTGGTCAGTTTAACCTTCAAATGTATTTCAAAGCATATGTTGTACCAAAAGATGGTATTGACTAAATTATACTGGAATCGTACAATAAACAACATACTAGTAGAAGTTTGTTTCTGATTGATGTTTGTGTTGCCTTGGTCAGTGTCAAATGAAGATGATGCCCTGTAACCTGTGATGTATTCTAAACACATTTTCCCTTGTGCAAAAAGGCATAGTTTTCTAAACCAATGACTGCGCTCTATACAACTTCCTGTTTTGACAACACCCTGGCATTATCACAAAACAGCTCTACAAGATTTTACTCAAATTGAAACTAGAATGTCTCTCGAGACACTGACGCCCCCACTGCTGTAACAACATTTGTAATAACAAAGGGCCATAACTGGTAAAAATGGTCACAGGAAAAAATCCTTAAGATCATCTCTACACATCCTGCTTGATCATCTGTGCAAGTTTGAAAGAAATCCACCTGATAGTTTGGGAGGAGTCGATGCCACATGATTTGTAGGCGATACGTACCAGTGGATGAGTGCAACTCTATATGCCTCCCACTTTGAGGGGTCATAAATAATAAATAAAACCAAAAGCGACTATATTGGCACAAAGAAGCAGTGAGATGATTGGTGCCTTTGACTCAAAGTGTGACTGGTGCCACTGGCTCACAGTAAAATGACTGGTGCCACTGGCTCCTACCATTGGCTCATAGTGAGATGACTGGTACCATTGGATCACAGTGAGATGACTGGTACCATTGGCTCACAGTGAGATGACTGGTGCCACTGGCTCACAGTGAGATGACTGGTGGCACTGGCTCACAGTGAGATGACTGGTGCGATTGGCTCACACTGAGATGACTGGTGCCATGATGTCACAGTGAGGTAACTGGTGCCACTGGCTCACAGTGAGATGACTGCTGTCACTGGCTCACAGTGAGATGACTGGTGCCACTTGCTCACAGTGAGATGACTGGTGCCACTGGCTCACAGTGAGATGACTGGTGCCATTGGCTCACAGTGAGATGACTGGTGCCATTGACTCACAGTGAGATGACTGGTGCCATTGGCTCACAGTGAAATGACTGGTGCCATTGGCTCACAGTAAAATGACTGGTGACACTGGCTCACAGTGAGATTACTGGTGTCTCTGGCTCACAGTGAGATGACTTGTGCCACTGGCTCACAGTTAGATGATTGGTGTCACTGGCTCAAAGTAAAATGACTGGTGCCATTGGCTCATAGTGAGATGACTGGTGCCATTGGCTCACAGTGAGATGACTGGTGCCACTGGCTAACACTAAAATGACTGCTGCCACTGGCTCACAGTAAAATGACTGGTGCCATTGGCTCACAGTGAGATGACTGGTGCCATTGGCTCACAGTGAGATGACTGGTGCCTTTGGGTCACAGTGAGATGACTGGTACCATTGGCTGACAGTAAAATGACTGGTGCCATTGGCTCACAGTGAGATGACTGGTTCCACTGGCTGACAGTAAAATGACTGGTGCCATTGGCTCACAGTGAGATGACTGTTTCCACTGGCTCACAGTAAAATGACTGGTGCCATTGGCTCACAGTGAGATGGCTGTTACCACTGGCTCACAGTGAGATGACTGGTGCCATTGGCTCACAGTAAAATGACTGGTGCCATTGGCTCACAGTGAGATGACTGGTGCCACAAGATCACAGTGAGATGACTGGTGCCATTGGCTCACAGTGAGATGACTGGTGCCATTGGCTCACAGTGAGATGACTGGTGCCACTTGTTCACAGTGAGATGGCTGGTGTCCTTGGCTCAGTGAGACCACTGGTGCCTTTTGCTCAGTGAGACAACTGACATCATTGGGTGACAGTGAGACTAATGGTGCAGTTGGCTCACAGTGAGACAACTGTTGCCATTGTGTCACAGTGAGACTTCTGGTGCCATTTGCTCACAGTAAGAATACTGGTGCAATTGGCTTAGTGAGACTACTTGTGCCATTGGCTCACAGTGAGACTACTGGTGCCATTGGTTCACGACTACTTGTGCCATTGGCTCACAATGAAACTACTTTTGCAATTGGATCACAGTGAGACTACTTGTGCCATTGGCTCACAGTGAGAATACTTGTGCCGTTGGCTCACAGTGAGACTACTGGTGCCATTGGCTTAGACTACTGGTGCTCTTGGCTCACAGTGAGACTACTGGTGCCATTGGTTCACGACTACTTGTGCCATTGGCTCAAAATGAAACTACTTTTGCAATTGGCTCACAGTGAGACTACTTGTGCCATCGGCTCACAGTGAGAATACTGGTGCCATTGGCTTAGACTACTGGTGCTGTTGGCTCACAGTGAGACTACTGGTGCCATTTGCTCACTGTGAGACTACTGGTGCCATTGTCTTAGACTACTGGTGCCATTGGCACTCAGTTAGACTACTGGTGCGATTGGCTTAGTGATAAAACTGGTGCCATTGACTTAGTGAGACTACTGGTGCAATTGGCTTAGTGAGACTACTGGTGCTATTGGCTCACAGTGAGACTTCTGGTGCCATTGGTTCACGACTACTTGTGCCATTGGCTCACAATGAAACTACTTTTGCCATTGGCTCACAGTGCGAATACTGATGCCATTGGCTCACAGTGAGACTACTGGTGCCATTGGCTCACAGTGAGACTACTGGTGCCATTTGCTCATAGTGAGACTACTGGTGCCATCGGCTCACAGTGAGACTACTTGTGCCATCAGCTCACAGTGAGATTACTTGTACCATTGGCTTAGTAAAACTACTGGTGCCATTGGCTCACAGTGAGAATACTGGTGCCATAAGCTCACAGTGAGACTACTGGCGCCATTGGCTCACAGTGAGCCATTGGCTCACAGTGAAACTACTGGTGCTATCGGCTCACAGTGAGACTACTGGTGCCATTGGCTCACAGTGAGATTACTGGTACCATTGGCTTAGTGACACTACTGGTGCCATTGGCTCACAGCGAGATTTCTGGTGCTCTTGGCTCACAGTGAGACTTCTTGTGCATTTGGCTCAGCGAGACTACTTTTGCCATTGGCTCACAGTGAGATTTCTGGTGCTGTTGGCTCACAGTTTGATTTCTGGTTGAATAGCTCACGGTGAAACTACTGGTGCACTTGCACCAGTGAGACTACTGGTGCAATTGGCTCACAGTGAGACAACTGGTGCCATTGGCTTAGAGAGACAACTGGTGCCATTGGCTCACAGCAAGATTTCTGGTGCTGTTGGCTCACAGTGAGATTACTGGTGTCATTAGCTCATAGTGAGACTACTGGTGCCATTGGCTCAGAGAGACTACCGATGCCATTGGCTCACAGTGAGACTACTGGTGCTATTAGCTCACAGTGAGACTACTGGTGCCATTAGCTCACAGTGAGACTACTGATGCCATTGGCTCACAGTGAGAATACTGGTGCCATTGGCTCACAGTGAGACTACTGGTGCCATTGGCTCTCAGTGAGGCTACTGGTGCCATTAGCTTATAGTAAGACTACTGGTGCCAATGGCTCACAGTGAGACTACTGGTGCCATAGGCTTAGTGAGACTATTGAACAATTTGGTGTGGGAATTCACTTCCATAGTTCATTAGCTCTTTAATTCATATGTTCTCCAACTTTTTTTATTGCGGGTGAAAGCGGCAGATAGTGGGGGGTTAGAGATGCGTGAAGATACATACAAAGTACTTAATCTTAATGGATTTTAAGTATAAAAACTAAAAGCAGCAACACATTTTTTAGATTTCTCATTTATTAGAGCATGTATTTTTGTAAAAGATTTCTAAATATAAACAATGACTTGAAATAGTCTTGAATAACATTGGTTCAATATTTTTTTTCATATTAAACATTTGCTCACCAGTCCTGTTGATCTAATCAGTCAGGTGGCCATACCACGTGGTTTGTGACGTCATTTTCGGTATTACGGCAAGAAAAAACCCATAGATTCAAATCTTTCAAGCTTTGTAATAATTTTATTAGTTCAACATTTTCGACAAAATTTAGTGCATTTTATGGGGTGTTGGAACGGGTGATCAATACATTTGTTGCCTTTTGACTACTTTTCTCTTCGATTCGGGGCAAATTCAGATAAAATTTTATCATTCAATTGCATTCTATGGGGTGTTGGAACGGGTGATCAATACATTTGTTGCCTTTTGACTACTTTTCTCTTCGATTCGGGGCAAATTCAGATAAAATTTTATCATTCAATTTCATTATATGCTTAGAATCACAGACGTAAGTAGACGTAAGGTAATTAAAACTGATTGCATGTCCGTCAAATGGAATGCACTTAAAAGTTATGAAAAAATCTTTTTCATGAACACATAAAAAGAATTGTTTATTAACATATAACAAGACCACAAGCCCTTATACTCTAGCATTTTTTAATTTTGCAGGACCTAATTTTTGCGCATATAACAAAAATGACATTTTAGCGCAGAAATAAATTCACACAAATACATTATTTTCATAGAATAATATATCAAATGATTATTATTTGCTGGGAATTTGGTTTTGCTCACAATGCCTAGCAAGAAATACGCAAAAAATTAAACCCGGTGAAATATGAAGATAGCAGTGGTAAATTTCCTCCAAACACTTCACTTGCACTAACAACTACACGAACTGTATCACTCATTGTAAAACAATTACGGTTCCTTCACTTTTCAGGCTTTGTGCTAATACGGTGTTCCGTTGAGGCCATCGTTGTTTCGCCCTGTCGACTTCAAGAGCGAGAACACGAAAACGCGAAAACACGATGCGAGATCGCGAAACAACGATGCGAGGTCGCAAAACAACGATGCGAGATCGCGAAAACACGATGCGAGGTCGCGAAAGTACGATGCGAGAACGCGATATTAATATCGCGTTCGCGCATCGTACTTTCGCGACCTCGCATCGTGTTTTCGCGTTCTCGCATCGTTGATTCGCGTTTTCGTGGTCTCGCTGTCCTTAGGGCGAGATCATGAAAACGCGAAATCACGATGCGAGAACGCGAAACAACGATGCGAGGTCGCGAAAGTACGATGCGAGGGAGCGAAAGCACGATGCGAGAACGCGATATTAATATCGCTCCCTCGCATCGTACTTTCGCGACCTCGCATCGTTGTTTCGCGTTCTCGCATCGTGATTTCGCGTTTTCGTGATCACGCCCTAAGGACAGCGAGACCACGAAAACGCGTAACAACGATGCGAGAACGCGAAAACACGATGCGAGGTCGCGAAAGTACGATGCGAAAACGCGATATTAATATCGCGCCCTCGCAATTTCGCGTTCTCGCATCGTACTTTCGCGATCTCGCATCATGTTTTCGCGTTTCGTAGTCTCGCTGTCCTGAGGGCGAGACCACGAAAACGCGAAAACACGATGCGAGAACGCGAAACAACGATGCGAGGTCGCGAAAGTACGATGCGAGGGCGCGATATTAATATCGCGTTCTCGCATCGTACTTTCGTGATCTCGCAGAAAACACGATGCGAAAACGCGAAACAACGATGCGAGGTTGCGAAAGTACGATGCGAGAGCGCGATATTAATATCGCGTTCTCGCATCGTACTCTCGCGACCTCGCATCGTGTTTTCGCGATATCGCATCGTTGTTTCGCGATCTCGCATCGTGTTTTCGCGTTTTCGTGTTCTCGCCCAAGAGATCGAAAGTGCGAAACAACGATGGCCCCAACGGAATTCCGTAGTGCTAATGATTAGACTCCAATTTTCTACAGTCCTGGACTTTGTGCAAACTTGGCTTCTTTTCTGGCTAAGCGTATGTTTTCGCTAGACATGTCTACAGGTATCCTCCTCAGGTTAGCCGCTGTTTTTTTAGCCTAAAGTAAACAGAAAAAAATAAAATTAATGAAAATGTAAAGCATACATATCAAAAATAGCCAGTCAGATAATATAGCCTTCCCAAATAGTTTGTTTTGTCTTAATTTAAACAGAAAAAATGACGAAAAAGTGATATATGCATATCAAAAATAGCTAGTGAGAAAATATAGCCTCCCCAAAATATTTTTTAGCCTAAATTAAACAGAAAAAAAAGAAATATATGAAAAAGTGAAATATGCATATCAAAAATAGCCAGTGAGAAAATATAGCCTCCCCCAAATATTTTTAGCCTCAATTAAACAGAAAAAAAAATATATGAAAAAGTGAAATGTGCATATCAAAAATAGCAAGTCAGAAAATAGAGCCTGACCACATAGCTAAAATGTATAAAGGAAACGAGAGCATGGGTTTATAATATGATCATATATGTATTTCACTACAATTGATTATTTCCTCCAGTTATACACCTTTTTGACATGGGCAAACAGTGTAGATCGAGATCAGCTGGCACATCTGTACCATCTGATCAGAATCTGCACTGTTTGCTTTTTGATTTACTAGGTTATTTCTGACCAAAAAGTGAACAGTGTAGGTCCTTATCAGATGGCACAGATGTGCAGCTGATCTGGATATACACGGGTCTCACACTTGATCAAAAGCTTATATGGGGCACGTCACGGAAAAGATACCTTCGGCCATTTTAGTGATATTTTAGTTTTTAGTAAATTTAGAAAGAACTTACAACTATAAATCAATTTTTAGTAACTAAAAATGTGATTTTGTCACACATTCTGATAATAAAATTATAGTATTTTTTTCCGCGAAATGCATACTAAACAATGTCGTCTGCTCAAATAATGACGTCATTTCAAAGATTGACGTCAACTGTCCAAAGGTACCTTTTTCTGTGACGCGCCCCAGTTATAGGGAGGAAAGGGTAAATGGAAAAGGAAACCCGAGAGGTTACCGCCTTGGAATGGTCAGCAGTGTAACATTTTGCAACTGGGGGTTTAAACCAGGTTCTAGGGTGCTCTAACCTCACACTTGCCCCCAACAGGTTCTCATATGAACAAGCAAGTACAAGTTTTTTTTGGTGAATAAACTCCAATCCACCCATCAACTCAACAAAGTTGCATGCAAAAGCACACAAACATAAAACTTAAGAATTAAACGTTCATTTGATTCATTCCATGAGCAAATGAAAATTTGCATTATTGTTTTCTATGTCATGAAAAAAAGATTGCAGAAAACCTTTACTCCCTATATATGAATTTCCCTAAATTCATGTACAAACAGTGCATATCCAGTTCGGCCGGCACATCCATGCCATCTGATCAGGATGTTCACTGTTTGCTTTTATATTCATTAGGTTATTTCTTACCAAGATGTGAGTAGTACAGATCAACATCAGACGGCACAGATGTGCAAGCAGATCTGTGCCCAAGGTTATAAAACTGAGCATAGAAACCAGTCTCAAATCTCAAGCATCTGATTGGCTGAAATGGCGATTGGTCGCCATTTCAGCCAATCAGATGCCTGAGATTTGAGACTGGTTTCCATGCTCAGCTTTATAACCTTCAGCCCAGAATCTGCACAGATCACACAAGTGTTCATACGCGTTTATATGGAGAAATGGTTTTAAAATATTTCCATGCATACTCACTGAACTAGGTTCAAAATTACTAAAATCCTGGAATGATCCTGTGGAGGATTTTGCTTTCCTGAAAAGCAATCAAGTCAATCAAATGTTTTCCTTACTATGTAAATATTTTTTAGTTACACATTTCACACAACAAAACTAGTGACATGGTCATCTAGGTACTCAATGAATTTACCCTTACCATAGTATTTTTAAATTACAACTTTGTAACGTTTTCCAGAAAAGCAATTATCTGATTGGCTCATTAGGATCATGTGACTTCATTCATTTCTCAGTGAAGCAGCTCCGTATTGCGAGGGAGCAATTGCTAAATCAATAAATGACAAATAAAGAAAAAAATTGTTGAAGGTAATAATTATTAACAAGCAAATTCGTTGAATTTATATCCCCCGCCGAGTACTGGTTATTACTAACACAACAGCTTAAGACATAGGGCTTTATTTAGATATTTATCATGGATGGCAAAAACAGTGAAAAAAACTTGATGGTGAAAAGGGTTGGGCAGCTCACCAGAATATAAAAATGAGATGAAAAGTCTTCAAGTTGTTGAAATGAAGAACGCAGTAGTAAAAATATAGCGCAGTATTTAATGGAACTCCATGCAGAAGTTGCATAGAAGTAGCACGGAAACGAATACTACTCTATTTGCATAGTGCATAACTTATCAAGGGCCATAACTCTGTGTTTAATGGTCACACCAGAACAAGATAACAATATGTGCATCT
Source organism: Corbicula japonica (assembly GCA_038501625.1). NCBI lineage: Eukaryota > Metazoa > Mollusca > Bivalvia > Venerida > Cyrenidae > Corbicula > Corbicula japonica. Next base: position 1,950,650 of record JAZAYU010000116.1, read on the forward strand.
TGTCTTTGTATTGATGGTTTCCATAGTTTCCTACTAAGTTTTCCATACTAAGATGCAAGCTGAAATGTATAAACTTTAGGCTAGTCATAAAAATCTTTTAATGAGTCACTATTATTTATTATCTTATTTATTATATCAAAACGTGACTGGGTGGCAGATACTCGATGCACTCCGTCACCCTCTGTTGTCAGGTGGTACGTCTGACCCCCTGGACAGGGGTGACTTAAATGGAGTAGTGATACTTTCAGGCGGATGTTTTGACCTCCTGGGTAGAACTGGTATTCAAACACCGGCACGAGTGAAGCCAACCTCCTCATGTGGGATAAATTTTTAAATAAATCTTAGTAAAACTTTTGTGATAAATGAAACTTTTATTAACTATTAAGACATGCCATATTTTAGAAATCCTATATATATAATCTTAACTATTTAATGTTCATTAGCTTTTAACTGTCAGAATTTAACTTAAAATGTTTTGTTTTTCTTATACTATGACACTGTTTAACATTTAACTATGCTTTTATTACAGCCTCTTTACACTTGTTTTTACCCTGTTTACATTTGTTATTATAGTCGGTTAAAAAGCTCCTGAGAGCTTATGTTATTCTATTGTACTCGTCTTGCCGACTCAAAATAAATCTTATTGTATTGTATTGTATTGTTCCTGCTGAAATTAGCAAGAAACAAATACTGCTCTACATGCAAAATACTTAACTTATCAAAGGGCCATAACTCTGTGTTAAAGTGTCTGACTGAAACAAGATGACAATATGCGCATCTCCTGTTTGTATTAAAAGTTTCAAGAAACATTCATTAAAATCCATCTAGTAGTTGCAGAGAAATAGCGAAGAAACAAATACTGCTGTATATGCATAATGAATAAGTTATCAAAGGGCCATAACTCTGTGTTAAACAGTCTGACAGGAACAAGACGACAATATTCATATCTCCTCTTGATGGTTTCAAGAAAGTTTCATTGAATTCCATTCAGTAGTTGCAGAAAAATAGCCCGGAAACAAAAAACTGCTCTATGTTCATAATGCATAAGTTATCAAAGGGCCATAACTCTGTGTTTAACAGTCTGACCGGAACAAGATGACAATATGCGCGTCTCCTCTTGGTATTGATGGCTCTCAGAAAGTTTCATTAAAATCCATCCAGTAGTTGCAGAGAAATAGTGTGGAAACAAATACTGCTCTATATGCATAATGCATAAGTTATTAAAGGGCAATAACTCTGTGTTAAACAGTCTGACCGGAAGAAGATGATAAAATGCGCATCTCCTCTCGGTATTGATGTTTCCCAGAAAGTTTCATTTAAATCCATAAAGAAGTTGCAAAGAAATAAAGCGGAAACAAATACTTCTCTACATGCATCATGCATAAGTTATCAAAGGGCAACAACTCTGTGTTAAACAGTCTGACTAAAACAAGACAACAATATGCACATCTCTTCTTGATATGGATGGTTCTCAGAAAGATTAATTGAAATCCATCAGGTAGTTGCAGACAAATAGCGGAAACGAATACTGCTCTATATGCATAATGCAAAGTTATCAAAGGGCCATAACTCTGTGTTTAATAGTCTGACGGAACAAGATGATGATGTGCGCATTTACTCTTGGTATAGATGGTTTCTAGAAACATTCATTGAAATCCATTCAGAAGTTGCAGAGAAATAGCGTGGAAATGAATACTGCTCTATATGCATAATGCATAAGTTATCAAAAGGCAATAACTCTGTCACAGTGTTAAACAGTCTGACTGGAACAAGACGACAATATGCGCATCTCCTCTTGGTATTGATGGTTCTCAGAAAGATTTATTGAAACCCATCTGCTAGTTACAGAGAAATAGCGCGGAAACGAATACTGCTCTATATGCATAATGCATAAGTTATCAAAGGGCAATAACTCTGTGTTTAATGGTCTGACCAAAACAAGACGATGATATGTGCATTTCCTCTTGGTATAGATGGTTTCCAGCAAGTTTCATTGAAATCTATTCAGTAGTTGCAGAGAAATAGCGCGGAAATGAATACTGCTCTATATACATAATGTTAAGGTTATCAAAGGGCCATAACTCTGTGTTAAATGGTCTGACTGGAACAAGACAACGATATGCGCATCTCTTCTTGGTACTGATGGTTCCCACAAAGTTTCGCTGAAATCCATCCAGTGGTTGCAGAGAAATAGCGCGGAAACGAAATTCGGACGGACAGTGTGACGACGTGACAGCGTGACGACGTGACAGCGCGACGACGTGACAGCGTGACGATGTGACGGACGGACAACGCCAAAACAATATCCCCCTCCCGATTTCATCGGCGGGGGATAAAATCAGTTGAATTTTGTTCTGTTAAAGAAATAATTTCGATATGCAGCCTAACCTGTTTTAAAGACCACCTTTCGATAAATACCATATTTTACATGCCCACTGACTGATTAAAAATTCTCCTGTGAATAAGGACCACCTGCCTTTAAAGACCATTTCTGTGTTTTCCATTGAGTGGTCTTTGAAGACAGGTTTGACTGTACCTGTAATATGTTGCAAGAATCAAGAAAAAGAAATTACTGTGGTATCATTATATTTACATTCCTATTGATTTCTTCGTTTAAAAAAATTCGGTTCATTTTGCATGAATCGCATGACCCGTAATGACGTCAGTAACGGCTGTTACTATTGAAAACTCCCACGTAATACTCACCCTTTTCGCTTAATACTAATTTTTGAAAGCGTTCGACTTAAGTTTATTTAAAGAAAAAAATGAATAAAATGTAAATATAAGTAATGATTCTTATTTTGGTGCGGATCATGCAGATTGGACGTGCACGCGAGAGCTGGCAAATTTACCATATGGATTTGCCAGCTCTCGCGTGCACGTCCAATCTGCATGAACCGCACAAAATAAGAATCATTCCTTAAGGTAGAGGATTTCTAAAAAATTCCCGGGTTTTTGGCCGATTTCGGCCCATTTCGGCAATTTCCGTACAATTTCCGTAATGACGTAAACTATTCGGTACCATCCGTCAATAATCACATTTCTTGTAAAAACGTTCTATTTTTTAAAAAGAGGTGAAAATTTCTTTATATTATTGAATTTCCATTACGTAGAATGCCTTTTCAAATAGTTAAACTAAACAGAGTAAAAAATAATAAAATTTATAAACCGAAAGTTGTGTGACGTAATAATTCGAAATCGGCAAAAAACGCGGGAATTTTTTAGGCATACTCTACCTTAAATATTTCGCGGTGGTTCAATTTTTCACGTATTTCGCGCTAGGGTAAATACGGGAAACCAAACCCTAGCAAAATCTAAGTCTGTTGAATGTCTAGTCTTATTAGAATAATATACTGCTAAGAAAATTATGAGTTACATCGTGGAACACCATCGTGGTATTTCAAGTGTCTCTTGAGGTGTCTCGTGTGTTCTCAACAAGAATTGAATAGTGTAGATCCAGGATCAGTATGTACAGCTCAGCTGGATGATCTGGATATACACTGCTTGAACATCAGAAATATACCAAATCCATAGAGAAAACAGTTTAACGATACTATGCGTATATTATTTGGTCAACAATTATCCCAATAAATGTCAGCGAGAAATAAACACCTACGTAATGGCTGTTCCTTGAAGTATGAACTCTCCAAACAGTCTACTGCTGTCGCCCGCTTGTAGGGGTCGTACATAAACAGGAAGTTCAACAGCCGGATACCAGCATCAGATAACCAGGAGAACTTGACGTGTCTTAGATTATTATATCTGCAACAAGTTTTAGCTTTCCAAAAAGCTAGTCGGTCATTAGCAAATAAATTAAAAGAATAAGTAGGTATGTATTCGTTCATGTATTTACTTTTGGACCAATGTAAGTCAATGATATGGCCAGTTTTCTGTCGATCAAAGTCACACAGACTGTATCTGACAACCTATTTGTGAATTTAGTTGATGTTTCAAGTTTCAAGTTTATTTCCATTTACATTTCTCTGTATGTACAAACATAAACAAGAGAACATATAAACATTGTACAATTCTGTTACTTTAAAGCATGCAAACAAAGTTGAACGGCTGATGTTTGATTTATTGAAACATGAAGAATACGTGTACGGGCTAAAGGCATCAATATAAATAATCATGTCTCTAGTAGACGTAATTTATTTTTTTTTCAGGACGTGTTGAAATAATTACGTTGTTTAAGCACCAGAGAATCTGATGAATATGTTACATTAACGCGAATGCTCAAAGAGGTACCATAGAACTTTCCACAGTTGATACTTATTTGTACATTGAGAGAAAAGCCACGCTTATAATATTCAGTATTCATTACCAACATTCATAAAATGTAGTTTTAGTTGGTTCAGCAGATCTCGTCAAACTTGAAGTTGACGAGCGTTAAAAGACAGTAAACAATAAACTAGGATGCTGATGCATTTATTACTTTCACTTAAGCTTTATGCTGCTATTATCTTTTGTTTTTGTTTGAACGATTTTCTGTAAAACTATTAAAGGAACTCAAGAAGCACTATTTGTATTTAAATTAATCTATCATCATAAAAATTGTCGTTATGCCACTGTTCTGAAAACAACTTTTTCTTTACTTTAAAGGCTGGTTTTGCATTCCTTGCAGTATATTCTAGTAGATCGCCATTACATAGAAATGATAGTGCATGTGTTGTCTACCTTACTGTACTTGTCAAAATAATGTTATCGTTTAGTATCCCAAGAACAAAATCAGATCCGTTATATTGCATGTGTATGGGGAAGCAGTCATTGGGGTCACGGGAATCCCCGGAAATCTTTTACAAGTAAAACTCAATTTGGATTGCAACTGCGACGAGTCCAACCGTTCACTATAGACCCCAAGAAGAGAACGCATAGATATATGCGGTTTTGAGAGGGAATATGGGAATCAAAGTAAATCAATTCGTATTTCGTTAATAATGCATATATTCAAGGGCAAGTTTTGAACTTTATGGCGGCGAAAGTTTTGTAACATAAATTAAATAGTTAAAGTTTAAATGATAAAAATACAGAAGCACGTATAGAATGGTTACCAAGTTTCTATTTCAAAACACTTTGAAAACCACCGAAGACGAAAAATGTGAAAATATTACAGGCTCGGTTTCATTGAGCCTGTTAAAGACTTTAAAACATATCAAAAACATAAAATACCGCATCGTAATTAGAGCTCCAACTTGGATATCAAAAGGACAGGGAAATAGATAGATCTAAAAAACATGGCAGTTTTTGTGCAACAAGCTCAAAACGAGGCACTTTTATGCAAATCTTTGAGAAAGAGCATAATACATGTATATAAATGTCCCTCTAAATGAGTAATTGCGAATAAAAGATAAAATGTAATGTTCATAACTAATGAAGACATGGGTAGTCATCAAACCAACTAGGTTTAAACTCTCGCATCTCAGGTTATTTCAATAGTGCGCTCGTGAAATGCAAAAGTGTGTAATTATGGATTGAAATTATATTTCAACAAACTTGACTAACTAAGTACTTGTAACTTAAGTAACGTGTCGCCATTTATCCTATAAATTGATATCAGCCAAGTTCAATAAACAAAATCATTATTGATGCTTTCACGCTGTATGTGTAATCATAACCTCATGTGGCCATCCTAGTCGTTTATCTCTCTCGTCCGCAGCTTATTGGTCGTATTGATGACTGTCTTTTAGCGTAGCGCCGCCTAATTGACTACACTTATGATATTAGATAAAAATATTGCCCATGCTGATCTCCTATGTTTACTTTAAACAATGGCCATGTCACATTCGCTAAACCTCCGGTATCTTCTGATAACATCACCAAATTTGCACTGGAAATCGCAAACAAATGGCAAAATCGCTGATCCCCCCCCTTTTTTTTACTTTAAACAATGATCACCTCACTTCGCTAAACTTCCGTTAACTTCTGAGAACATTCGCAACATTTGCACTGGAAAGCGCAAAAAGCAAAATCTCGCTTTAAAAGACAATATTTTGACAATTCAGCAAGTTCTGAGCATTCGTTTCTTCCTAAATGCTTGTTGAAAACATCCCCTCGTTTACTATAAGCCTCTTCCGTTTCACGACCGTATGTTTGGTGATTTATACCACAAGAAAGAAATTTTTAAAATTAACACTTGGGTAGAAGTGTTCATCAATTTTCAAAGTCAATGCATGGACATGAGTTTTTTTTGAAACCCGCATAATGTGATCTAACATGGCATAAACTGAAATTGACATCATTAAAACTAACAAACAAAAACAGGAAAATGTGCGAGAACCACCAATATTACATGTTAAAGTTCAGCATTCTAACGAAATTGTTGAAGATCAGAATAGTAAATTTAATAATTTGAGTCCCTGTCAGGCTGCTCATCCCCCCACCCTAGGATAGTGACGAAATTTTGTTGTTGAACTACTGCACCAAACTGAAATATTTTTAGATACTGGTTTTTTGCCATAAAATAAGATAATGGTTACATTTCAGTACTATGCCAAGAAGTTCACCAACATAAATACCAGAAATAGTGTTATTTTTCAGTAAATTATAAATATTGCTTGTTGTTGACTGATCTAAAAACTAGGAAAACTTAGTTGAACTATGAAGTATGGCTTATTAAGACCATTAGGAGTTCTTTAGACTTCAAAAGATATAATAAACATGCAATTATGTAACACTTTTTATAAAAACCTATCATGTTTCTGTTCCGACATCCAATCTCACTCGTTTGGCAGATTCTTAGACTCTTTCTCCGTCGTTATCAGAAAATAAACGACTGTTGTAAACCAAAAAAACTAAAGGCCTCTGATTGGCTTCTGGATTACGTCAAGCCTGTTCTCTGTATCTATTTAAAAAAAAAATTCTCAAGCTTCTTATCAACTAAGCCTATTGCTCATTACAATAATTCAACATAACACTTGATTAAAGAGTAAATATAAACCATTTGTAAAAAAGAAAAGAAGAGGTACAGCTTATACTGTATTAAACCAGCACCTAGAAGGTGTAAACGTCGCCCTGAACGACAGGATATGGCAAACAGTGTGCAGTATTTGTGCAACTCGAATGGTTAACATTTAAACCCCCGACGCACTACGCCAGCAGTGGTTACAAGCGTCGCAACAATACAGATACAGATGTCATCATAATATGCATTCCAAACATATGAATGGCAATAAATCAGTGACCGACATTTAAGTGACATCAAATTGCTATCAGCAACTCTGCTGTGATAACGGTAAACATACATTTTGTAATATGACTCCGAGTTCGTTGTATTTTTAAATCTAACACCAACTGGTGTTGTTAATCTCCAGCAGCAGTATGTACTTTACTTGCAAGCTTGGGGAATACCGCCTATTTTAAACCTCGAGGAAAGATAACTGAAGCTCGCTAAAGATTCTCTGGCGACTATAATCGCCAGACAAAATTGGTTTACTACTGTCGCTGTCTGCTGAAAGTACAGACATGCGCAGTGAAACAGTCAAGCAGATTCTGTGGAAGAGTTGCGGAATTTGATTCTGGCACAGTTCCGACTGCCCAATCGAGCACGCCCGGATATTCATTAGTCTCTAAGAAAAACATAAACGATGTCTTGCTTTTGACTAACAAAATCAATATAACGGTTTGAATCTATTTCATATATGGGATCATCCTGAACAGTTGTTTGAATCAAATAACGTAACAGTTCAATTTATACACAAATAATATTTTGCTATGAAGGTTTTCATCACGTGACTTTCTAAAAAAAGACGCATAACATTTTTTCTACACCCTGTAGAAAATACAACACACGTATGTTTATATAATTTAACATGTCGTTATATATCGGCTCAATTTCTGACTTGATGTTACTACAACGTCCAGATATTGTTTCATCAACATTTAGAAGACTTTTCTTGCAAATAGGGGGAACGGAATAGCATTCCCAAGCTCTAGACGGGCGGCTTTGTCTAAAGTGACCACGTCCGGTGCCGCTGTTAACCGGTGTTACCCTTCAAAGTTCAAGTTTGGTCCATTATAATATGTCGGTCATCCTGATGACCGACAACAAATTATGAATTAATTTTGCGTTACGTTTAATTATTAAAATGCTTTTACCTTTTCCTCCATAGACACACCTTCATTGCGTGGGCAAACAGTGTTAATCCAGATCAGCCGGCACATCCTTGCCGTCTGATCAGGATCTGCACTGGTTGCATTTTGGCCAGAAATAACCTAACGAATCAAAAAGCAAACAGTTTAGATCCTGATCAGACAGCCAGATGTGCCAGCTGATCTGGATCTACACTGGTCACCCATGCAATAAAGATGTGTCTGTGGAGGAAAGGGACAAATGCATTAAGTTGAAACTTATCAAAACTGAATCAGTAAGATATTGTGCTTTTTATCAGTGCAGAAAGTTCCAAGAATCCAGACCAGATGAATTTCCGAGTTGCCAGGTAACAAAGGTTTGTGCGCCAACAATTCTTCCAGAATACATCCGGCTGACCTAGAATAGTACAAACCAGTACATGTTATTAGTCAATACAGTATACAGGGATATCATTTCTTTGGGCGCAAGTTTTATTTTCGTGCCAGGACCTATCATTTTTGTTTTATTTTAGGGTTTTACTTACACTTGTCTGTCATGACATAAAAGTCGTATTTATAAAATCCATGGCGTAAAGTGTTATACATATTTTAAAGCAAAATACCGTACTGTAAAATTCCTTTAAAATGCTGTAATAAATGTCCCCACCACCCCCATGTTAATTTTTGTACGGAATAATCAGTTAATCCATGTTTATTATCCAATATCCTTCAAAACCTTAAAGTACAATAAAAATGATTAAAATAAATAATAAAAAATAATAATAAAAATGTAACACCCCCAGGGACGATTCAAACGAATTTTATGGTTACCATTGTTTTTCTTACCACATATCAATACCGGTGGTCTGTGTTTTGGATCCAAGCAACAATTCTGGGGCACTATACCTGAAGCAGTGCACAAGAGTTTAGAACTTCAAGAATTTTTTTTTCAATTTAACTTTTCATGTTTACAGAAACAGCAATTTTATTATTTTTTAAAAACGATATTTACTGAGTTTATAAGTTTTGGTTCATAAGCAAATTTGCTGACTTTTTCAATAATAAGTAAACTAGGAAAGTTTTAAAATTTCAGTAATATATGGGACTTAATTTTCTAACCAAATGCTTCAAATGAATCAATAAATTCTAAATTCAAGTCAATCTGATTAAAATCATCTCCTGAAAACCACGTTCTTGGTGCATAGCAAACTTTGAGTAATATATTCAATTGATTGTGCTTAAAGAATACATAGCTACTGGCACTGCGGCATGTGAGTGCTAGCAACATGTGGAAACCAGTCTCAAATCTTAAGCATCTGATTGGCTGAAATGACGACCAGTCACCATTTCAGTCAATCAGATGCTTGAGATTTGAGACTGGTTTTGTCGTTTAACCCTTTCCTCCAAAGATACACCTTAATTGCGTGGGCGAACAGGATCCAGATCAGCCGGCATAGCCAGAAATACCCACATAAACCAAAAAGGGACCAGTTTATACCATTATCAGACGGGACGGATGTGCCGGCTGATTGAGACCTAAACCTTTCGCCCAAGTAATAAAGGTTTCTGTATGGAGGACAGGATTAATGACAAAATTTCCAGCAAAACTGACATTTTGCACTGATGTCAAAACTATCATGCCAAATCCTTTGCTCCAAGGGATGTAGCTTAAATCACAAAGCTGACCAGTGTAGATCCAGATCAGTCAGCACAACCATGCCATCTGATCAGGATCTAAACTGTTTACTTTAAGATTCATAGAGGTTATATCTGATCAGCAAGCCAAAAAAGATCAAGATAAGAAGGCAAGAATGAGCTCGCTGATCCATATCTACACTGGTCACCTATGTGATAAAAGTTGTATCCCTGGAGTAATGACAAGCAGTATCGTAACATGAAAATGTTCACCATAAACCTTCCACACAGGCAATGCATTTAAGAGAAACTTATGAAACTCCCGATTATTTATCACAGCTTCTTCCCACATGTTCACCCTAAGCCTTCTATTGATAGGCAATAAATTAGGTGAACATTACGAAATACCCCATATTTAACACTGCTATTCCCCTTCAACACTCGAAAAGAAATGCATATTTCATTAAAAAACACACATTTTAATTCTCTTCGCACTTACCATAATGTAACAACAATGGGTGTCATTGGTTTACTGGGTAGTTCAAACTTTCTCGCCAAACCAAATTCAGCTAAAAAGAAACAATATATATTTATTTTTTAATTATAATTACATTTGGATTACTTTTTAGAAAGACTGACAATTACAAATAGATTACAGATTGCAGTTATTCAAAAGGAGTTACATCATATGATGGGTCAAATGTTGAGTCAAGGTCATGCATACACTGTTAATTCTATGTTTATAAATTGTGTTTTTTTCCGATTGACATATTTGAGTTGAATTCTGCAGATAATAAGACAGCTTCATTTTTATTCAAGCCTTTCTGAAAAAATACCGAAATCTTATGTTCTTGACTTTTGTATTTTACTTAGAAAATAAAATAAATAATAAATATAACTATTAACAGTGAAAACATTAAAAAAACAACAACAACAAACCAACAAATCTGAGTTTCATTAAACATTAATTTAAAAATTCTGTTATGCTCTTATTATCTCCCTTCATTAAATTTCAAAAATGAGGATTCATATGAGAATATTTATTTCTTGTTATTGCCATAAATTTGTTAAATTTTAAAACAGAGAAAGTGAATTTTTATTTTCTGTTTATCTCCTTTGATAAATTTCATAATAGAGGAAGTGAATGTTGGTATCTTGTTATATTCCTTTATTAAATTTCAACAGAGGAAAAGGGAACTTTGAAAGCCACCGAACTCTACAAATATGAAAACATTGCAGGCTCGGTTTGACAAAGCCTGTTCATAGGCAGTAATGGAAATACATATTCTTGCATACCAGATCAGGTCATCCGGTGTTTTCACCCGTGTAAGAAATTTTGATTCTACACCCCCTTGTAGAATGAGTTACACGCCTTATATTATGTCACGACGTCTTACGCAGTTATGAATGAATGATGGGATGTCTCATATATCACTCCGCTACTCATATATAACTCAAAATGCGCAAAATAAATACGTTATGCCAGAAAAAGTATCATTCACTTATGCTGGGTTAAGATCGCGTGATCCGGCTCAGAGCCTCGTTACTGCCCTTGTGCATATTTCACTCGGGCCGGATCACGCGATCTTTACCCAACACACGTGAATGATACTTATAATGATGCCCACGCCGCCTAGCCCCGGGTTAAGCACAACTCAATATTTACATCTATAAACAGTACAATTTTGATCAATTCCAAACAATGTTACGCATACAGAAAAAAATGTAGAAAGTGAATTTTGATTTCTCGTTATCTCCCTTTGTTTAATTTCAAAACCGAGGATGCAAATTTTAATTACTCTTCATCTTCCTTTGTTAAATTTCAAACAACTAATGGGAAGTTAATTTCTTGTTATTTCCCTTCATAAAATTCCAGGAAAAAACAGAGGAAGATAAAATTAAATGAAGTGGAGAATAAATAGGATTGAAGAAAAATATAAATGGATTGGAGAAAAAGAAAAAAAGAAAAGCCATTCTAATATCTAAAATACCAGGTTTGTTTGATTTTTAAAGAAAATAATTTCATTAAATTCTCAATAAAGAAAAAAAGATAAATAGCCTCATTACATTTAAAACTTTATTTCTGTTTCATTTTTGTTGTTTATAATTCAATCGAATTTAAAAAGAAAACAAAAAAAACATGTAGATAAATTGCATGGGACGTTTTTCCTAAGAAACTTTCGAAAAACAAAGGCACAAAAAGATTTAATTCGGCATTTTTCTTGTAATCAACCTAAGTTAAATTCCAAAATAGATGAAATCAATTTCAATTTCTTGTTATCTTTGTTAAATTTCAAAAACAATATCGGAAGTGAATTTAGATTCTTGTTAACTCCCTTTATTCAATTTCAAAACAGTGTATCTGAGTTTTGATTTATTTTTATCTCCCTTTGTAAAGTTTCAAAACAGTATTTAATTTAGTGAGTTTTGACGTCTTGTTATCTCTCTTTCTTCAATTTCAAAGTAGTGTAAGTGAGTTTTGATTTCTTGTTATCTCCCTTTGTTAGATTTCAAAATCGAGGATGCAAATTTTAATTTATCATTATCTTCTTTTTTTAAACTTCAAACAACTAAGGGGAAGTTAATTTCTTGTTATAGCCCTTCGTAAAATTCCAGAAAAAAAAACAGAGGAAGCTAAATGTATCAGAGAAAAAGATAAATGGATTGGAGAAAAAGAAAAAATCGAAGTCTTTCTAACATCTCAAATACCAGGTTTGTTTGAATTTATATAAGTATTTGATAAAATTCACTAAAAAGAAAGAGATTGATAGCTTCCTTACATTTCACAAAAACTATCTTTTTTAAACGTTCTTTCTGATCATTTTTTTATAATTCAAAAATAAAAAAATGCTTAATTGCAAGGGACTGTTTCCTAAGAAACTTTTGAAAACATAGGCAAAACATGATATAATTTGGCATTTGTTCAAGACAAAAAATTTCTTAAAATTTGTTTATTTGTATTTTACAAGTTTGTACACGTGCCAACTTTCACAAGGCTGTGCACGGTGTTGATACCCTATGTGTGCTGTTTATTATTAACCCTTTCCTCCATAGATACACCTTTATTGCATGGGCGAACAGTTTAGATTCAGATCAGCCGGCACATCCGTGCCATCTGATCAGGATCTAAACTGTTCGCTCTTTGATTTGTTTGGTTATTTCTGACCAAAATGCGACAAGTGCAGATCCTGTTCAGACAGCATGGATGTGACGGCTGATCTGGATCTACACTGGTCGCACAGGAGAAAAAATGCGTATATATCCAGGTAGGGGTTAAAATGGATATACATAATGAATATTTCTGACAGGAATATTTCAATTTCTAATAGTTACAATAAATTACTTGGTTAAATATATGATCTCTTTTTTATATTTCTCCCTAACCTGATAAGTGTCTTAACTTGAAAACTGGTTAACAAGCAAACCATTAGTTGTGTTGATTTTAAGTGTTCTCTCAGGCAGTATATTTTTTCAAGCAGGGTAAAGAGAGGTATGATAACTTTAACTTGAATAAAAGTACTTGGTTGAAGGTTATAAATCTGAGATTGGAAACCAGTCTCAAATCTCAAGCATCTGATTGGCTGAAATGGCGACCAGTCACCATTTCAGCCAATCAGATGCTTGAGATTTAAGACTGGTTTCTAATCTCAGTTTTATAACCTTGGTTACTGTAATTGTCGTCTTTAAACTCTTTACTCTATAGATAAAACGTTATTGCATGGGGCTTTAATGTAATCCTGATGAGCTAGCAACCATGCCATCTGTGAAGGATCTTTATTGTTCGCTTTTAGATTAATGTGATTATTTTTAACCTCAAAGCGACCAGTGCAGATCATGATCAGATGGTTCAGAAATGCTTATCTAGAACTGGTCACACAAGGGAAAGAAACAATAATGTATTATTGATTTAAGTGTTAAACATGTTTTGGTAATATTTCATAACATATATCATAATTTTTTTCAGAATGTTCCAGTCACCAGACCATAATAACAACCTGTCCATGAGGCCGTCTGCAGTCCTTCATGACATAGGAGTGACAGAAAACATAGTAAAGAAGACAAGGAGGGCGTGGATGATACAGGAGGCATTAGAAAATATACTAACATATAATTTCTTAATGGACGGAGAAATAAGATGCTGTTGCTTTGGTAGTCAGTCTGAAGCATCAACTACAATACACTTACAATCTGACACTGATACTCTATATTCTTATACAAATGTATATGTGATACAGGACTGGTTTGAGTGGCAGCCAAACAGGGAGTGGCAGTATCTGATGATACAAGATGAGACAACATCACCAGGCTATTGCCTGCTACAGTTGCTGAGAAATGATGCTCCTCTTCCTGCTGTGAATATCCCAAATAAAAACTTTATCACAGACAGAGTTGGCAGAGTGCTTCTAACAAATAAAGTAAGTTTATTCAACTTTCCCAAAGAAATGCAAGAAGAAATAAGTAGAAATGGTCCTGCTGTAACACGTGTTGTACCTGGTTGCTTTGAAAGGGACAATGTGTATGCTTTACACTGTCGGTCCTGGCCAAGAGAAGCTGGTCCATGGTTACATCTGCAAAATGTGAGTGGCTGGCCAACTGAAGATATGAAAAGCTATTCAGCACAACAAGGTTGTTTTGTTGTCCCTGTTGGCAGCAAAACATGCAACAATGTGGATCTGGAGTGGAGAATATCCACATCCTTAGCTGAAAGATGTCTGATGTACAACATCAACATCACACAGATAAGATGCTACATGCTGATGAAAATGATTATTAAAACATTTCTGCAGCCTAAATGTGGAAAGGCCATAACCAGTTTTATGTGCAAGAATATTTTATTTTACTGTATAGCAGGTTCAACATCCAGATGTACATGGCATGAAGGTAGTTTACTGACATGGTTAAATAAGTGTTTGCAAACTTTATTCAACTGTATACTGACTGAAAACTGTCCTCATTTTGTGACACCCAGAAATAATCTTCTTGCTGGTAAATTATCTCCAGAAGTGAAAACTCATCTTGTAGAGGTCATGTGTACATTGACTGGTAACATAGAGCACACTCTGTTGGGTATCCAGATCAATAATCTTGGTAACCGTCTACATGCAAAGTCAGGCTATATACTAATAGAAGATGATTTATCTACTGTCTATCAAATTTTCTGTAACATCCATATCACAGCTCGGGCATTGTTGAATATTTTAAATATCATTTACACAAAGAAATTTCAAAATGTTGGTGCAAATGATCAAAACCCTTTAAAGATTGTCTCTAAGTTGTGTCAGTTATATGCAGTGGGCAGCGATACTGAGAAGGTTGCTATCAGTCTTCTTACACCATTGTTCTGTACCAGCATAGGATCCATTAGAGCATCAGCAGATATCCATCATACCCGGGCTATATCTTCCGAAGCCTTCAGGTGGTTCTCTCTTGGTTCGAACTCAGATTTCTCCTCCGGTAGACTGAAATACGCATCAGCACTGTACTGTGCTGGAGATCTAGTAAGATGTGAAACGATCCTGACTGCTGTGAGAGGACAATTATCACAAACAAATGTTCTGACTGTATGTTTTTGCAACATGCATACACCCACATTGCATGAAGACGCTGTAAGAGACTTAGCAAAACTCTACTATGAGAATAATGAAGATGTGATAAAACACAACCTGGCTTTCTGTGTCCAGTTTTTGCTTAGTGAGTTCAACTGTATACCTCGACAGCTGGTGTATGAACTGTTCCGCAGAGGATCGGCCACACAGAACAGTATATGAAAACTTCTGGATGGACCGTGCAGTGGTAGACTCCCTACCATATCTTTTCTTCCTGCAGTACAAGGTGTACAGCCAGCTCCAAAGACTAGCAGATAAACAAAGAGCTCTCTACGACCTTGATACAACAATCCATAACGACAAAAACCTTGGTCACCGCGAGACGGCGCTTAATCTACTGGGACAATGCATGGTGCAGGAGGGCAGACACCAAGAAGCCATGAAGTGCTATGTGACATCATTGAAAATTAGGAGACGAAACAATGCAGCAAACTGGCATCTGTGTATGCGGATGGCTCGTTTAATTCACAGGTAATCAAAATACCATATACATTGTAATTTCAAATACTCAATACAGTCAAACCTGTCTTTATCAGCCACCCTAGGGAGTGACAAAATTAAATGTGGCTGCTGAAGACAGGTGGCTGTTTAAGACAGTAAAAAATTATAACAAAATGTCAGTTTAGGTCATATTCAAACTGGCTGTTAAATAAGGCAGGTGGTTGGTATTCGAAGGAGGCTGCTAAGGCAGGTTTCACTGAAGACGACTGACTCTTTAAATTAGTACAAATTACAAATTTAAGTAGATCTATTTTACTTCAAGAAATTGACATTAAAAATATATAATTTGCTAAGTATTACTGTGGTATGGTTTAATTTCCAGGAGATGAATTTTCCCACAAAAGCCAAAAATGATATAGGCTGAAGGTTATAAAGCTGAGATTGGAAACCAGACTCAAATCTCAAGCATATGAATTGCTGAAATGGCGACCAATCGCCATTTCAGCCCATCAGATGCTTGAGATTTGAGACTGGTTTCCATGCTCAGTTTTATAACCTTAGGCAATAGTCTGTTGTCCATAATTTTGCATTTTTCTATTAAAGCGTATCATTACAAAGTATGATGTTTTTCCTATTCTTTAAATTTGCCCATTGTCCCTAAAAAACAAAAAAATCGAAACATCTGCATAATATAATGATACCGCAATACTTTAAAAATGTTTATCTAATTATTGTTTCTTAAGTACTGTTACTATTTTTATGTTAAAACCAACTAGTGAAGGTTTCTTATTTATTGCAGGCAGGCAAACTAACATATGTATCCACATGGAATGAAAAAAAAGACCCCTATCAGGTAATGTTTACCTCCAAAAACTACACTATATGTTATTATCCCTACAAACAGCCAAGTCAGTAGTCACCTAGTAAGAGACGAATAATTATTGGAAATCTAACAAAGCTGGGAAACAAACCATCAACACCAGCATCATACTTTAACTTGTTATCCAAGTTGGCCCCCAGCTCCCTTATTTGTGAACTGTGGATTAGATTATCGGTATTCCTGAGCTTATGGAACTGAAAACTAAATTATGGCTGAAATAGCAGTTTATTGTAACAGTTGTTGTTTATAAACTCTCAAAATCAGGTGCAAACTTTTCATTATTGTGTTTAACCCTTTCATCCATAATTAAATATTACGCGTTTTTACGCATGTGCGACCAGTGTAGATCCAGATCAGCCGACACATCAGTGCCGTCTGATCAGGAGTAGATCCAGATCAGTGGGCACATCCATGCCATCTGATTAGGATCTGCATCAGTCGCATTTTGGTAAAAAATAACCTAACAAATCAAAAAGCGAACAGTTTAAATCCTGATCAGACGGCATGGATGTGAAGGCTGATCTGGATCTAAGCTGTTCGCCCTTGCAATCAAGGTGTATCTATAGAGGAAAGGGTTAATGAAAATTTACAAAATTAGTTCAGTGAAGCCTTGAGACCAATTATTTTGTGGATGAAGTTATTTTTAGTAAATCAATTTATGTACTGGGGTAAATTATTCAATTATGCAAAAGTACAAATAAAAAAATAATTTTACTAACAATTTGAAAAATTTTGCAATTTCATTGAACAAAATATAACTTTAACCACTAATTAGGGAGCGTCACGGGAAAAGGTACATTCAATTTTTGAAATGACATAATAAATTTGAGCAGAAGACATTATTTATTAATAATATGCATTTTGGGTAATCATACCATTTTATTGTCAAAAATTGTAACACATTCACATCGTGGTTATAAGAAATTGAGTTATATTTGTAAATTCTTTCTTAATTTAGTAAAAACTAAACTATAACTAAAAATTACCGAATGCACATTTTCCCGTGACGTGCCCCAATCTATCAGTTGTCATTATCAAGGCAACCATAAGTGTTTCAGCTGGTAGTGTTTTGATCTATGTGATTGTTTTAAATATTATTATATATCCTTCTTTATCTCAATTTAGTGCGTTTGAGTGTACTTAAATAGCTTTGTACTTGTGTAAATCACCAAACAATTAGGGCGCATCACGGGAAAAAGTACTTTCAGAAGTCAATTCTTGAAATGAAGTCATAAAGTTGAGCAGACGACATTACTCATTATGCATTTCGCTGTAAACATATCATTACATTGTCAAAATATAAAATTTGACAAAATCAAATTTTAAAAAGAAGAAAATAACAGATAATTTTAAGTTCTTTTCAAGTGTAGTAACAACTTTAAATGTTTAAAAAATATGACTGAAGACACATTTTCCCGTGGCGTGCCCCAATTTAAATTTATTTTTAAATTCCTAGTACTACTTTTCCCAGTCTGAAGAGGTATCTTCCTTCACCTTAAAACTGTTAATGTTTACCATATATACTCAACAATAAGTCGCAGAATTTTCCTTTCAAAAACACTTCTGAAAATGTCAATTCGACATATTGCCAAATACATACGGTACCCCAATAATCCACCCAGTCAGTGAGCAAGAATCTAAAATAAAATACAAGTCCTCCTATTTGTTACAACTACACACTTCAGGCACTTAATCATTGTGAAATTCTAGCAAACACTCAATTATGAAGTGTCCTTTGAAAGAAATTTTAACAATAGAATCACATCAGCCGTACACGTACGGTTACGGATTTTGTTTTGGGTTAACTGCAACTTATAACCAATCTGTTAACTGCTTAACCCTAAGAACAGTGAGATAACATAAAGTCTCTTTTAAAGCAGAATAAGATTATCAGTATTTATTTATTACAAGGAAACGAACACTAGAATGATTTAATATTTGCAAGACAAAACTATTTATTTTACTAACATTTGTATTGGTAGTGTAACTAGTGGATACTAATTTGTCAAGTACCATCTTTGAACCAAATGATCACCTCTGCTTCTGTTTTAACCGATATAAACATGGTGTCAATGCCTTCAGGCATGTTTGAAAATGTCCTGGGTATCTAATATACATTACAGTGTCAAAAATCATGTGTCGAATACCACAAATATAATAATTTCAAAAGTATGGAAGATACTCACAAAATGTTAACCCTAACCCTACAAATTGTTTTATCAGATATCAATTTTTTTATCTCAATACTGTTGTAACACGTAATTTTGCGGGCACAAAGTTTTGCACAAAAGCCATAAATGATATATTTGCTTGGACCTAAATTCACACAATTGTATTTTTCTATAAAGACTTTGTTACATGGTGTTATTTTGCACGGGTTTCAAATCCAGGGCTTTTTCAGTTGTTTTTTTTCGGGGGGGGGGGGGGGGGTGGGGGTGGGGGGGGGGGGGGAAGGCCCATGTCCAAATGGGGAATTTTTTCACGGTATATATGTATATACATACATTAATTTTTTATTGTAGTTTTCACAGATTATTTATCATCAAGAAACAATTTTTGGAATTTGATAAGTCTCTTGATTAAAAGGTTTCTCGTTTTTTTTTTGTTTCTGTGTTACAGGCAAAAGGTATCTCAGTCTGTTAAAATGGTTTTTTTTTCTTGAAATTGGAAAAAGTCTGGCATTGGGAATAGGACTCAGTATCGGTCCCGTGAGACTAGCTGAAAAAGCCATGATATCGTGCATTTTTCTAGCGCAAAATATGTGAAATTTAAATGCACGTAAAACAACATGATACCAGAGTAGAGACGTGTCCTGCTACTTACCAATTTTCAAGGACCTTTTGTCTGTCATCAATAAATTTGAAACCTTTAAATCTCTGAAAAAGAAAAAAAAACATAAAAACAATATAATGTTTTTTTATTGTACTAGTGATTCTGACCCCTAATAAGTTGTGCTATCAAACCAAATTACGATCTTTAAAATGAAAGCATGAGAGGGCTAAGTAAACCGATGTGCTTTCATCGTCTTTGGCTTCAAAATTATTAACCTTAGGAACTAAAGAACTTGAAACAGGTTATCTACTAAATTCTTCATATTTGGGCATCAAAATTACCAATACTTGTTTGTCCATATCCATAAATGCCTCTCTTAGGGGCAGGGCAGAACGTTAAAACTCGAAAAACAAAACAACATATTCTCATCACCAACCAATACTTAGCACAAAAACCAAATTCAGCTGCCCATACACAGGTATTTTTTCCGGTTGATTTTATTGATGATATTCGGTCATGTTTCTAATTGCAAAACCATATACTTTTGTGCAAATTGAGAAGAAAAAATGCCCAACTGAATCAAAACAAAACATTCTGATGAAAAGCAACACAATCTGCATCACTTGTTTCTTTAACCCAGTAATTATTAAGAATTTTAAATAGGTGTGGCAATGATGAGAAAAACAGCAGATAACAGTAAAACTTTTTATATCCCAAAGATGCTAAAAAAAATTCTCAATTTCTGTAAAAATGACTCAAACTTTTCCAATTCCTGGGGTATGGGTCGTATTCCTAAAATGATGAAAAAAGGCCCTGATACAGTAAACTTTGCACAAGGTTATAAAACTGAGTTTGGAAACCAGTCTCAAATCTCAAGCATCTGATTGGCTGAAATGGCGACTGGTCGCCATTTCAGCCAATCAGATGCTTGAGATTTGAGACTGGTTTCCAATCTCAGCTTTATAACCTTCAGCCCTTATATTATTATGTGTTGATTAGTTTTCAAGGATTTTGTAGTTGGAGACAACCAGACATTCAAATACCTGAACAAATACCTTAATCTGCTCTTTATGTTATTTGCTTTTTCATTTTACCTCATTATTATCACTTTTAAGTTCTTTTAAGTTTTAATCAGGAAATAGCTAAATAACATCCCCATTAAATACATGTAGCTATTATAAAGCTATTCATGATGAAGTTTTTTAATGGTTTTCCTGAAAAAGATTTCAGGAAAACCATTAAACAACTTCTTCATGAAATAGTTTTTTTCTAGCAGGAAATCCATTAAATTCCATTTCTGTAACATTAAACATTCGCAGAATTAAAGGATTTTTAATCAATTCAAACAGCCTAATCTTTGCTAGTGATTGTTTGGACTTTTACTTTACAAAATTGTTTTCCAGCTGATCATTCCAAGGCAGTAAACCCAACGGCTTTTTTGTTAACCCTTTCCTTCATATATACACATTTTTACACATGTGTTACCAGTGTAGATCCAGATCAGCCAGCACATCCTGATAAGATGGCACAGATGTGCCTGCTGATCTGGATCTACACTGTTTGCCATAAAGCCATAAAGGTGTGTATAGGGAGGAAAATGTTAATTGTTTGTGTTGTCTTGTTTGAAATTTATATTCTTATAAACCCATGCTCTCGTTTCCTCCCTACCTTATAGCTGCATGGGGAGGCTGCGTTTTCTGAGTGTGGCGATTCCTGATATGCACATTTCACTTTTTATATAACTGTGAATGCATTTTGTTCATTGGCATGAAAATTTATGGTTAACGGTAAAACAGATTTTTCATAGGTTCTTGAATTAGCAGTTTTCTTTTTTTTTCACAACCTATCGTTTATTTCTTTGGGGGATTTAACCCTTTCCTCCATATATACACATGTGTAATTAGTGTAGATCCAGATCAGCCGGCACATTTGTACCGTCTGATCAGGATATGCACTGGAATCATTTTGGTCAGAAATAACCTAACAAATCAAAAAGCGAACAGTGCAGATCCTGATCAGATGACAAGGATGTTTGGGTTGAGCTGGATCTACACTGTTCGCCCACGCAATAAAGGTTTATCTATGTAGGAAAGAGTTAACTTTGTGGATCCATCTACCCACAAAACCCACAAAAATTAGTACCCCACTAATTCAAATCAATTAACAGTACATGTATTTCAAAAAATTTGAAGGTGGATACTTAGATTTCAGTAGATTAGAAAAAAGACAAAACTTTTAAAAACTTGGTTATTTGAATTTTGTAATTTTGAATCAGTTCTTCACCATATTTCTGCATACACTTTGTAATCCATGCAACCAAAAAGAAGCAGTTTCTGCATTATTCATGTTTTATTTATGACACAATTGGTTTTGCACATCCATATTTAAACTAATTCAGATTTTCTTTAGAAAGAAAAACTAGATAACTTGGTTGTGAAACTTGCTTAGAAAACTCCAGCAAAAATTTGATTTTGGCTGAAATGATTATCATTTTAAATATTAATATATCAGTATCATTACTTAAACACAATTTACTGATGGTGGACTATAATATGAACTAAGGCACTGCCTCAATGCGAGCTCTAGAGCAAAACTCTTTTATTCAAGAAAATTTTTTAACTTGCTGCTTCTGAATGACTTGAAACATCTTGATAAACCAAAATGTAACAAAAACGCTTTTATTTAGGTTGTTACACTTTAGCAACAAGCAATGCATTTTACTGTCTTTACTCTGATTATAACACTTCAAAAATTAAAATTTTGTAGATTTCCTTCAGGCCGCCTTGGTAGCTTAGCTGATAGCCCAACAAATTGTGCGCAACAATGGCTTTTCTATATACGATGTCCGCCCTTCGCGCAGAACCCAGTTAGCATTCAAATCAAGGCGGAAAATTTTCCTGCTATGTCTATATTTCAGCGATAAGAATCCTTGTCGCAACTTTTGACGCTTCAAATAGCTTTTTTAAACCTTATATATCTTTAAAAGAATTACATACCTTAAAAGCTAATTCTAATTAGAATCAATATATATGATACTTTTTCAAAAACTTTTTTGTTTATTATGAAACAAGAAATATCTTTTAAAAAAGATAAACGGCGTTGATGGAAAAGATTTTTATATATAAGAAAGAAAGAAATAAAGAGCGTGCAAAAATTTCGTCTGGTGATAATACGTCGATTAAAGAAGAATGTCTAACACTAACTGTACATTTATTCAGTTTCAATAAAATAAATCTTGTGGAGTTAGTACTAATGACGAATAAATCTTATTAAAATACAATAAATGAAAATAATAACAACTTGTTACAAGAGCGAAATCTACCAACTTTTACGTAAATTAACTTTTAAAAAAGTGTCCCTCCCGAGTATTGTACCTGGAGCCTCCGCTTGAGAGGCGAGTGTGATAACCACTACACCAACGGGTTTGGAATATCTGGACTTGAAATTAACAATCAGTATCAAAGGAACTAGAAAGGAACCAGTAAGAACCAGAAATATCTGCACTTCTCTGTCGTTTTACACTGTGTATTGTACTCGAGTGTTGACCTGACACCCATGAATATTCCATATAAAATCGTATTTAAGCCATCAATTGACTTAACTGGTTTTTTATACCGTAAATATCTTTTTCTCCAATACAATTATCGCTTTTAAAAACGAAAATGCCCGAACATATAAGTGCCATGTAAATACTAACACACAATATAAAAATCGTTACGGTAATCATTACCGAGACCCACTAATAACCAATCAAAATAATCTATTTGATTTTCCCGCTGCTTAATAAGTTTTATTTACAATATTTCATTGGTCGAAAAACTAGGTCAAAAGTGAGCTTAGACAGCTAACGCCGAAAAAATCCCTTATAAACCTCAACACGTCAACAGTTTTTATGTTGCACCGCTTAAAGTCTATCTGACTGTAGTGTATCGATTTATGAAAGTGACGCTTTCATTGGTTATTACGTTAAAATCTACATGTAAACGGCGTAAACAATACTAGGTTAAAACGTTTTTGGAATCATTTTTTTATTTTATTGATATTTTAGAGACTATTTATGTTTTATAACAACAAATGAACATGGTAGTGCTTAAATTTTCAAGTGGCAGTGAAAAAATGGGAATTTAAATCGGGTCGATTTTAACCACAGTTTTGATCCTAACTGCTTGAGACGTAAATGACAGACGTCTAAAAAAGTCAGTATGATAATGGGTCTTTACTTGGAGTCGAATTATTGAGACTACTTAGCTGACAGAGCATCACTATGAAAAACTGGATCTACATTGTAAGGTTCAAGTCCTGGTCAAGGCTATTCTTTCCAACCCAAAACTACCACATAAATATTAATATGTAAACAAAATAGTCCCTCCTGCTTTCACACTCGGGGCTTGGGACCCGACGATGGTGCAGTTTCCTATTTTGTTTTGGTTCTTCTTTTATGTACAAGCCTTAAGCTAATATTAAAATGCTGGTAACACCACCATTGCTAACACAGAATAACACGTGATAATAATCTAATTATACTGATATACTGGAAACATCAAAAATAGTATTATTAAAAAATCTTTGCATGAAGGTTCCCATTTCAGGCATGACTGCATCAAAATAGGCATATGTTACAAACAAAATGCACGATAGACAATATATTGGACGCACACAGATACAACGTAAACTATTGGACGCACGATACCGTTGCACAAAATTCAGTAAATGTTTCTGGCATATGAAAAAGGTATACAGTCAAACCTGTCTTAAGCAGCCACCTGCGAATAGCAACCACCTGTCTTAAACAGCCAGTTTGAAGATGTCCTAAACTGACATTTGTTCTAATGTTTACCTGTCTTAAGCTGCCATCTGTCTTAAACAATATCCACTTTTTGTCACTCCCTCGGGTGGCTGCTTAAGACAGTAGACTGTAATTATTAAAAAACATACCGCTAATGATGATTCCTGGTGTTTGTAAATCCATTGTACAATGACTCAATGAGGGTATAAAAATATGTCTGTAATTATCTTACAATATAATAGATTGTACTGCGCTTTGCAAGTGATTGAGAAATTAAATCTAAATATCACTTATCAGTTTGGATTTTTTTAACAAAGGCATTTCGCCTTGTTCTTTAGTCGATATCACATTTTGACAGTCAAAATAACGTTTGAGAACTTCCCTGCTCTGTTTCAATTGCGATGACGTCACGCATTGCCTCACAAAAGAGAGATCAATACAGTAACTGTAAACAATAGCAGCACGCAATAGGAAATTTAAATTTTGCGATTGTAAGCAGCAAACTGGATATCAGTTTGAAAGAAAAATCCAGGAATTTGCAGCACAGGACTTTTCGTATTTCGCAAAACAGGTATTAATTTTAAGATTTGTTAAAAAAAATCGCATCTTTTAGACATATCTATACTATTGAGCTGTAGAAATCTATATAAAAAAGTCACAATCTTCTGGAATATCATGAACAGCAAAATTCTCATTGTTTATGTGCAAAAAATCTTTTGTTCAGTTGTTTTTTTCAACACATTTCCATTTTGTATTTTGCCTTTTTTGGTCACCTCAGTCTGAGGAAAATGAAATTATTGATCGTTATTAAAAATGTCAAAATGCATATTTTTGATTGTCAGTGACCAGGAAAAGAAGAATTAATTACACGTATTTCAGACTTCCTGCAAGTTGAAAAAAGTGTCAGACATTTTGGGCGAATCGTTATGGGGCGAATCGCCTAATATTGGAAAATGTAAACAAAATGCTTATGCACTGCAGAACCGAGAGTGAGAAACAATGGGTCGACGTTTCGCTATTATTTGACAAACAGGTGTACAAATATAATATAATCTACCTCAAAGCATTCAAACAGATCTGTCTGGAAGTCTAAATCGCTAAGTTTACTGGTAGTCCAGTCAATTTATATTTTGACCTCAAACTAATTGCAAAAGTTATGTTCACAGTAAAAAAATATCAGTTATACTTTAAAATTACTATAGCAAAAAGTCTAAGAAAATCTAATAAGGGGAAATGAAAAAATAAGACATTTTATTTTACCGAAAATTGTAAAAAGAAACATTACCCGTTTGGCTTGCCATACCATACAAAGCGTTTGACTTACGCGGATCGATCCGTCTGTTGTTTAGATAGTAAACATGGCAAAAATGACAAATAATCGGCATAATCTCAATAAATAAGGTAAGTTAGTGCCTTCTTACGATTATTTTTATAAAGAATTTAGTAAGAAATGCTTCCAGTTTGTTTTATAAAAGCTTTTTTGTATCTGCTTAAATATTGTAATACATTTTCGCGAGGTAAATGAAAAGCCAAGAACGCTGCCAAATAAGTGGTTATTAATGAGAAAAATACATGTTTTTGGTCATTTCATATAAGGTTTGATCTTTTTGATGGCCCTCCTATCGCTAAAATGTTATAAAAAGTTATATAAAGAGATCAATAATCGGCCACGAGACGCCGACGATTTTTTGACTATGGAAGTCCGTTTTAGCAAAAATTACGTATCTTCTTTATACATCTTCGTTCTTATAAAAGGACTGAGATTTGTATAAAATATCAAATAAAAACGTTGTTAAGGATTTCAGATGGTAATATATATTTGTCAGAGAGTTAAACCGAAGTCCATCCGTTTTGCATTTGTTCTAATTGTAAATCTGAATCTTGTTATGAATGTGTAGTTTACTCGAACCATATTGGAGTTATGTTCAAAAGACCTATTGTTTACTTTCTGACATTGTAACTTAAGAAAATAAAAGCTTATCTTATTGTATTTCTATGAAAAAAATCTGATAATTAAAATAAACGTGGGTTATCTTAAACTAAGATCCTAAAAAACTATCACTGAACTATTAAAATATTAAAAAATTAATATTTAAACGTAATTTTATTTTCAGTACTTTCTAATTTCAGAATGGATTTACCAAGTGGGCTATGCAAAATTTGTAACCTTATCCTAGATGACTCCAAAACAACAGTACGACTCACGCAAAAGGGATGTGATGGCATAAACACTGCAAGTGAAAAACGAAAAGATTGTATATTTACCGTACCTGGTCAGTTTGTTCATGCTGAATGTAGAAAGAAGTACTGTAACCCGAATGTAATTGCTCGTGATGCCAAAGAACAACAGGAAGCACCCGCAGTTTATTCAAGATCTACGAGATCAAAAAATGAGACATTTATGTTTAAAGAAAACTGTTTGTTTTGTGGTCAGTTTGCCAAGTGTGACGGGAAAAAACGAAGCTATGATGTATATCCTGTAAGAACATTAGATTTTCAGAAAAGAATCTTAGACATTTGTTCTACTAGAGGAGATGCTTGGGCTCAAAAAGTGTCAGCTAGAATAGAATTTGCTGCTGATTTACCTGCAGTAGATGCTGTATACCACCAGACGTGCAATGTCAATTTCAGGACAAATAAAGATGTTCCTAAGTATTTCCAACCTGATCTCGAAAAAACGCAGACACGTGGTAGACCAACAGACCAGGATGCATGCATAGCATTTATGAAAGTAATTGAATACTTAAAGGAAAATGACAATGAACAAATAACTATTTCAGATCTTGTGGACAAAATGAAGGAGATGTGTGGAGAAAGAGCTTATAGTTCATCATACACAAAACAAAAGTTAGTGGAACACTTTGGTGACTCAGTAATAATAACAGAAATAAACGGCAAGCCTAATGTTGTCACTCTTAGGCAAACTGCATCCACCATTTTGCACGACTTTTACTGTCAACGTAAATCAGACAACCCAGAGAATGAGAAAGTAAAATTAATAAAAACTGCAGCAAAACTGATAAAGAATGACATCAAATCCGTCGATACAAATAAAACTGTATACCCCAATCCTCATGACATTTCGTCTATTGAAGCCAATAAACAGTTCATACCAGATAGTTTGGTACAATTGTTGCGAGATTTGTTCAGTGAAAAAGATGCTGATACCAAAGTTTGCTCTATAGGCCAAGCAATAATGCAGGCCTCACGTCCAAGAATAATGATTGCTCCATTACAGCTGGGACTTGCAGTGCAATTACACCACCACTTCGCCTCAAAATACCTGATTGATATATTGAACAGCTTAGGATTTTGTGTTTCGTATTCTGAAGTCCAAATGTTTGAATCTAGTGCCGCTGTTTCAAACAAAACAGATATTGAAAATTTTCAGAACGACATGTTCATCCAATATGTTGCAGACAATGTAGATCATAATCTTCGAACTCTTGATGGGCACAATACATTCCATGGTATGGGCATGATTGCATGTGTAACACCTGGGAACTTTGGCAATAAAGCTATTATACGGCAAGTTGTTTCTTCAGATGATCTTATCTCTGCTGGAAAAATAGATATTTCATATTATCGTCCACCAGAAGCAACACAATTGTCAATTAACCTTTTGGAGCTAAATAGCTTTAAAGTGTCAGACGACAGCATCAAAATTGCTTTCCTTGCGCAGGTGACTTGGCCGCTTAGAAAACCAGGCCCAGAATGGTCAGGCCTTATGCAGATGGTGAGGAAGGGGGACTACCCTGGAAAATCGTCTGTCGTGTTCCTACCAATGATTGATATGGACCCAAGTGATATGTCTTGCATTTACACAACTCTCAAATACATCAGTAGCCATGCTTACCAGTACAGACAAACAGCTATTGTAACATTTGACCAGCCATTGTATTGGAAAGCAGTGACTGTGATTTCAAGTGAAAATGACAGTAGTTCACTCAAAGGCATTGTTGTGCGAATGGGTGGTTTTCATTGCATGATGAGCTACCTTGGTTGTATTGGTCAGCTTATGTCAGGCTCGGGATTGAGTGACTTGTTAGAAACAGTTTATGCACAAAATGTTATCCCACACATGATGAGTGGAAAAGCTGTGTCAAGAGCACTTAGAGGCCATTCACTTGCAACCAATGCTTTAAATGTTCTCTTGATACGCCAGTGTTCAGAGACCTCCCAACCTATTGATGCCAACAATAATGATGAAGTCATGGAAATGAAAGATGAATGTGACAATAATGCACTGAATGATTTAGTTGTTCTGTATGAAAAGCTATCTTCTGGTGAAATTTCTGTTGAGGATGTATACAAGAATGATCTTCTTGATGACTTCTTTAAATCATGGTTATATACAAAGCAGAATCTCTTACAATATCCAACTGCAGCACTGTGGATCCAGTATCTAGAAATGATGGATATACTACGCAAGTTTATAACAGCAGAACGAACTGGGAACTGGGAGCTGAGTTTGCAATCATTGAGTGAAATGTTGCCTTTTTTTGCAGCTGCAGGCCACAATATGTACCTAAAGTCTGTGTATTTTTATTTGCAATGCATGCAAAACCTCCATGAAAGTCACCCTGATGTATATCAAGCATTCATGAAAGGTTACCACGTAGTACGCAGAAGTGACAGATACTGGGCAGGATTATCAACAGACCTTGTGATTGAGCAAGTCTTGATGCGTTCAGTCAAAACTACAGGAGGAATGACTCGTGGAAAAGGACTTTCAGAAAGTCAGAGAGCTCAATGGTTATTGTCAATGCCTTCATGTGTTGAAGTTAACAATGCCATGCAGTTATTTTGTGAGAAGGAATTTCAGACCAGTTCACAGCATAAAGAACTAGGCAAATCCCGAAATGAAAGAGACCTCAAAGATACCAAGATTTTATTGTCCTTCTTAGAAGAACGGAATCCTTTTCGTGAAGATCCTCTTCTGTTCAACATCGAAACTGGAGTAACATCAGATTCCACAGTAAATGCACATCAGGCAAAGATTGTAGGAAACAAGGTCGTGCAATCAATGATAGGACAAAACGTTTTTGAAATTAGTTTCAAAAAGAGTCAGAAGGCAGTAACTTTAGATGCAGCACAACAGCTCAAAGTTGACAATGATATTATTAAAGTTGACCCTCAGTTACTTTTTCAAAGAATGACAGCAGCAGCACAAAGGTTTATAGAAGATATGCCAAGTGTGTTTTCTTATGAATTGTGCAGTGTACCATCATCTTTATTTGATACAACAGGACTAATGAGAAAGTCTCAGAAATCACTCCTGGCAGATGCTATATGGGCACTTGGAGATTGCAGTGTTGTTGAACTACTTGAAACGGACACGTACATGTATGTCATTGATGGTGGTTCCCTTCTGCATCATGTTCCATGGAAAGTAGGGATGTTGTTTTCAGAAATTTGTGATTCTTACTTCCACTACATCTCTTCTAAATACCCCAATGCACTGATTGTATTTGATGGATACCAGTCTGGCCCAACAACTAAGGACTCAGCACATGTGAGACGTAACCATGGTGTCACCAGTACAAAAGTTTACTTTACAAAGTCTACACCTCTTGCAACAAGAAAGGAGAAGTTTCTAGGAAATTCAGAAAACAAACAAAACTTTATTTTCATGCTAAGTGAAAACCTGGAAGAGAAAGGATATGGTGTCGTTCATGCAAATAGTGATGCTGATGTTTTGATAGTGAAGTCTGCTATGGAATTAGCTGATACAAGAGATGTTGTAGTTATTGGTGAAGATACAGATATCCTTGTGCTTTTGTTGTATTACATAAACTCACATCACAAGCATGTAATATTCAAATCAGCCCATAAGCAGAAAACATCTAAATCAGTTCGTGTCTGGGATATAAACAAAACCAAGCATGTTCTTGGTCAGGCACAGTGTAAAATATTGCCAGTTGTTCATGCATTAACTGGGTGTGATACAACTTCACAGATGTTTGGAATAGGCAAGGGATCAGCACTGAAGAAATTTATGTCTGATGAGCAACTTGTTGCCCTTGCCAATGTTTTTCTGACACAGTCCAAAAAGGAAAATATAATCAATTGTGGGGAGCAAATTCTTGTTCTTCTATATGGTGGATTACCGTTGGAAGGTCTAGACTTGCTACGTTTCCGGAAATTTACTACGAAAGTAATGTCAAGTTCTATCTACGTTCAGGTGCAGACATTACCCCCCACATCCGCAGCTGCCAAGTACCACAGTTTACGTGTGTATTACCAAGTTCAAGAATGGATAGAACAAGACACAAAACTGCTACCTATTGAATGGGGGTGGAAACTGACAAACGATGTGCTGATGCCTCTGAAAACTGATCTTCAAGCTGCACCAGATAATCTGCTTAACATGGTCAGATGTAAATGTAAACAGAACTGTGACTCGAGAAGGTGTACTTGTAGAAAGAATGGACTAGAATGTTCCTCAGGATGTTCTGAATGTAGGGGTTTAAGTTGCACAAATGTTGCAAAGGTCACTGACTCAGACTCGGACAGTGAGTAACTCTTAATGACAAGATGAGTGGCAACTGAGTTTGGGTAAAATTCCATAATATCATGCCATGTATTGATACAAGTCAACACTGTATATAAGCAGTATCGATAAATAATATTAATTAGTTAACTTTTTAAACCTAAGTATATTTATATTATATGACTGTTTTGAACATAAATACAATTTATTTAATTTTTTCATAATATTACACAAAACATAATATTGGTGTTTTTCAATAAATGTGTGGTATTACCCCACCCACTTTTTCTCTTTTTTATTAAGAAAAACAAAAAAAAATATTGCTCTTAAATCATAACAATACACTTGTTTTAAATGCTTTATATTGTAAAACATAATTACAGTACAGTGCATATTTTTAAATGAAATTATTGGTAGCTTTTATACCCACATATGTCAATTTCTTGGTAAGCCAACCCCTAAAAATATGTAAATAGTCATCCGATTCATCCAAATTTTTCTACAATTTCCCCTATTTAGATTTTTCTAGACTTTTGATATTATATCTAAGATAGTATCTAGATTTAAAATTAGTGAGTTTCATTTCTTTTGCAATTAGTTGGAGGTTAAGGGTCATTTTGATATAGATTGACTGGACTATGGCGCGGACGCAAAGGTTGATGGTGTTTTGACAGCCTCGGTCTGATTTGACAGTTGCGCGCGCGATGGTTCTCCGAATTACGTCATATGTATATTTTTATTTAAAAAAACCCAAACCTATGAAAATGATTGTATATTTTGTGTTACAAATGCACTATGTTGACTATTCTTCTTATTAAAAATAAGAATAAAAATAAATTATTGAATAAAAATTTGGTACTCTTAAGCCTAGACGGTGAAGAGTGTATCCGTGAGATTTACACTCCCATGGGGGAAAATCGGAACGCTTCGGATCACAAATTTTTTAAAGCGATGGTAGTTGGGCATAACATTACGCACATTACCGTAAAAGCTCGCTTGCTCGCGAGCTCCCTTCGGGGGCTCGCTCGCTAGAGCTCGCATATTAGACACATGCATGATTATTACATGTATATAATATGAACTATAGGTGCTACCTATTTAACGGGGAAAGCCAAAGAACTGCTAAGAGCGTTATGCAACCTAGATATGGCCCAAAATGTGCACCTCTGCGCAAAGAGGTTGATTTGTAACATCCATAATGGTGACCAAAGTTGACCAGAGTAACCAGTCACTCCTGATGGATTTATAAAATACACATGATAAAATCATGAAACACTGAGGAATATGGGATGGTTACCAGAGGTGACCAAGAGTGACCAAAGAGTAATAGTAGGTCACAAATGAACATGTATGCGCTGAGGTGCACATTTTGGGCCATATATGGTGCAACCAGCTGAAACCCTGTGTCATCTGCGTACTTGTTGAAATATATATTAATTCTTATGGAGTTCAAAAAATCTTCATTTCTTCTGTATTTTGGTGAAAATACTTAACTAACATATCAGTGTAACATATACCAAGAAAAGACAAGAGTTCGGCATATCTAGGTCAAACTCAAAGCTATCAAATATGGACATGCATGTGAACAGTACTGTCCATAAACAGGCTCAATCAAACATATTTTCATATTTGTCAGGTTCGAAGGCTTTCAAAGTTCCCTTTACATCTATTTCAACATAACTCATTCATCTTGGTGATAGAGATGCATCGATAACAAAGAGTTTGAGTAAAAGTTATTGATTAGCTTAATTTCTGTTATGTTAATAAACAGCAGCTTAGATAATCTATCAAATTATTTTGAAATTTCAATAGATCTGTTTTCGTAAAATGATAACTCTTATTACTTCACAGCAAAAATTAAGTAAATAATATTAGTTTAAGGTAAACATGATGATTGAATTGTTTTGCAATATATTCACAAATACAATCATGATGCTATGACAGACAGATTTATGATGATAGTTCTTTACATGGGGTTTTCATGGGATTTTGGCTCTCAACATTGTTTACATGTTTAATGCCGTTGAAATTTGGAGTTGATTTGATGCAGATTAGTCAAAATTGCATGTCAAAAACATCACTGCTTCAAAGTCTGTCAGTCAACACTGTTAATGTCTAACCATTTCCCTCCAAGATCCAATAAACTGGTGAGAAAAATGCTGGTTGAGCCATGAAACAAATTTTCTTTCTTTGGGCTACTTGCAAACTACTTTTTCTTGTGATTCAGTTGATATTCATATCCAAATTACAGTAATTACTTCTTAGAAGATCAGTAGGTGTGAAATGTATGTGCATCAGTTTCAGATTCATCTCCAAATCACACTTATTTCTCTTAGGTGTGAAATGTATAACCCTAGGTGATAACAGCTACTGCGTAATAACCTGTCTTTGTCAATGTATTATTGCCATGTTTGTGAAAGACTGCTGCATGTTATTGAATTTAATTGACAATTATTTTGCCCTTTTTAAAAAATTAATAGATTGATTACACTTAAAATAACTAAATATCTGTCAGTAATTTATTATTTTTAATTGATTGAAAATTAATTTTGTAATTAATTATAATTCATTAATTTTTTGTTGTTATGGGACACAGGTCTGTCCCTTACACAAAAGTTGTTTATTAAAAAATACAGGACAGGACTTCTAACAAATTGACAGACAGTTGTGTATTTATTTTGTGTACTGTATCATATAATCAAAGTACTGAAAGTACAGAAAACCAGCGAAGCGATTTTGCTTATTGAGAATAACCAGTGCCATGATTTTCATACATGTATCCATTTACGAAAAAGCAAAAAAAAACTTGGTTCACTCGCAAAGAACTTCCTCTTGTCTAAATGATAGTGGAAATAAGGGTTTCCATGTATTATCTGGATGAAGGCTTCTGTTAACCCTTTACTCCATAGATATACCTTCATAGCTTGTGCGAACAGTTTATATCCATATCAGCTGGCACATCTGTGCGATCTGATTAGGATTTAAACTGTTCGCTTTTATGATCATTTTTTCTGACCAGTAATCACAAATTTTAGATCCAGATCAGATGGCACTATTGTGCCAGCTGATTGGGACCTGAACTGGTAACCTATGTGATGAAAGGCGTATATATTGAGTAAAGGGTTTTAAGCAAGAAATTATAATAGTGAAATCTGTGTACTGACATCCCAAAGACATAATGAACACGAAAAATGACACTCCTTCTTTGTTTTTGTCGTCCGCACTTTTCAACGATATTCTATATCGTCCGCTAATTGGACCGCATTTTAGTGCGACCCATATTCCATACCTCCGTGTCCGTTCCACGTCGGATGGACACGGAGGTATGGAATATACCCAACGATATCTTGGTGAGTGAAAAATCGCGGACACGGACAATGTTTGACCATTGTTGCACCGCACCGATCAAGTCCTAGAAATATGAACCGCACCGATTTTACATTGACCATTGATGCACCACACAGGTTTTGTCCTATCAACATGACGTAGTTAATACCAACTTGAACACGTAACAGGAAACTTGGGGACTACTTTACTTACTCTGATTTCTCTGAAATGCGTAAATCGGTGTTTGCAAGTTGGTTTGATACCGATTTTAGAATTGTGATAAGTAAAACCAGCTTCTCATTCATAAAGATTCCAGGAGGCATTTTATAAGTTCTTAATCTTCTTAAAACTTTTATCACGGTAAATGTCTTAAATTTAGTAGACGATCTTCGTTTAGTTTTAATCAACTGTGAAAGAGTCTAAAACTTGGACCGCGATCTGTGTTTTAGTACGTTGATGTAACGTCCGTAATCCGTACTTTAGCGTAACCGGAAGGAAGTCCAAATTCAATATGGCGCCTTGGAGTGGGAACCGAAAAAATTGTCTGACGGGTATATATTTTCATTTTTGAAATCGATCATTTTCAATAATTACACGCTGCATACACATTATCTATAGGCGGGCAAAGCCCGCAAAGCGCCCTTCGGGCGCTTTGCTTGGCTTTCCCCGTATAAAAATGGCGAATGTCCACCTTAAAAAAAACAACATACCTATGAATTATAAAGTTTTCATGCAGAAATCTTATTCCCTTAAACAGCTGCTGCATGATGCATTTAACCTGCAACATAACATAAAAGTCTACATTAACAGATGTTAATTTTATAAAGATAAACAATAACCTGGTGTATAATAATAATAATGTGGTATGTGTTACTAATTGTGTAACAATGATACAGTGGTATGTATTACATGGTGTGTAACAATGACAATGTGGTATGTGTTACATGCTGTGTAACAATGATAATGTGGTATGTATTACATGTTGTGTAACAATGATAATGTGGTATGTGTTACACGTTGTGTAACAATGATAATTGGTATGTGCTACATTTTGTGTAACAATGATAATGTGGTATGTGTTACATTTTGTGTAACAATGATAATGTGGTATGTGTTACATTTTGTGTAACAATGATAATATGGTATGTGTTACATGTTGTGTAACAATGATAATGTGGTATGTGTTACATTTTGTGTAACAATGATAATGTGGTATGTGTTACATTTTGTGTAACAATGATAATGTGGTGTGTGTTA